>VZSC01007031.1:46092-59830 GCA_013398225.1 Steatornis caripensis | reverse complement strand
CAGAGCTGCTCCCCAGCAGCTCAGCCCCAAGCTGTCCTGGTGCGTGGGGCTGTTCCTCCCCAGGGGCAGGACCCTACACTCGCCCTTGTGGAACTCCATCAGGTTTCCTCTCCACCCAACTCTCCAGACTGTCCAGGTCATGCCAGGTCACATCCAGCACAGCCTTCTGGGGAGTCAGCTGCTCCCCCCAGCTTTGTATCATCAGCAAACTTGGTGAGGGTACGCTCTGTCCCTTCATCCAGGTCGTTGATGTTTCTTCACAGAAGTACAAATGCTGCTTTTTGAACTCCTGTTCTCGCCTTTCAGCTGCCTTACCATGCACACAGGTCCGTGTGTGTCCAGGCTCACAGGCACAGGCACTTCGGGAGCTCACAGACACAGACTGCCCAGTTGCTCGGGTGGGGATTTAGTTCTGGTTGCACAGACATGGTCCCGGTGTTGTATTGAGTTGCAGGGTGACACACCTGTGAACATCAGTTTAACATAATCATCACAATGATACTTGGTGGAGCTGATGAAATATTTACCTTTGAGCAGCTGTAAGATCATTAATGTTTCACTGTCTGCTGCCAGCCAACCCTTTCCTGATCTACATTCTTGAATTGTTTATGAGGCTAATTGAGCTATCGTTCATAAATCAGGGACTCAGGTTTTTCAGGGCACTCTGAATTAGCAAAAACCCTCTGCCCTTCTGCTGAGGCCATCTGTGACAAGAAACCGGGAGATGAAGGCTGGCACAAGCACTAACCTTCCATGAGCCCTCCCAGCTTCCTCCCCACCCCACCCCTGCAGCCTGTGCTGGGGTCTCTAAGGGCACTGCTGCATGATAGAGGCTCAGAGCACTGTGACGCTGGCGTGATGCTATGGCCAAACTCACACCCTCAGGCTCCCCACGCAGCTTCGATGCCCTGCTTGCATGCATAGTGTGGCTCCTTTCATACTGGCACTGATGTCTTGGCGCCTTTGGTATTGGCATGTAAGTGCCGGAGGGATGTNGAGCTGATGAAATATTTACCTTTGAGCAGCTGTAAGATCATTAATGTTTCACTGTCTGCTGCCAGCCAACCCTTTCCTGATCTACATTCTTGAATTGTTTATGAGGCTAATTGAGCTATCGTTCATAAATCAGGGACTCAGGTTTTTCAGGGCACTCTGAATTAGCAAAAACCCTCTGCCCTTCTGCTGAGGCCATCCGTGACAAGAAACCGGGAGATGAAGGCTGGCACAAGCACTAACCTTCCATGAGCCCTCCCAGCTTCCTCCCCACCCCACCCCTGCAGCCTGTGCTGGGGTCTCTAAGGGCACTGCTGCATGATAGAGGCTCAGAGCACTGTGACGCTGGCGTGATGCTATGGCCAAACTCACACCCTCAGGCTCCCCACGCAGCTTCGATGCCCTGCTTGCATGCATAGTGTGGCTCCTTTCATACTGGCACTGATGTCTTGGCGCCTTTGGTATTGGCATGTAAGTGCCAGAGGGATGTTGGCTTAGCTCAGGGGTAGCAAGGAGACACAGGACAAAGCTCAGACGTTACTGTGCGTTTGGAGAAGGTGAATCCTCCCCAAGACAAGGATAAAGTGGAAAGGGTCTTCCTCACAAGGGAATGTCCACGTGCTTTCCAGTAACGCATTAAAGACAACAGCTAACTTCACTTTGGGCTCTCTCAGGAGGAGGGATGTGCAGTGAAATGTCTGGCTTTGATAGGTTCGGTGATTATTTTTGCTTTTGCTGTTGGTTTTCTGTTGGTGAATTATGTCAATTCCTTTACTACAACTAAAGAAATAGATTAAAAAAAAAACCAACAAATTCCTTTTTATCAGAGTTGCAAAGGCTCGAATCTGTAATTGCCCTTAGTTTTTGGGACAAAACTAAGCTTGAGGGAGCTCTCTCTCCCAGACAAATCTTATGTGTGCTTCAGGAATCTCCCCTGTGCTAGATGAAGGGAGGATTTGCAACAGCAAAATGTTATCTTTTTTCTTGTGTAATCTGATGTCTTGATCTAAAGGAGGGAAAGTTTTTAGGCAGAGATTGCTCGAGAATTTTGTCAATGTATATCTTCAAAATATGAGGGTACTCAGGGAAGAAAAAAACACGGACATTTTAATCTGTGCACTATTAATCTCTAGCGGAGGGGGACAGGAGATTCCCACGTGCAGTGCAGGGGCTGTTTCTGATTATCTCCCTGAAACTGAAGTATCCATGAAATCTAGTAAAAAATCTTATCAATGAAATTCTAAAATGTAACATGTTCTAGACGATGTTCACTCAAGGGATTTTAAAGGAGAGCTGCTGAGTTACCCTGTGGTTCAGTCTAACCATTGAATCAGCCTTTGTGCCAGGTGAGTGGAAGGTGGCAAATGCAGTGCTCGTCTTCAGAAAGGCTTTAGAGACGATGCTGGGAATGTGAAAGAGGAGCTGGTAGAGCAGGTGCACTGTGAGGGATACAATAAAACAAGGCAGAAGAGTCAAGATGGCTTTTGTGAAAGGAGGGCACGCATTGTGAGTCTGCTAGCGCTCCGTGAAGGAATTGACTGACGTATGGATGGAAGTGATTCTGTCAAGGCAGTGTAGTCATTTCCCTTTGGAAATTGTCAGGGACATCTTTCATCAACAGTGCTTGAGAACGCTCTGGGATAAGAGGAAGGGTGTTCTCAAGAATTAATAACAGATTAAATGATAGAAAGCAATCGATGAGAAGAAACAGTCAGGTTTTGCACTGGGCGAATGATTAGAGTCTTAGAAGATCTGCTTCGGGACACGTGCTGCTCAGTGTATTTTTCAGTGATCTAGACAATATATACAGAGAGGTGACAAAAGGTTTTGTGTGATGTGGAATTATTCTGAACTCTCAAATCTGAGTCTGACAGCAGAGACCGTATGGAGATAATAACCCAGTGAAAAGATTTCCAACATCAGCAAGAGGGAGGCCAGCAAGCTGTCCACTGGACAGGGAGCTAGCCAGGGATACTGAACACCAGCTGGGGTTTTAGGCCTCGGTAGTACCCACTTCATCTCTGCATTTAGTTGTTTAAAATATAAAGTCTTGGAGAAAATCTATTCTGCTTACAATGTTTTGGACTATCCGGATCTTTGACTGACCTCACCTTTCCAAGAATCAGGACAGCTTCTATCAACCAGGTTTCCTCTAAGTTCTCTGGGTACCGTAGCTGGTGGTCAGATCCTTTCAGAGACTAAGGGTGTCTCCTTAAAAGCAATATGCTCCTGGAAGACTGAGCAACAAGCAGCGCTGCATGAATCAGGGCTGTGCTAGGCGGAGTCCTCCCAGGAGGTGTGTATTCAGCATCCCTAGTGCACACAGCACCCAAAAGGGCAGTCTTGGTTAGACTGCACTTCAAACATGCCTTGGACCACAGCCCCGTCCTCCCGGGCCTCCGTGATGGCCCTGCAAGGTAGCCAGCTCTGCGGATGCTCAGGGAAGTGGCTCCTGCTTGTAAGACACATTGCTCTCCTTGACCTATTTGCTCATTACCTCCACAAATGGGATTTTGATTAAGGAATTTTCCTAAGTTATTACTACAACATTAGCAATTCAGCCAAATAGAAAATAGTCCAAAAAGCAACGTGGCATGGTATCTGCCCTGAAGGCCAGCCTGCTGACTGCCAGCGGACTGTCAGGGAGGGAGAGCCAACGCCAGCACTGCGGGGCAGAAGGGCAAAGCTTTGTGCTGCCCACCGGGGCACAGGGTCCTGCAGTCACGTAACAGGTCTGCGTGTGGCTTCTGCCACTCATCATCGTGCTTCCCTGGAGGTAGGGAGAGGTTCTGACACCCACTGCAGATGCACGGGTTAAAACCACTCTTGCTTCCAGTTGCTTGTTAAAATTAAAATGCCTGCTGAGCTCTTGTTTTGAGCAGCAGGGGAGAAAGATAATGCACCGCTCACAAAGAACAGGCTAAATCCAAGGAGCTGGTTCACTGGCGGCAGTCGCACATCCCAGCCCGGTTCACAAGGGACAGACTCGTTTGTGCCACATCCCTGCTGATAACCCCTGCCCAGGGGCAGAGTGCGTTGCGCAGACCAAGCTGCTGAACGGAGCCTGACTTGGAGAGCTGCTAAAGCAGCCCCCACTTTACAAGCTCCCCTTGGCATCCACATATGACAGTGCGATGATTTTACTGAGCCACAGCATACTTTCTTTTTAAGAGTTTCCCACCAAGGAACTCTGCCAGAGTTTTTCCTGACAGGAGATGACGAGTCATGTGCAAATCTGGCCCAGGACTAGAAGAGGACAGGCTCAGAGTGACTCAGCCCTAGAAAATTGTTGTCCTCAAGTAAAACTGCTTGAAAAAGGAGCCAAAGATGAGCTTACTTTCACTCAGGAAAGGCAGAAAAATAATGGTGTCACCTTTAAGATCAAAGTAACTGGCTGAATTCTTCTCTGTGAGAGTAACTACCTAGTAAACAAAGCCAGCACTCACTGTCTGCAAGCATCTGCCTTAGCCTTCAGCAGCTTTCTAACGCAGTTCTGGGGGAGTGCTGCCAAACAGGGCTCATTCCAAGGCTTCGGCACTGGAAATATAAATATCCCTCTTGTTAATTTTGGGTGCCATAATCCATCAGCGGCTGTCTTGGGCAATTTAGCTCCATGGTATCTCCTGACAGCATGGGCAGTAAAGCATTCCGGTGCTAATGTAGAATAGGCAGGTGCTGGGGTATTTTTTTCAGCTGCCTATGATGCCGAACAGAAGGATGCAGGGGTGCTGGGATGATCTGGGTGTGTGGAGCTTGGCCATCTGAGAGACAGCAGTCACCTAGTGCAATCACCGCTGTGGCTGGTCGGGTGTGATCAGAGGTGCAAATAGTGAAAGATACAGTACATGAACAGCTATAGGGCATGCAGAGCTCTGGCCAGCATGGCCTGCTGGCTGGGCACGGTGCTCTGCAAAAGGCTTGGTCATAAAAACGGAGCCTGACTTACGGCGGACGGTTGTGCTATGTCTTCTCCTCAAGTAAACGCTGCGGAAGACTCGTTTAGCACTGTACTAAGTGGTTTTAAGTTGTCATGCCACTTTCACTGAGTTTGGGATGACGTGGGTCAGACTGGCGTATCCTGCTGCACTGCAATGGGAGGAGGTCCCAGCAGGCCAGAGAGAAAGATACCCCACTGTACGGAGGGAGAGCTTACAGTCAGATCTTTGAAGCAAAGGCAAATCTGTGCTGTTCCTCACAGCAACCCATGAATTTGGGCTTATGGCAAAGTAGGTATAGAACAACAACTCCTCTGAGACCTGCAGGGATCTCTGAGCAGAAATCTGGTGCTGAAATCCCATGTTCCTACTTGACTTCATGGACATGAGTCCTTCTGTGTCTATACTCTAGGGCTGCAGCTCAGGAAGGGCAAGAGAGAGACAAAGATGCAATAGCTGCGTCATGTCGTTCCTCCTAAAGGAGCTTTTAGNACTCCTCTGAGACCTGCAGGGATCTCTGAGCAGAAATCTGGTGCTGAAATCCCATGTTCCTACTTGACTTCATGGACATGAGTCCTTCTGTGTCTATACTCTAGGGCTGCAGCTCAGGAAGGGCAAGAGAGAGACAAAGATGCAATAGCTGCGTCATGTCGTTCCTCCTAAGGGAGCTTTTAGATTTCTGGTGGAAAAGCACCTGTGATACCTCAAGATCAGCCAGGAGCCATAGAGTGCCTGTCCTCCAGAGACTTGCAGACGTTAATGTCCGTTCTTGGCATCGGCAGTATGAGGCTCAGCACATTGGCCCTTTGCAGCCAGGCAGGACACCTCCTAGGCTTCGCCTCCTTTAAACAGCCGTGAAGTGCTAGACTCCTCCATTGCCTACACATACTGATTTACTAGTATTTCGTTATCTTTGTAGAAGACACTCATGTGACAGTTCTCTCCAGCCTCTTCATTCAGCACCAGCATACATTAAAACACCTTCAGGAAGCTTCCTCAGTCCTTTCTCTTCTTCTTGGTAGCCTTTTAACTTACACTGGGTTTCCTGTTTCTTATTCACTAAAATTTTATTTATAAAAACACCCTTGTCATTTAGGCTTCGTTGTAGACCTTTGTTCTCTTTGTTTCTGCTCAGCCATTTCCAGCCTAATCTGGACTGCTCTTCTTACACCTCTAAACCCTGTTGGAGCAACTAATGTCAAGCACGAAATGTATACGAGGCATCGGTGTTACATTTGGCCTGTTAAACTTGAGATCTCAAGTGTGTTACCAGCTCTCTGGTGGGATGCATGCTGTGCATTCACATTAGCAATTAAAATACACAGCAGGCCTGGCAGCAAGTTGCTTTGTGAAAACCACCTCCCACACTTGTGGAGCAGGGTATTCCTTAGGGATCCCTGCTTTGGGACCCTAGTAGGATCCCACTACTAGAACGAATCTCGGCTACAGCAGTCTGCACGGTTTGTGTCAGTGCACGGCTCTGCTGTGAACACCCATTGGTTGTCGGGACAAGCTCTCACAATAAAGGATGGAGCTGTCTTCAGGGGTCAGCTGCAGAGCAGTCCAAGTCCAGGAATTCAGGGAAGCATGAAAATATAATCACCTAATAATCAATAAAAGAATCTCCGATAATCATGCAGGACCAGCACCCCTGTTATTTCAAAGCCATTTTTAAAGCAATATTGACTTTCCCTCCAAATCAACCCTCCCTTGCTTTGAAGTTATGTTTCTAGTGTGCTTCCAAGAGATTAACAATGGAGAGAATCAACATCAACAACTTATGGGGAAACTGAGTTAGGAAGAGGTATGAAACATTTCCCCAAAGTCAACTAGCCATCACGGAGTCCAGCCAGAAACAGCCCTGATGTTGATCTCTGTCTTCTAGGAGACACTGTGCTCAGAAGCAGCATGCTTAACTCTATGCTTCAATCCAGGGCTTGCGTTATGTATCGGTTATCGCAGATGAGTGAGTGAATGAACAGGATGCTTAAAACACTGCTCAGTCAACTCCCGTCAAAGAAGAGTTCGTCTTCTGGTCCCTATGAAACAGCAACAGCTTTGATAGGGGGAGCAGTGAGGGGTGCTGTGGAAGGGCCATCACTAGGATTCAGAGTTTGGGCAACGATCACGGGAGGCACTTGATGCTCCAGGAGCTCCACTATTACACAAGCAATGGGTTTATTAGAAATGTGCACTAGCAGCCTGCTGAGTTGGAAACAAGGACAAGGTCAAGGACAACGTCTCTTCAGGACACAGAGGGATGGGAAGGTGCAAAAAGATGACTGGGGGAGTCCCAGAAAGTCCCAAAAGGTAGCCTACTATAGATGTCACAGGAAAACGAGTGGCTGATAAGATGCTAAATGCTTTTGAGTATCTAAACATGATGTCCCCTCTCAAATCGATTTAAGAAACGACCCAGATGCTTCAGCACTTCTATAAACTTCAACAGGCACCTATCTACATCTTTAGACACGTAAAGCACCTACAAGAGCTTTTCCCAGTCTTTCCTAACAGCAGTAGAATTCGCCTCTGAAGTACTGACTTTTCTTTCTTAATTGGGGCTGTTTGAGATGTGAGTTTTTGAAGTTGTTGTTCCTAACTTCTTTGCTTCCAAATGAAAATAGAAATCATAAATGACTCCATTTAGGTGTGTGGAACAGAACAACTTGCATCCTTAGACTGTCAATTCCATATACCCATTTATTTACTCACAATTATAAACAGAGTGCTTTGTAAATATTTATAAGGAAGCTCCTAAAGCCCAGCTGAGAAAATAAGTATTATCACCATTTACCAGCTGTCAATCTGAAGCACAGGTGGCGACGCGACTTGTCCAAAAAGACCAAGCAGGCTAACATCACGACCAAGTCCAGGCTGTCAGCTTTCCTTCCATCATGGCCATCACTGCTGCATCCCCTTCCATCATACTCCCTCCCGTATTTACCAAGTGCTTCCACTCACCATGCTCACATGGGTAAGCAGTCAAACACTTTCTTCATCGCGCTGACTTTAAACTTCCACCTTGTGGGAAAAATTTGAAATATCTTGGATTTGATGGCAAATCAGGATGGGGAGCATTTCAGCTCTGTTTATTCTAGCCAATTGAGGAAAGTTAAATGAATAAAGTTTCCCTAACCAGATCTCTCAGCAACTGACAAGCTATCAAATCCCCATGGTGCTTGGGTCATCGAACAAAGGTTGAGAGCTGCCTCTCTCATCTCCAGAAACTCTCACATCCAGGATCGTCCTCTTTGATGGACGAATTCAGAGCTCCAAGTCTGAGTGCTTCACAGGGGCTCCTGGTGAAGTGAAGGGATGCAGACGACCTTGGAGACGGTTTCACCTGAGCTACTTTGAAACAAAGATGTTCATTTCTTTTGCAGTGAATGTGGAAAGGAGTGGCCAGGTGAAGTCTTAGAGGTCTTGAGGGCAAACTAAGGGCAAATGAATGCCTTCTGTAGCAGACTGAACCTCATTCATTCAACAGTAAATATAATGGGAGGTTTGATTCTTCAGCTAAGAGTGCTGAGCTGAGTGCTTCCTTGTTCCCTCCTGTGCCAGACACACTGAGCTATGGCGTATGTCGGCCTATAAGAGGCTGCAGGTTGCATGGCATAACTGCTTTTGCACCATTCTTTCAGGAGTTAAACCATGCCCTGAAAGTATCTCAGCTTCTTGCCATCCAACTATTACTATTTAACTCAACCAGAATCTCGTCTCCAGCTCAGAACAGAGGACTCCTCTCATGAGGTACCCCTACTTGGTACCTTCCCCCAGCTCACCTCTGGTGCTCAGCAGTGCAGACACTGCTGCCCTGGACACCGCTGTAGCGTGCAGCAACAGAGAAAATCCCTGAGCCCAAACAGCTGAGGAACGGTCAGGGGGTCAGGCAATGCAACGAGGCTTCCTTCCCTCACAAGGCACAGTAGAACGTGCAAGGAGGGCTTTCCACTGAGGCACATCTGGAGTTTCTAATAGCAAATTCGTTTTACCAGAGGCACCCATGGCAGCTGGCAGCTGTCAAGCTATGGTGTTCATTTGGAAATGACAAACAGTTCCTGCTCTCCTTGAGGGCTAGATCGTCAGCATACAGATGGTCGGTCAGAAGTCTCGCTTGCCTCACGTATTGTCCCCTCAGAGCTGGGTTAGATCACTCATCACAGCAGGTGACATTAAGACTGCAGAAGCAAGACCTTGGCAAGGTGTTTAGTTTAGTTTGTTTAGTGTTTAGTATAGTTTGCCCTTTCTTAATGCAGGGGCTGCAGTGTGAGCATCACATTAGAAATGCAGTGGAGACTGTGACTCCTCCTTCATGATGAATTTTTGGGATCCTTTGGAAATTGTCAGATGTCTTTCCGGAGTTCAAAAGAGAGTCGTGTTGAATTTTGAGCACCTTGAATGATAGCACAGGAGATGCAGAGGCAGACGACGTGACTCAGTGTTCACATTATCACAGGTGTGAGGCACCTGTAGAGTTCGGTGTGCCAGTTTCATATAGGGCTGAAAAGAATAAATACTGCAAACAGAGCTGATCATTCTTGTGAAACTGAGAGAAATGCCGTGCCAGAATGGATTACGAGAAGAAACTGCCAACGTCTTGTGAAAAAGCCTGTTGTTTCCTAAAGACAGAAGGAAAAATGATCACTGTGTCTGAGATGTAATAATTTTGGTCCAAACACCTGCCCCAAACGCAAAGTGATGCAGGCCTGCCATGGGCTTTAAAAAAGCCCAATGTGTTAGACATGGACGTATGATTGCTTGACTCCTGGAAAAATCCCTGCTTTCATCTTGCTTTTATGAGCATAAAAGAAAATATCTCTCAGTCTGGTCTTCTGAGCAACCCAAACCACTGCCGTGGTCACAAAGATTAGAATAAGAATGGGAAAGTTTGTGTTTTGGTGTGTGATGCTTCCCGTAACCTGTCACATTTGCCCAGTTCTGAACAGAATAGAAATCCTAAGCCTCAGTGCAGGCCAGAGGCACGACGATGCCGTCCCCATTGGACTCTGAGCATAGGGACAATGACATTGGATAACCCCACCAGCACCAGTAATTCACCTCTCCAGCTGCATCCAACTTTCCTCACTGGCTCCTTGCCATTGACGATTCATTGCCTATCTTGAAATTAACGGATTCCTGGAAGCAGAGTGCTCAAGCAGCGCGAGAAGCTTTGTCCCTGGGAAGGGAACATTTTTTCATTAGCGTATCTGAACAGCACACTTTGTTACTGGCTGATTTTCATTAAAGGACTAAGGCTCCCCAAGTACTCATTTACTTCCTTCTGCAGTAGCAGAGGTGGAGAGCATTCTGGAGTGGAGTCATCACTGCACAGCGTGTTGCAGTGGCCGCAGCAGTGCAGGCAAGGAAGCTGCCCACAGTTCTCAGCTGTTTCTTTGCTTTTAAGACACAATTGTTTTGATGATGATGTCATATCTACAGCTCTAATTATTTCATGCTTTGGGGGCTAATCAATGGCTTGCACCAACTACATATCGGTATTGCAGGTTCTGAACCTACAAAGCTTTGTGATACGTGTAAGCCAGGCTGCGTCCCTGGTCTTTTGTCACTTACAGCTGAGTAGCATTCGCATATTAAGGTGTGATTAGCCACTTCCATGTCTTTCCTATCCTTAAGTAACTTACACAAATCAAGGCACACAGATTTAAGCAGTTCAGTAACACAAAAGAAAGCACCAGGAAGTGCGGAGGATAGAGGATCTCCTGCAGTGTGCAGCTTGTGATGCACATTAGCCATTGCCTTGGATTTGGAGCAGTGCAGCCTTTTAGAGACAGCACAAGAGGCCATTGTCCTCCACCCTGCCATGTCACGGATATGGGCAGGTATATTTTCCAGGAGTACAGCTCAAAACATGATTACCACCATTTGTACATTAGTTAGAGCACAACTCTATTTCCCTTCAAACATGAACTGCCAGGGGCTGAGGTGGGGGCAGATCTGGTGATCTTCCTCCTGAGCCACCTGTACTATCATTAAATTCTTATGAGGAGTCTGTGGCAGAGCTACAGATCAATTTAGGTTTCCCTGTCTCTGTTCCCAAAGCACAAGACGACCACTGGCACCTCCAGCCCGCTCAGGCCTGCTCTACAGTCTCATGTTTGACTCCGGCAATGGCCAGCTTCTCCTTCACAGGAAGACGTAACGCCAGTCCGTGTCAGAGGGATGATAATCTGCCCTCTTAGGAAGATCATACCCTTTTATAATAAGATTTATAAACATCATAGTTTATAAAACACAGGTTCCTCTATACTTGTAAAATCTTCGGTTAGCATCCAATATCATCAGGATACTCTGGGACCCCAAGGGCAGTTCACCTTAGCATTTTAGGCTTGTTGCACTCCCCAAATCCCAGCTGCGGAGCACTTTGACGTGTCCATGCTGGCTCCTCCCCTTAGCGTTGGACCAAAAGTTGACGATCTATCTAAGAGCAGCAGACAGTTTTGTTATGTTTCCTGGTGTGTATTCTTGCTTGGGTTTCCTTTTCAACACTGATACATTGATTGTTGACATTCTCCAAATGAAAAAAACTAAGTTTCCTGCTCAAAACAAGTTGTAACTTCAACAAGCTCTCACTTAAAATAGTACAAAAATAACAAAAATCCAGAGTGAAGTGTTTGATTGGTCTGATAGAGTCTCTTATTTTCTTTCTAATGGTCAGACAATTCATTTTTGTGCAATTTCAGCCCCAATTTCCAGACAGCTTTGCCTGAGATCCCCAAAACTAGAAGCTCATGCTGAATTTAAGAGCTAGGTCTTCTTGATGTCATCTAGTTCCTTTTTCCTTGTGGGTCAGGCACAGAGAGACAAATCACACAGGTTCAGCAGCTGAATGTCACTTAAACCCACAATAAATGCAGAAACATTAGACTCCTAATACTTTGTGGTTTATTTTGCTCATGCTGCCAGCTCTCTGAGTACAGAGTGGACGTCGATCTGGGCTGACGCAGTCTGGGTGTAACTGCACAGTACTCTGCGCTGTGATTTGGCTTTGTCCCCAGCCCTGTTTGTGGAAGAAGGTTGCTATACACGGCTGTCCTCCAAACATGCTACCTGGCTGCATACCACCTCTCTCCTGCTTTGGGAGTCCAAGTTCCAGCTACAGACAGCTGTAAAATGGGAGGAATTGCATTTGGTGTGTGGGCTGCAGGAGCACAGAAAAGCCACAGCACTGCACTGGGTAGAAAAAAATCCAAACACGAAGACTAGTGACAGGACACAAATTACCATAAGTCACTTGAGAAATCTTTATTTTGCTCCTAAAACATGCCGTAACACTAGTGAAAAAAAAAAAAACTAAACCAAACTGAAGTCTGAATTTCTTTCCCTTCCAAAGCTTGTTCCTCTGTTCCACTACGTACTCGGTGTATCTCACCTTTTTGAAAGATACTCACCTAAACACAAGCATGCTGGTGGACTGCTTAATCACAAGACAACGTTGTCTGCCATTATCGTCACCATTGGCAGAGCTGAGTCAGAACCATCACGTTCATGAGGTCAACAGCCATAAAACTGTAAAACTAGCAAAAGAAACAAACAACGGGGAAGCGGTAAAACAAATGTAAGGCTCAGACTAGATAGTTTAACGTACTATTAGCAATCTTTACCAAATCTAGCTTTTTAAATTAGTGTGTCATCTCTCATTTTTGAATGCACTCTTTTTTCTTCTCAGGTTTCCCAGTTTCCCACATTGTCCCCACTTCACACCTCCCTCCCTGGACAGCAAGGTCATTACATTAAAATCTTATTTACACATCTAAAACCCTTTCAAATACTGGAAAAGGCCAAACTGGTATATGCTGTGGGGTGAAATCAGAGACCGTTTCCATACCAAAGAAAAACCAATGAACTAGACTTTGACTACAGAGTGAAAAACAGTATAGGATTCATTTTGCTAGCAGGAAATTGGTGTCGTTCTGAGACCTGATGCCCAACTGTGTCAAGAGACTTTACAAAGTTGTGTCTTACTTCATTTCTGGTTTCTCATCGTGATATTCTCATGGGACCAAGCCCTTAGAGAGCATCTCACTTTGCTGTCGAGCTCAGGAAGGGCTCACTCATACCGTCCTCCAAACTGGCAGAAACGGGCTGTGCGGCAGCCAAACGTCCCAGCGCAAGCGCTCGGTGTCTCTGAGCAGATCCAGCAGCTTGGTGCTTCAGGAGGCAGGATAATCCCAGGCATATCCACCTGTTCAGACTGACTGGGAGCCACAAGCTGGCTGCAAACAGAGATAGTGGGTGAGTCGTGAAGCACCTCATATTCCCGGCTGTTTTCACAGCAGCTTCTAATCCTCTGTCATGCAAATCTGGGAGCAGTTACTGCAGGCTCTCCTGGACCATGTGGCTGTGCTTAATTAGCTCAGCAGGTGGGGTAGCTTTGACCTCTCTGTTGGCTAAGAAATGGTATTTGTGTGGGAACATACAGACCTGGGTATCATAGAATCATAGAATGGTAGGGGTTGGAAGGGACCTCTAGAGATCATCTAGTCCAACCCCCCTGCTAAAGCAGGTTAGCCTAGAGCAGGTTGCACAGTAATGCATCCAGGCGGGTTTTGAATATCTCCAGAGAAGGAGACTCCACAACCTCTCTGGGCAGCCTGTTCCAGGGCTCTGTTACCCTCACAGTAAAGAAGTTCCTCCTCATGTTCTGGTGGAACTTCCTGTGTTCCAGTTTGTGCCCATTGCCCCTTGTCCTGTCGCTGGGCACCACTGAGAAGAGTCTGACTCCATCCTCTTGACATCCACCCTTTAGATATTTATAAGCATTAATCAGATCTCCTCTCAGCCTTCTCTTT
>VZSC01007031.1:0-45600 GCA_013398225.1 Steatornis caripensis | reverse complement strand
GGTAAAACAAATGTAAGGCTCAGACTAGATAGTTTAACGTACTATTAGCAATCTTTACCAAATCTAGCTTTTTAAATTAGTGTGTCATCTCTCATTTTTGAATGCACTCTTTTTTCTTCTCAGGTGTCCCAGTTTCCCACATTGTCCCCACTTCACACCTCCCTCCCTGGACAGCAAGGTCATTACATTAAAATCTTATTTACACATCTAAAACCCTTTCAAATACTGGAAAAGGCCAAACTGGTATATGCTGTGGGGTGAAATCAGAGACCGTTTCCATACCAAAGAAAAACCAATGAACTAGACTTTGACTACAGAGTGAAAAACAGTATAGGATTCATTTTGCTAGCAGGAAATTGGTGTCGTTCTTAGACCTGATGCCCAACTGTGTCAAGAGACTTTACAAAGTTGTGTCTTACTTCATTTCTGGTTTCTCATCGTGATATTCTCATGGGACCAAGCCCTTAGAGAGCATCTCACTTTGCTGTCGAGCTCAGGAAGGGCTCACTCATACCGTCCTCCAAACTGGCAGAAACGGGCTGTGCGGCAGCCAAACGTCCCAGCGCAAGCGCTCGGTGTCTCTGAGCAGATCCAGCAGCTTGGTGCTTCAGGAGGCAGGATAATCCCAGGCACATCCACCTGTTCAGACTGACTGGGAGCCACAAGCTGGCTGCAAACAGAGATAGTGGGTGAGTCGTGAAGCACCTCATATTCCCGGCTGTTTTCACAGCAGCTTCTAATCCTCTGTCATGCAAATCTGGGAGCAGTTACTGCAGGCTCTCCTGGACCATGTGGCTGTGCTTAATTAGCTCAGCAGGTGGGGTAGCTTTGACCTCTCTGTTGGCTAAGAAATGGTATTTGTGTGGGAACATACAGACCTGGGTATGCCTGGACTTGTCTACTTTTCAGCTCAGAAGTAGGATGACAACTCCTCTCACTGCATCCAGCTTGTTGGGATAAGAGCAGCAGTATTGCTGAAGCAGCATAAAGCCGCTGAAGGCTTGTGGGAGTTGAGGGAGATAGTTTATTGATAAATCAAAGGTCGTTTTGGAAGGCAGGCCTCCATTTTGCAGTAGGATGGGCTCTGAGTGACCCCCATCAGCTCCTCAATCAGACAAACGTTATCACTGAGAGTCAGAGACAGTCTGACGGGACTGATATTTGTGAGACAAATTGCTCAGGCAGGAACGGGTTTGCTGCACACTGCAGAAGTGCTGATGTTCTGCTCAGGGGTCCTCACTGAGCAGGGAAGTCCTTTTTCTCTGCCACTGCCCTGAGGTGCTCGTCAGCAAGGGCCTCTTTTCAACCAGCTACCACTAATGATCATTAAACAGGACAGGGACATTAAACAGGACTGCTCCACCATGGCAGATGCAGTCTCAAAGTGTTCAGCACAGTCTCGTGAGCTTCCCTGTCACTATTCCTGGAGCTGGTGTCTCCTGTGGCACCAGAGCAAGAGCTGGGAACAAAGCCAGCTTCTAGACTGCTTCCCCTGACCCCTTGCTGCTGAATTCCCGGGTGATGATGGGTGAAGTATTTCCTGAGTAGAACAAGCCTTGTGTATTGTGTCTAAAAAGATCTTTCCTAGTATGTGGCAGGTTGCTAAGTAGCAATGCTTTAACCAGCTTGTTTAAGGTAAGATGTTTTGACACATATTCTTCCACTTGCAGTTATTTTAGGACTTACCTGGATGGTGATGTCAGGGTAAGAATGCACAGCCCAGAAGATCCCCTCAAGGAGATCCCTGTACGCACGCCCCTTCCCTCATCCCTAATGTGCTTTCCCAAGAGGATCCCACCAGTCTGGGAGCAGAGACACGTTGTCCGCCGCCTTCCTGCGCACTGACTTTCCTCCAAAGTCCCTCACTTCGCCTGTCCCTGGAGCAGCACAGTGCCCCAGGAGGCTGCAGCCACCCTCGCCCCAGGAAACTGTCCCCTGCTGGTGGGGCTTACTACTTTGGGTGCCTCTGGCTGTCTGAACACCCTGGATCCGAGACCACCTCTCCCCCCACTGTTTCAGAACCCAGCTCCGTAAGGGATGTGCTGGCACGTAGTGCTGAACATCAATGCTATTCAAGCACCTTAAAGTGCAGGGTGTGCCTGGAAAGGTCTGCACTTTGTGCTTTTTACAGGCTGGTGGTTACTCATCACTGAATACCTTCAGTTGTGTGACTCTAAGCAGTTTCCAGGAGTCTAACTGAATGATTTCTTGTGATCAGGCATTCCTATTTTCCACGGATCTTGCTCTCCCCTCTCTTCTTCACGTTGCTCTTTCTTTCCTTAGCCACCCTTTTATGCAATTCCACTGCTTTTCTCTGAATAAGAGTTATTCCTATGCCATGGAGCAGAGGCTGTGGTGACTAGACACTGGTGGGATTGTGCAGTTTGGCAGAATTTCTGTTGAAGTTTGACCCAAGAGCTCCCATTCCTGAATTCCCTTCACATTTAGCATCTTGGGTAACTCAGTTCTCCTATTGAGAACTGGGATATGTCGTCTAGGGCCTCCCAGACTCTGGGTTAAGCTAGGCCTGGCAGAGATTAGGAGCAAACATCGTTGTGTTCGGCTCCCTGATGAATCCCCTCGCAGTCTCTTCTCCCCATTATGGAAGCACACAGCTCCCAAGGGGATTAAAGAGCATCAGAATCGAGATCTGCTGCACAAGGNAGCAAACATCGTTGTGTTCGGCTCCCTGATGAATCCCCTCGCAGTCTCTTCTCCCCATTATGGAAGCACACAGCTCCCAAGGGGATTAAAGAGCATCAGAACCGAGATCTGCTGCACAAGGCCAGGGTGATGTGCAGACCTAATTTCACTGGAATGGTATCTGAGACAGATCTGAACAGCTCTAGTAATATACATCTGACCCTTGCAAAGGCATTCAGATATCAAAGAATGTTTATCTGTAACCTTAAAGTTCCTGCTGGAGACGATCGCTCCTTAGTATTCTCCCTCCAGCTGAGAAAAAACAGCCTCTACCTTCCCCCTGCTAATACCCTTGAAGCATGTGTGCGGTGTGATCAGCCCTCCCTTTGCCCTTAATCACTTTCTTCCAGCCTATATAATTAAATTCCATCAGGTATTGCATCTAATTTTTGAGGAGCTCCCAAAGAACAAAAGCCAGTTCAGTCGCAGGCAAATAGAACAAATTAATTAGAAGGGGAATATTAGGCCCTCTTTAAATTAGATCAGCAAATCTCCAGCAGAAGAAGCATAGCTTGACTGGCTATGATGCTGTTAACTTCCTGAGCAGCTGCTCAGTTCCAGAGATTGCATACAGCATTCAGGGACACAGCATCTCTAGAAAGTGGATTAGGCTTGGAGCAACCCATGCTAAAAGGCACTCCAGGGCACAATTTCAAAGCACAACACAGGGAATTGGTGGCCTTGTGTCTCTCATTAACGACGGTACAAGTTGTGCCATTAGATTGCTTCGCTGTACTTTGGGAATTTCTCCCTGTCATATTCCTGCATATCTAACTCCAATAGAAGTCAATGTTACTTGAGTGTAGGGCTCTGCACAGTGCTGTTTGCCAACGTTCCTCCTAGCCATGGAGATCTTTATGAGTGAGCACTGGAATTATCATATAAAACCAAATCAAATACCCAGAAGTCACTCTTTATAAGCATTTAAACAAGTAAACAGGCGGCACCGGGGCAACTTACGGCTACCTCTAGGAATCTGCGGTCTCGGGGACTTTGTCAACACAGACTCCTGTTACGCAATGAAACGAGCATGCAGATTTTGCTAGGAGCTACAGAAAGGCACGCTACGCAGATAGCTGTGCATGTCCCAGGCTCCCGATCCAACACGGAGAGCACCAGCACAAGGACAGCCTCCGTTCTTGAGTAACACGCTGCTTTTGCCATGTGCTGGAGGACCAAGCAGAGGAAACAGAAACACAAGAGAGATAAGAAGGAGCTTAGGGGGTGGGGGGATACAGACTGCTGGAACGACTCTTGTTAATTCCGTACAAAGAAGAGGTTTTAAAACCAACAACAATCTCATGTATTCTGCCCTCACTCACGGCAGAAATATCTAGAAATGCCTGCAACTTCACCAAACATTCGCTTCTCCCCATTTCCCCTGCTGGAAGGCACCTGCTGAGCTTATGAGCTTTCTACATGTATCTGCACTGGGAAGCCCTGGATGCGCTGCCGAATGCTTGCGATGTGTCCAAGTGGCCCCCTCCTGTGCAGCTGGACGTAGCAGTGGTCCTGCAATTTCCGTGCAACATTGCTGATGACAGGAGCACAGCAGGAGGGGTGAGAGCCAGCAGTGGAGAGATTAATAAACAGGCAACTACTAATGATTCCCGTATTGAATCCTCTGGCTCGCTCGCCTTCTGTTACAAAGAAAAGAAATCAGCAACAGAAGAGTTTCTTGATGGAACCTTGTTAGGCTAGGAGTCTATAGGAACTTGTCTTCCTTACGTGTGATGTACCGTATGGTTTGCCACTCTACTTTTACACAGGCTGTTTTTCGCTATAGCTTTGAAAGTGTGGTTGGATTTAGGAAAGATCCAGGACAAACAAAGAGTTGTTCTCTCTATAGCCACACCCCGAATGGATAGGAGCAGATTAAGGGCTACTCTTACATACTTGAAGGCTGCCTAATACCAGTGAGCAAGTCAGCTCTAGGGCTCCGCGTGAGAAGACAGGACGGGGCCTAGGGAGCAGAGCATCTTTGAGGATAGTCTACATGCGTGTTTACACTCTGGACAGACCTATTGCCTAGCACTTGAGAGCGGGAACGTTCACAACCTGCTGTGAATTCACGGGCTCGGCACATGAGCAGAGGGTGCCTGAAGCCATTTTCCTTTTCTCATATACCTGGGAAAAGTGGAGTGCTTCATCACTCATGCCACCTGGTCAAACATTTTGCCTCCCTTCATAAATTCTCTTCATTTCCATTTCCAGTGAGGTTCCTTCGTAAGTCGGATGTTATTGCATCTTTCAAATGGAAGGTTTTTCCACATCTTAACCAGAAAACACCCCTAACTTTTCTTTAATAAGGAATTCTAATTATTTAATGACTAACCTGTGTTTTTGCATCATCTACCCTTTCTGTTCCTAGTGACAGGACCAGGCCCTTCAGAAGACGTCTAAGACATACGTGCAGTTATTTCCTCTCCTTTGATCCCTTAGTCATCACCGTCCTTTTCCCCTGAAAGTCATGGCGCATGTGTGCAGGCTGCAGTGTTAATGTACGTTTGGACGACGTGTTTCTAAAAATTCTGTTTGTTTAGAAGTAAGTTCGTAAGCCAAATGCATTTGGGGGCTGTATCTGAAGTAGATTATTGTAAGTGCGGACATTTTAGACATTTCTGAAAGTAATATCTTCATATCAAATTAAAACTGCTGTTTCAAAGTCAGTTAGGCATGCAAGCATGAATCAATTTCACTCAGTTATCTTAAGAGATGGTATTACTTGGAAATTAAGGGCTGAAGTTGCAGAAGTCCATGCAACTCAAAATCCCAACACAAGACTAAAAAGTCTTGGAGTTTGAGCCAAAGATCATGCCATCTCTCTTACCCTCTGGAGACTTTCAATTTTCAGTGTAATTTTGTAACAACGTATTCATCTCATTTGCAGAAGTAGGTTTCTCTGGTGTGTAGGTTCCTGACATAATTTTCTGAGCACTTGTTGTAAGAGAGCAGTAACACTTTCCTGCTGCTTCCACCTGCTAAATCAGATTGCGGAGAATTGGAAAAGCACTCGACACTTCCCTCAGGTTACTTTTCCACGGAGGTAATTGCTGCTATTCCCATAGGAAGGCTGTGAAAGTGTGGTTCAAGAAAGAGGGGCTGTAGGAAATACAGTAAACAGGAGAGGCCTTAACTGCATATCTATCTGTGACTGGAAGCAGAGGTGTCCACTGTGGTCTGCAAGCTAAAATGGGTAAAAACATCCACGTTGTCGAGTAAATGTCCAGCTCTGGCTTATCTGTACCCTGGCCACTGAAAGCAAGCCAAAACCCTCTAGAGAAGGAATGTGAAAAGCAAATTATATAAATAATTATATAATAATAATGCAGAAGCAGTGGCCCCGGGTCAGAATAAGTCCTGAATCAGGAGGATACCTATTCACAAGCTTCTCTTTGAGCCCTCGCTTATTCACTGCTGCAGGTGTTGCCGTCAGTTCTCCATTATTTCCAATGCCTGCATGATTCACCAGGGCACGTGAGTTGTAGTCAGGAAGCAGAGATTCAGCCCTTTCTGCTGACACAAGAAAATATCTGAGCAATGGGTACCTCCAGCATCCAGGTCACTTGGGTTACCCTGGGTTACCTGGAGTTACCTACGGTCACCTGGGACTAACTGTAGCAGCTCTGCCACCTCTGTTGGTCACGTCAATTAAAAGCAAAGTATAAGATGCATTCTGTGAAGCTAGGACTTCTTCATAACATCAATTTACTGTGAGAATCTTACAGGTGTAACAACTTCAGTGGTTAGTGCTGCACCGATACAGACTAAAATGCAACACAGCTCTGATGAAGAATAGGGCAAGAGACACCCAGTCTCCTATGGAGAGGAGGAGGAGCACTAAACTGGTCACAGCAAGTGAAGCTTTTAGCTCTGACAGCAAGTAAGAAATCCAGCTTTTGCATAAAAAAGAGAGCATGCCTTGCCCCTGTGCTGCGTTGCCTACGACACAAGCAGCAAGGGACAGTGCAAGCAAACAGCAAAGTACGAGCAAGCAGCGAAGCACGGTGGTGTGCTACGAGCAGGATGCTCCGTGGGGCTGAGGTTTATGGAGCCAGCCTTTACCTGCTCTGCACGGCCAGGGAGAACTTGTGGGCTGTGAAATTTAACACTGTCACAGGGCACTGATACAGCAGCCAAGATATTTATGAGAGAATTAATTAAAATGGTTTCTCTAAATGTGTCAACCAAAAGACTTTATGTGCACCTAAGCTGGTATTTTCTCTGGCTGAAAACTTTTGAATTTCTTCCATACTGATCTGGGAATTAGTGCTGGGAGAAGGGAAACAGATTTATGACCACTTTTCATAGACAGAGCGTTGCACTCAAAAATCCTGCACAGCCAAAGGAAGCTCGTTCTATGCGTGGAGCCGAAAGTGTATTGTTAGTTATTTAACATCTTAATACTCCAATCAAAACACAAGAAATAGTTACAACAGTGCTAGTGCTCGTAGTTCAAAGTGATGTAGAAAGACTCATTTAATCTGCCCTTAAAATGGATACGTCAAACCTACCAATTCTCGCCTTGGGTCTCTGATGCTGTGCTCCCTCTTCCCGTGTCTCTCTGGTTGGGTCATCAGTTTGTCACCAGGGACAACTTGGCTTTGTCAGGCTGTTGCCACAGGCTGGTCGCAGAGCGGAGCCAGCCCGCGGAAGGTGACAGACACCGTGTTGCTATCGCAGCTCCAACAAGCCAAGAGCAGCTCAGGTCCAGGCAAGCCCAGACCGGCCACAAGACCCCACACTGCTGGATCAGTACAAACCCTAGGGATTTTCACTGGTAATAGCAGAAATATTTATTGGGCTGCAGCAGCAACACCACTTGGACACTGAAGGACAGACGTCTGGCAGTCAGAGGAGACATGGCATTTACACTAGCCACCACCGGGTCCGTGATGCTAAAGACACGCTGTGGAGACAGGGGCTGGTTTGATGATGCATCTCGCACCGTCTGTTCTGTCACAACCCTGCAACTGCTCCCTGGAGGTTTCTGCCAGGGAAGTGCTGGTTTTACCTCTTTTTTTTTTAATTTTCTTTTTTTTCTTCTTTCTTTTTTACTGCTGTTAAGTAGGTGGAAACAGGGAGGATTGCCAAAGACTAGCTATCTCCCAAGAGACCAAGAGAGATTCATGCACTGAAGACTGAGAGATATGCAGTCCTTCCTCAGGCAGGTCTGGGTTTAAGTACAAACGAATAATTCTGAATATCACCAAATTCCCCTGGTTCGCAGACCTGATGGCACGAGGGGGTCTGGGAACCAGCTCACTCACTGTGTAATGTCAGCACTCGCTTACTGGTGCTGCGCGGATAAGGGATGGACTGTAAGTCCCACCTGGCAGGGATCAGAAAAGCCATAGCCTGGTGTCCAGGTGCTTCCCAGGAAGGAAGAGGCATGGCCTTGAGTGCTTGTTGGCAGGGAGATAAAGCAAAGCTGCTTCTGCTGAGAGCTGGGTGATCAGGCTAACCAGTAAACTAGATAAAGCTGTACATACATTACTGTGAAAACCTACAGCATTTAATTGTGACTGATATTCTCTGTACGGAATAGTTCAAATCAGCCTGCAGTGAGTGTTTCCTTGCTACAGAACTCAGCAGGACGATAGAAGAGTCCTCAGTCTCTATTAAGTTTCCCTGAGAGGGTGTTATGTGGTAAGCATGAATGTGTGAGTACTAGGGGTAAGTGAACTGATTCATGGCCTAGTAAAAGAAACAGAAGGAAACTTCTTCTCCCTCTCCTGAGTCATACAAAAACTTGAGCTCCTTCTGTTTCACTAGCTGTACAGTTATGGAGTGTGCTTAAGGACGCAGAAGAAAGATTAAGGGCTGATTTGTCATTAATTTTTGACAGCCTGAGCTGCAAAGATCCCCTTGATACATGGCTGCCCTAGAGCACCTCTGTGGAAGCTGGTCATGCCTCCTGCGCTGCTCAGGTCTGATCTAATATTAGCCCTGCGCGGTGTCAGAGCTGTAACGCCACCGCTGAAAGCGTAGAGGTGCAGCAGCACAGCTCTCCCTGATACAGATGGGAACAACTGATTTTCAGTCACACTGGGCTTCTAAGTGTCTGAGACTCCTCTGAACGGGAGCCCCTCTTTCAGAAACATCACAAAAGCCTTGGGGACCTGTGGGGATTGCGGAGACCCTGATCTAGAAGACCACTCCTACTGTGGTGTGGACGGCGAGCCAGGCAAGGAGATGGACAAGGCCATCCTCTGCGATCCGTTTAGCACAGGCTGTGGCCAGATGGCCCCAAGGGGCTGATTTAAGCAGGGGCTCTGTGGTCAGCAGTCGCGTGTGGTGGAGAACAGGAGGGATGAAGCAGGGAAGGACGTGACAAAGGCTTAGCATGAAGAAAAAGAAGATAAAGAAAGAAGAGGCAGTTATTTTGACAGAGAGTGAAATTATGGGTAGATTGTCACATTATTAGGAAGTGGAAATCAGTGAGTGGAAATCAGCTCTCAGCCCACCAGTGTGATTTAAGCTAAGGAATAGCTGTCAGGCATAGAAAACTCTATTATTCCCTGCACTGATTTGGACTACGTCTTGTCCATGTCTGGCTGCGCAGTGCTGACAGCTCGCCCTGAGTACCACTGAACTCTTTCCAGCTGCTTTTTTTTTTTGTACATTTGAACGTTCAGGGTAGACAGTGACCCCGGCACTACGGTATTAAACCACAAAACCCACACTATGGTGGCCCTTACTGTCCCTTTATTCTGACAAGCGTGAGAGGTGCCAGCTGGCTTCTGTTTGGTTTTTTTTTTTTAGGGAAGAAAACGGTAATGTTTCAGTGACATCCCTTGGGTGCCCCTTCTTATCATTGTAATCTCTATTAATCTGCACCCCATGCTGTGGTGAGATACCAAGATGCCTGACCTGCCTGCAAACCCTTCCTTGAGCGGTGTAGCCCCCAGACGTGTTTTCTGCAGTTTCTGCAATCAGACTTTCCTCAAATCGAGATGGGTTGTGTGGTTGCTGATTGCCCTGTGTAGCTCTGGCCTGAAGAACTCCTCTTTTCGGGTCTGGAGCTGTGCCTCCCCTTGCATTCAGAGATGATTGTGTTTGATCGACAGGACACGCAGAGCGGTGCAGAGCAGTCTGCCGTGTGCTCAGCAAACATCTTACAGTCACTTTGGCAGCTCATGCCCTTTGTCTCAGCCTGTTGATATTTGTAAAATAGCTCCAAAAGAATCACTCGGCAGAAACGAGCAGCATCAGAGGCAGGTAGGCTGCGGGGGGGGGGGTTTCTCCCCCTAAAAAGGATTGTTTTTTCTGCAGAGATCTGTCTGAGAATAATGTTTGTGCTGAGGAGTTTGGATGTGGGGTACTCCTCTCTGGATGTAGGGTGGTTTTTTTCCATGGAGATTTGTGACAAGGATGAGGTCAGAATCCCAGAGAGTATCGTCAAAAAGGCTGTCCACGCGGTCGCTGTCTGCCCTTCTCGGGGTGATGTAATCCGTACTCAGTAATAATGTTTCCAAGAAGTGGATAACAGCATTTTAGTTCAGCTCTAATAATTCTGTTAAATCAGACCTGGGGTTGTAATTGCAGTTTGCGACTGAGTTTGTTCCATATGTGTGTTACGCAGGATGCCACTGTAATGAAATGTTCCCCCTTTGAGCTCTATGCCCTAAAGAATATGCCTTTATTGTGTGGCAGGCAAAACACTTACCTGCTCTCCGCCTTTGCTGTTTCACCTTGTTTCAATTTCTTCTGGAAATGTTAAGTTGTATAAGTGTTAGCCTTCATTTGCTTTAGTAACGCACAGCCTTGCCGGAGCCCTGCTCATTTCTTTTAATGAAAAAGCCTGCGAGCCCGTGTGCGTCTGAGGGTTTACATGCATTAGAGCACACGGATATGAGTGTAAGCAAGAACAGGCAGTGAGAGAGCAGGAAAAGCCTCTTCTAGGGAGTCAGACACAGTGCTCAGAAGCAGCCTTTTACATTTTATCCTAACTGTGCGAAACAGACCTTCGAGATGGGACATCTGTAGAGAAATACCGTATTAAAACAAAGCACGTTCTGCGCCATGAGATCAGGTAGGTGGGTGGTTGCTTTGCTTTGGAAGTAGTATGTGCTGTGAGACTCCATCATAATCAAATCTGGCTCCTGTACGATGCTTCACGTTCGCAGACCACCCCGTGCTTTTCAGGCAGGGTAACTCCCTTTACGGACAGGGACATGGGCGTGCGTGGAGGGGTCACAGCCGCTCTGCTGGCCTGCTCGGTGGCTGGTCGAATGATGATGCTGGTTGTGATCTTCCACAGCTACCAGCAAGCTCCAAAGAGAATTAAGTCATGCTAGCTAGGCAGGACACCTGGATATGGAAGACCGGCAGGCGACAGCTAACTTTGCCCAAAAGTGGGAGCTGTAAAAGAGGGAAAATGCGTGCTGGGAGCCCAACGATGTGAATATGCTGGGCCGTGCTGCCTTGCCTTGCTTGCAACACTGATCTGCTGCTCTTGCTCGGTCTGACTTCTTTTAGGTCTTGGGTGCTACCTCTGGGTCCTGGGTTTCAGCTCCCCGATGGCTGCAGCCCATGAAAGGTCTCGCGTGTGTTCCCAGGGACATACAACACCGAAAGGCAGCTTTGCTCTGATGTGACCTCACACGGGAGGAGGGAGGGCAATCTGAGTAATACCAACAAACTGTCCCCACCTCACTTACACAGCTCAGAGATCTCCATTTTATTGTGTGCCTGAGGTTCTGCGGCAGCTCCAAGCCTCCGGCCTGGCCCCGCAGGACAGACCTTCGAGGAGACGCGTGCCATGCTGGGGCTGGTGCAGCCTCCAGCACCAGGACGGGCTCAGGAGGACCTTGTGGGGTTTCAGAGAGCGGTCCTTTCTGTCTGAAGTGGCAGGGTTTGGTTCGTTGGGTGTTGATTGGCAGTAAAAATCCCATTGTCACTTGTTTTTCAAGGAATTAGGCCATTTTTAGCTCTCTCACCATGGGTCAGAGGGAAACATCCAGCGTCAGCCTGCCAAAAGTGAGTACCCTGGGTAAGTTCCAGGGGCTCCTTGTCAGCCCACGGGACAGGCATCTCCATCAGCAGCTCAGCTCAGCTCAGCTCAGCTCGTGGCTGAACTCCCTCTTGGCAGGGCCAGTCCCTCTCCACCAGCTGTGGAAGGACTCCCTACAGCTAGGTGAGAGCACACACAGCTGAGGGTGGGAGGAAGGAAAACAGCCCCAACGGAGAGTGAAACAGGGATGTTTTCTGGTCTGGCACAGCCCTGCCTGCGCTTCCACTGCCCTGCAGCCTTGTCTACCTACACTTGAGCTTCCCCGGCTCTGCTGTGGCTGCTGGGCACGTGCATTTTGGTAAGGTACAAGGGAGCGTTCGCTTCCAGTGTGAAGCATCTCAGTCAAGAAGTGATTATGAAAAAGTCTGTTTGAAGAACAGCACCTGAGCTCGGCCTACGAGCAGCCCCCAAGGTGCTTCTAAAAGTAAAAGCGGTGTGCCGGCATTTTTACACTGCGAAGCCAAGATAAATTATCACAAGTGAGCGGGAACGAAAAAACACGTAAAACCAACATAGCGTCCTATAATGTATCTGTAAAAAGGAAAAACTCACGGTACTTCTACAAGTCTACAAATTCAAGTTTCTCGTGGGAAAACATAACTCCCGTTCAAATGTTAATGGATTGTTAACACAGGAATGTTTTAATTTAACTGCTATGTACTATAAGAAGGGGCAGAGCAAGGTTCAGAGAGCAAATGGCTGACGAACAATCTTCAATCAGCCAGTAAATGTTTGCTTTTTTTTTATATATATATACTTCCCCTTCTTGATCTCTGTCTTAAACAGGTTCTCCAAAGGGACATATAAAAGACAGCTGATTTCAGCTAGAGGTAATAGCAGGTATTTGTGTGTTTCTTTTATCCTTGTTTAAAATGGCCAATTGATGGCACTGATAGAGTGTCAGTCACCAGAGCAGCTGGCCCTGAAAGCGTAGAAATTGATGGTATGTAAGCAAAAATTGGTTTTGCTGGAAAGAAAAAATGCAGCACATTTTAGAAATGTGATAGAGAAAAAGAAAACAAATTGGGTATTGCAGCCACAAACCATCTCTGCAGGCTTCTCAGGACAAGAACAAATATCTCATAAGGCAAGAATAGCTTCCAGGGGCTCAGAGGAAAAGATCTGCCACCCTTTCCCAGGAACACAGCAGCCAGAGCTTGCAAGAGCTAGGTCAGAAGAAGAGAGCAAGAGCCCATTATCTTTCCTGTGGAAGCAGAATATCCTTCTTTCTTTTTTCTAGAAACTCTCTTCTCAGCCAATTTATGGGGGCATGCCTCCATAATTGAAAGTTTTTGCTACCACTTTACATTACTATAACTGTAAGAAGAAAACTGTCTCGGTGCTAACGCTCCCAAACCTGTAGGAACACTTTGTATGTGTTTGAGAAATTAACAGGGAGCACTTGACTGACCTTGACCAGAATAAATGTGTGAGGAAAGGGAGTGGGTTGCGTTTTCTATTAGATAGGAATAAACATTTGTCAGAAGTCTCAACATCTTTTGCCTGCTATATGTGAGCCTCCTCTGAGGATCTTCAACGTGCTCATGTGATGGCGAAGTCTGTGTTAGGCTCTCCTGGCCAGACAGCTGCTGATGTGCTCCCTGAAAGGGGAGTGGGGTTTGGAGCCTGCCCGGATCCATTGCAGGGCGGAACAGTGGGACATTTTGCGGCAGTTTAGACCTTGGGAGTGTGCTTACCCTCAGCGCAATCATGTACAAGGTGGACTCTGGTAACAGGAGTAACGGCCTGCAGAATCAGTAGTAACTGCGGGGATACTGGGGCGAGAATGACTGGCTAAAAAGGAAAGAGGAAAACTTTGCAGACCGACGAGATTTCAAAGTCTCGGTTCCTATTAGTTTTTGCAGCGTTGCTGGAGAGCCTGAAAGGGTATGAGAACAAACGACATTTGGTCTCAGTGTTTGAAGAACGGTAAAGGGCTGTAGCATCTGTCAGAGGCAATGTGAGCCAGCCAGAACATGGCCCCAGGCTGCATTTCCACCTGGATCCCTGATGCCCACTTGGCCCTCCCCACAGCTTCCTGACTCAGCTCTCCTGCTCGAGTGCCGCGCGCTGGACCATCTGCCGTGACGGACTTCCAGCCACCACGGCTCAGAAGAACCGTGGCGCATCACAGGCTTGCGCAGAAAGGCGTAGAGAGGATGGAGACTTAACAGGGAGGGAGCTGCATTCCGGGCCCCTGAGGCTGGTTTTCTTCCCTCCCCTCACACCTATCTTATCTTTCCCTCTTTCTAAAATTAAAGGAATAGAAAAATTAACAACATGAAAAAGGGAGGAGATGATAAAGAGTATCTGCAAAATTATCTATGTCCTCATTTCAGAGCTTTGCATGGTAACAGGGAGGCAGAAGGCCTTTTTCTTTATTACTCTATTAAAATATTAAAAAGCTGGGTGTCTCCTGAACCTACTCTGTTGTCGTGGACTAAGAAAGCTCCTAGGAAGCGTTCTGCAGAAGACCATTGCACTTGAGAATCTATCGAGGGATGCCATTCAAGGACCAGAGCGTATCAAAGCCAAAAGACAAAGTTTGCTATCATATTGTTAACGGGGACCTGGGTTCAGCCCGGACAGGAGTGGTATTTGCGCCTTTGCTTTTGTGCTAAGACAAAATCTTTACCAACGGGACATGAATGCAGTCAGGGATCTAGCTGGAATTGGGAAAAATCAAAGCCACATCTCTTCTGATTTCGTTTAGCTCCTGAGTCTTGAAGGTCTGAGTGAGACCAGTTCCGTGGGAGTGCTGCTCCTAGCAAAGCTGACTCTGAGCCGGTGACGATTGGGGTGTTTGGTTTGGCGTGTCAGTGGTTTCCCTGTCAGAATCGGTTCGTTCCTTGGCAGTTATCAAAATACGCAATTGTTGTTCTTCGTAAATCTTTGCCAGCAAAGCAGTAAGGCTTTGGTGCTGCCATAGCTGTTACGTTCTGGTACACCCTCTGCTTGCCATTAATAATGTAATCATGTGGTGCGGCCTTGGTATTCACATGCAACAGTGATAGCAGGGCTGTATGACATATACGTGTATGTGTGTACACACACACACACACTGAATAAAGGTTTCTTTGTTTCCTTTTCCTTCGCAGGTCACTATGGAAAGGATCTTTATCGAAGTGGAGGGCCAGATCTCCATAATTTCATCTCCTCTGGGTTTGTCACATTAGGAAGAGGACACACGAAGGGTACAGTGGAAACAATTTTTTGCTAAATAAAAAGATTGTTTTAAATAAAAAAGCTATAACTCAGAAGCTGGGTTCTAAGTGCTGTGAGATAACAGTATCGGACTGCAGTCAGTAGATTTAGTCTAGCAAATATTGCTGCAGGTCAAATACTGTGCTCCTGGCAGAACCTTTTAAATCCTAGCGAGGGAGACGGTGGGAGAGGGTAGAGTCGGACAGCCAGCCTCCAGACTCCGCTCTGACTTTGCAGTTCAGCAATTTATGCTGCTTTGTGTCTTCCTGGGTGCATGGTTGCAAACCGCCGTTGTGCTGCTGTACTTTTAAAGGGAAGGGGAAGGACTGTAATGCTGTCCAAGGGCAGGCAGTTAACACTTCAAGAGTGCGTTTCTGGATTTCTTTTGTTTCACTTCTGGGATTTTTTTTGGGGGGGTGTTATGAATATTTTATAAAATTATTTCTTTTTAGGTCCTAAAACATATATTTTATGTGTTCATATAATCTGTGATATAATGTACAAACATGAAAACACAAAAATATACATATACTGCTCTATGTATGTTCTGTGTATATGTACTGTATATAAAATATATGTTGAGAGACAGCTGTAGCTATACTAGATAAGCAACCATATATCCCAGGAGTTGTGGTGACACAAAAGCTGTGAGATCTGACTCAAAGTAGCTGGTCACCAGAACCCCAGATGAATGTTCATTTTACGACGTTGTTGCGTATTTGGTGAGGTTTTATAGTGTACAGTAAGACTATGTTTGGAGCACCTTTCTGTTCACACCCACACCCTGACCGAGCCACACTGGTGCACTGGCAGTGGGTTGCAACACTGGGAGTGCAAGCATGTGCCATGCCAGTAATTGTCTGGTTTTGTGTCCCGCTGACTTCTGAGACTGTTGTACATTTATATAGACGCAATGTATGTGGAGATACCTATATAGACGCAATGTACTGTATGTGGAGATGTGTCCATGTGCTCACCTGGTTGAACGCACCTGTGTTGTTTCTGTGGATGACCATGACTCACAAATTATTAAAAGACCTTTATTTTTTCGTATATTTCCTGCACTTTTTCAAATTCTCCACGAGTGTCATCCACAGCAGTGTTGGTCCTGTAGAACTGTCAGAGAAGAAACAAATATATGTATATTGTCTGTGTATGTCTGTGTGTGCTTAAATAAAGTTTACTGAGGCTGAGGCAGCACCCGTGGGACTTGTAATACAATATCCTGCAATTCCAGCCTGGCACTTCACCAATGGAAGGAAAGCAGAGAAAACCACCGTGACCCTTCAGGTGGGCTGGGAACTGAAATGGTTCAAGGAAGGACTCATGGATGGCATTTCACACAAGGTCTCCCTTTCTCCTCCCCATCCAAAAGGAATTTTACAGTCAAGTCATGTTACATCAGGCCTGACAGTATGTTTAGGGTGAGATAGCAGGTGTGCCCCCGTAAAGGCACAGTCTACAGAATGCCATATCCTGATAGCCTTCATCAAGCGCATGTATAACCCCAGGCAGGACTGTAAAACCTGCCTCGTGGTCTCAGACATTTGAATTATCTTCAAGCAGTTTTCTGTACAATATACTTTTCCCGTTTCCTTTCTAGAGAAGAATAAAACCTGCTTTCCTTCTTTGACTGAAAAGTCTTGGGGGCTCTGTTCTTCTGTAGGTGGGCCAGTGGTTTTCACACCTTTTCCACTGGCTTTGCTGGAAGCCCCACAGAGCACATGTCCTATCCCTGGGAAGGTGGGAGAATGGGCAATGGGAGTCCAGACTGTTTATATACCACCCGTTCCAACAGCCATCAGGTAGGGTGGTGCTTTCCAAAGTGAATAAAAGACTTATTATCTGAAGAAATTAAAATATATCTTGGCTGTTTATGGACATAAAAGAATGGATTAGCCTTTGAATTTACTTTTCAGCTCCTGTAAATTCACATTTTATTTGAACAGTACCATAACGTTAACCTCTAACTTCTTACTAGTAAATTCACATGCTCACTCACGACTGGTGAAAGTGATTAACATCGCCACACATTCTGCAGGCAAACTGCCTTGTTTGCTTGTGCAAGTGTGTAGATTTGTCTTTGTCTGTGGTATCATTCGGTTGCCTATTTATTTGTGGTGTGAAAGCAGGGACTTGGGTGTAACAAATAACTTACGGGCTCTGTCATTAGGATTGTGCCCTATATCATTTGATAATTTCTGGAAATATTTCACAATAGATTTCCTGTGTTCAGTTTGAACTGGTAACCCAGTTGTACGTGTGGACAGGAGAGATGAGTGCTCCAGCAAGGGTTACAGTCCTGAGCTTTAGCTGAGCAGTTTCATGCTCAGATTTTGTCCTATTTCAGTTCCGGTGCATGTGTTGTAATCTTCAACTATTGTTAGCCAAAGAACATCGCCCTGCCTTGTTGTTACACACCGTGGAAGAGGGTTCTGCTTTTAGACTGCACAAAGCCAATGAAGTTTATCTCAATATTTCTTTGCACATTTTTGGTGTTTTCTCAACTGTCTTCTATGCTGTGGCAGAACTCCAAGTGCTGAGTAATATTTAAGAGCTAATCTATTTTGGGCAGAAGACAAAGATGTGAGACATGCCAAACTACCATGGATACCAAATCAGCATATTCACATGTCTGACATCCACAGGCTCCTGCAAGATTGTGATTTATGATTCTTATATGACACTCCATTGGGCAATGCGTCACTGCCTGGCATTTAAGTCTATAAAATCGCTACATAGTGTGTTCTTCAAACCATGGTAAAAGACTTCACTGTCAGTCTGTCATGATGATCTAGGAATGAATCCAAAATATTTAGGTCATAGAAAGTCTCCTTGGTGAGACACACGGCAGGGCAAATCTCATCTAACATTAGATAGCTGGAAGTTAGACATTTTGTTCCGAGACTGTAGCTTTCAGTTCCATGGAGAGACACCTGGGAGACACCAGCAGCTCTAAATGGGTGTTCACTGGGCGGGCGCTAGGCACCTCTTCCCTGCCTCTAGCAAGAGAGGAGCCATGGGGGGATATGTCTTTTAGTAATCAGAGGAAGGGAGATGAATCCCGCCTGCACTTGCTTGTATAGCAGTAGCTAGTATTGCTTCAGTCCTGTAGTAGTTGCTATGAGAGTTCAGTGCTCCAGTGAAACAAGCAGGAGCACCGAAGACAGGAGCTATCGCATCCCTCTGTGCACGAGCCTAATTTTAAAAACAGCTTCTTCAACATATTCTCTCTCCGAGCATCTTGCCACTCTCAGATGTCCCATGTTGAGACTACCCTAACATGGACCGTACTCACTGTCCTGCCAGGGCTCTGCAGAGCTCTGCGCACTCACACAGGCTGGTGTAGAAACTTACACAGCTGCCATACAACAACATGGAGCAAGCACCCACGTGGATATGCAACCACAGTGAGTGAACAAGTCTTGAAGAGCAGTAAATTCACTCCAGTTGAACTACTCCAGCTCATGATTGTTGAGTTTTCAGGTAAAAACATGATTTTTGTTTTGTGTTTTCACGACTAGCCTCAGACCTTGAAAATAGCTTCCGAATGGGATCGGGTACCTTGTAGTTCATCAGTGTGTGACAGCAGTAGAAGTTCTGTAGAGCGGGTGATAAGCCCACTTCATCACTAAACAACTTCTTTGTTTTCCTGGTAACTCTGCAACAGTATTAAAAATACTAAGTTTTTTGCTGGAAAAGCAGAATTTCCCACTTGAACAGAGCACTAAGGGTCAGGGGACAGTGAGGCACGAGGAGCATGGTATTTTAGACTCCTCTACTGCAGGGTCATCTGATAGGGAAAAACAGGACTTTTCCTACAATCTGTTAGTTTGGTGCAGAGGTAGGGCTGCAACTTGAAAACCATGTGTGCAAAACAGGAAGAGTCAAGTGTCCTCACAGCCTGCCTGATAACACTGTCAGAAATGGAAACTCTCACTTTTGGTTCAAGGCTGCTGTTCCTGGATTCACTAGGAGATGTGCTCCAAGTTAGGGCATCTGCAGGAGTCTCATTTCTTCAAGTATCCAACTAAAATTTGCACCTAGGGTGTTCTCCAGCAGTTACAGCAGGCAATGAAGAAAAATGACCCATGTATGCATGTCCGTGTGATGTTAAAGCCTGACTACATTGCTGCCGGCATCTCTGTGGAGCTGCACTAGCATCCTGCGGTGCGGGCAATGTGGAAACAGTGTTGGTGTAGATAAGCCAGCCTGGTCACTGAGCAATGAAAGCTACCCACAATCATGTTTTATCTTCTGATATTCGGTGCTGATGTTGTAAGATTTACAGCCTGAATGTGAGATTTGTCGGTCTGAGCCTCGGTTCTCACTGTCCTGCACTATGCTTGTACCTCATGCATCCGCCAAGTGACTCAGGACACTCTTTTGATGGTACAGGCCTTCATGTGAGGTACAGCTGTCCAGCCTGAGCTGGTTTTGATTGAGCATGTGTGCCTGGTGTGTGGGAACATGGTCTATGTCCCTTAGCAGGACCTTACGCTCAACTAGACATCATGCTTCCCAGGTACAGCCTCACCCTTTGCCATCTCCTGATAAATATCCCATTCCCTGTTACCTGAAATGATGCACAGCATTCACATACAGGCAGAGGGGAAAGTGAGAGGTCGGCTGTTGCTGACTTCTTGCTTTTTCACAGTTGACAGTATCATCCTCAAATCAGCTTCTGCTGTACATATTCAAAATAAGCAAATTGCTCTTGATGTAGTCCGGCTTTAGAAAATTATCGTCTTTCTCTCCCAGGCCATGTGCATGAGCATGAGTTGCCTTGAGGACAGACAGAACATATATCCCATGGTACCAGAGCAGTGGAAGGTGGCTGCCACGTGGATCCGAGGTTTGGAAGCTGCAGGGGTTTCTGAGAGTGAGAGGAGAGAAGGTAATGTCAGGATGGGAGGGAGAGCTGACAGGCTGGAGGTAGCAGCTGAGTCTCATGGCTCCTCACCACGTGCTTGTCTGTCAGTGGGCTTTGACCAGCCAAGGGAGCTACCTCATCACTGACCGGGCACCTTGTGCTGCCAGTCCATGGCCAGATCTTCACCCGCTAGGTAGTGCCCTGCAGCCTCCTGGAGATTCAGGCCACTCTGCAGCATGCAGCATGCAGAGTGCCCACAGGCACCCCACAGGCCAGTACTGGGAGGTGGAGGGCCTGATGCTCAGGCTTATAGCAAGGATTGCTCAGGCTTATAGCAAGGATTACTCAAGCTTATAGCAAGACAAGTTTAAAGAGTAAAACAATAGCTTGCTTTATCTGACAGTTTAGCATTTGTGTTTGTTTACAAGAGAATCTGGTACAAAGGCAAACATGAGAGGACGCTGTCCCACACGACATCCTTGTCTCTAAATTGGAGACACATGCACTTGACGCATGGACCTCTCACTGGATCAGGAATTCGCTGGATGGTTGCACTCAAAGAGTTGTGGTCAACAGCTCAATGTCCAAGGGCAGACCAGTGATGAGTGGCATTCCTCAGGGATTGGTATTGGGACTGGTGCTATTTGACATCTTTGTCAGCAACATGAACAGTGGGATTGAGTGCCTCATCAGCAAGTTTGCTGATGACCAAGCTGTGTGATGCGGTCTACACACTGGAGGGAAGGGAAGCCATCTGGAGGGACCTTGACAGGCTTGAGAGGCGGGCCTGTGCAAACCACATGAAGTTGAACAAGGCCAAGCGCAAGGTGCTGTACATGGGTTGGGACAATCCCAAGCACAGATACATGCTGTGCAGAGAATGGATTGAGAGCAACCCTGAGAAGAAAGACTTGGGGGTGTTGGTTGATGAGAAGCTGAACATGAGCCGGCAATGTGCACTCACAGCCCAGAAGGCCAACCGTATCCTGGGCTGCATTAAAAGCAGCATGACCAGCAGGTTAAGGGAGGGGATTCTCCCCCTCTACTCTGCTCTTGTGAGACCTCACCTGCAGTGCTGCATCCAGCTCTGGCGTCTCCAGCACAAGAGGGACATGGACCTGTTGCAGCAGGTCCAGAGGAGGGCTGTGAACATGATCAGCTGGAGCAGTTCTCCTATAAAGACAGGAGGAGAGAGTTTGGGTTGTTCGGCCTGCAGAAGGGAAGGCTCCACNACACATGCACTTGACGCATGGACCTCTCACTGGATCAGGAATTCGCTGGATGGTTGCACTCAAAGAGTTGTGGTCAACAGCTCAATGTCCAAGGGCAGACCAGTGATGAGTGGCATTCCTCAGGGATTGGTATTGGGACTGGTGCTATTTGACATCTTTGTCAGCAACATGAACAGTGGGATTGAGTGCCTCACCAGCAAGTTTGCTGATGACCAAGCTGTGTGATGCGGTCTACACACTGGAGGGAAGGGAAGCCATCTGGAGGGACCTTGACAGGCTTGAGAGGCGGGCCTGTGCAAACCACATGAAGTTGAACAAGGCCAAGCGCAAGGTGCTGTACATGGGTTGGGACAATCCCAAGCACAGATACATGCTGTGCAGAGAATGGATTGAGAGCAACCCTGAGAAGAAAGACTTGGGGGTGTTGGTTGATGAGAAGCTGAACATGAGCCGGCAATGTGCACTCACAGCCCAGAAGGCCAACCGTATCCTGGGCTGCATTAAAAGCAGCATGACCAGCAGGTTAAGGGAGGGGATTCTCCCCCTCTACTCTGCTCTTGTGAGACCTCACCTGCAGTGCTGCATCCAGCTCTGGCGTCTCCAGCACAAGAGGGACATGGACCTGTTGCAGCAGGTCCAGAGGAGGGCTGTGAACATGATCAGCTGGAGCAGTTCTCCTATAAAGACAGGAGGAGAGAGTTTGGGTTGTTCGGCCTGCAGAAGGGAAGGCTCCACGGAGACCTTAGAGCAGCCGTCCATTGCCTGAAGGGGCCTACAAGAGAGCTGGGGAGGGGCCTTTTACAAGGGCATGTGGTGATAGGATGAGGGGTAAAGGTTTTAAACTGAAAGAGGATAGATTTAGATTAGATATTAGGAAGAAATTCTTCACCACAAGACACTGGCACAGGTTTCCCAGAGAAGTTGTGGATGCCCCCTCCCTGGAAGTGTTCAAGGCCAGGTTGGATGGGGCTTGGAGCAACCTGGTCTGGTGGGAGGTGTCCCTGCCCATGGCAGGGGGGTTGGAACGGGATGATCTTTAAGGGCCCTTCCAACCCAAAGCATTCCATGATTCTATGATTGATTCTACAGCAAATGCAGCTCTAGATCATACTTAGCAACGAAGATCTTCCTGAGCTGCGTCTGTGTCTCAGCCAGCTGAGGTGGGTGGTAGCTCCACTTTCTCAGCTTTTTCTCCCCTGGGAGCTCCAGACATTTCTCAGCACCATGTCTCTGCTGCTCCCACTGGATGGTGATGCCTGGAGAGAGGAATCACAGAGTAAATGACTCATGACTAAGTCTATGTTTGCCCAAGACAGCATTGCCAAGTTCGTGTTTGTGCGACTCTTAGAAAAGCTTGTTGATGATGATAGGGCTGAGGGAGATCCTGTGTCCATATGAGGATCAGACATTCCTGAAATGTCTTGATCTACCCATCCATTGTGTTCCCTCATTTGCACATTCTTCCCACATTCATTGCTTTTTCTGCAAGCTGAAGAATATCTGTGACAGGCTCTGTGTTTTATAAATGACGTATCTGTATGCAAACTAATCTTCATGCAGACATCTCAGTGGATTTATAATATTCAGCATGCTGCAGGCTTTGCGTACAGACTAAACGTGATACCGTATGTTGTAAAAGGGACTGACACCACTTCTTCCTCTTTTGCACGCATTGTACGCATTCCTCTTTTACACACACCCCTGTTCCTTCTGGAGACCCCAAACTGAGCCCCGTTTACAGGCACCAACTCAGGAACCAGCAGTTTTACCGGTCGGTTGGCATGTAAATATGATTCAGAGATTAATGGGAGGAAAGACATTTATTCATTTAATCATCATTAGCAGTTTGAGGATTTTGATTCCTCTCTCCAACACTGCTCTGGTTCCCTGCTGTCGCTTGGCTGGCAGCCTTGTGTTCCATTTTCTTTCCTAAAGTGCTGGTTCATACCCTTAATTTGTTATTTTGGGGTCTTGGATTACATCTGTCACAACCAGCATCGGCCCAACGCAGCTACAAAAAACACAGTGAACCAGCTCCAAGATGGATCTTACTGCTTCCTCCCGTCATTAGTAATCCACACTTGCAGTAGACTCATCAATACAGAGAAAGAGAGAAGTTTAAGGGTCATTGTTTTCATATCTGCATCTGTAACATGCCATGAATAGCTTATGCAAAAATTCAGGGTTAGGTATGTTGAGTCCTTTTTCTCATTAAACACTTGTTAGACATTTCGTATCAATGGAGAGGTGTTAAGCCAGAGCCCTCTGCATCCCAATGAATCATTTTATGTTCATCCTGGATAATATGTAATGATTTTGATGGTGTCTTGCAGTGTGTGTGCTAAAGATCACTTGCATTCTGATTCCAGATTAATTTCAACTATTGCATATTCTGGCATTTAATTGTATTGACTTGAAAATAGGATCATTGGGATGTGGAAACTGCTTCATGGCTTTGCAGAAAGATTCCATTATGCAATAGGGCATTTCAATCTGCTCTGAATAATTTAATCGACTTCAGACACGACCATCCATTTCTCAGCAGAGTCTGGACAGCTCTTTTTTTTATAGCCCTCTGAATAGCTGGGTGGGAGGAGAGTGGGAGGTCATGGAAACCATATCAATACCTGCAGCAGTTGTGCGGCATGCTGCTGCTGTAGGCAAGGAATGAGGTGAACATGAACAAAACTACATCAGTCCCTGGGGCCCCTGCAAAGTACGTTGACATAACTAAGTGGTGGGTTCATGCCCTTCTGTCTTCAGGCAAACTGGCCACAAATCTGGCTTAAAGCACAACCTGCAGAGACTATTTTGGAGCGTGCTTTCTGAGATAGGGTGTCCCACACTATAAGCAATGAGCAGGAGGAGGATTGGCAGGTAATCTGAGAGCCTTCCTTAAGCTTATAAAGGAAACAGAAGAAAAATGACCACAAGCTGGGCACAGAGCGCGTGTATTAATGCTAAGCCAGGAGACTCAGCTTCCTGTGGCAAGAAGCCCACAGTTGCTCCATAGCCAGCTATTAAATGGAGACTGCTTCCCACAGCAAGAAAACAATCTTCCCCTGCAGGCAGCCTCACTGGCGCACGTGAAGAGACGCTTGTTGTCAGCTGGAGATCGTGGTGTTCACCACCTCAACCAATTGATGGCATTCTTTACTTGACCTGATCAAACACGCTTCCTGGAGGACACGACAGGACTGAGGTGGGAAGAGCAGATGCCAGCTAGGTTAAGCTGCTTCTTCTTTCTCATTGAGGGACAGTTAAACCCAGAATCATGTCTCTGAGCCAGGAAAAGACCACATTCTGCCTTTCTGTGTGTGGACATTCAGCCTGGGATTAGCAACGTGTTTTGGCAACTAGTACTGAAACACGCAATATCGGAGCTAAGCTTGCACCTGGCACTTTGCAAAAGGTCATGGGGCGTCTCTGGCTTTTGACTTCAGCGCGTGATCCCCTTTACAGGCACGTACAGAAGTTTGGGACTAGCCTTCACCACTGCCACTGCTGAAGACCTTATGTTTTCATGTCAATATAAATCACAGAAGTTATCACTCAACTCGTTCTCTGTCTGTGGTCAGTGAATTATTTTGCTGCCCACTTCCTTGTCCCACAAAGTCTATTGCATCCAGAACTCTGCTGAGTTCCCATGGATGGTTTTCAATAATCTAGTACCCTAGAATGGATTTCTCTTCTTTCTACTGTGCGTTAACAGTATAGCAAAATAAATTACAATACCTGAGAGGAGAAGAAAAAAGCCTGCCTATTATCGGATGCCCTTTCACAGAGAGTCTGTCAATTCTCCGTGATGTTTTGGCAGATACCTTTGAAAGCTAAGCTGAAGGCTGGTGAAAAGTTGGCAGTTACAGCGCAGCTATCTGTGAAACAGGGAGCTCAGCTGCATGCCACAAAATTCTCTTTGAAGAATGTCTTTTTTCTGTATTTATTATCAAGAACTGATGTATATAAAAAAATGTGATTTCCTACTACAATGCCACTGAGCATCTCAGGCTGGTTATCTCCCCAAACAGGGATTTTAGTTGAAATTAAGAATCACTCTTAGAGTTGGCGTACTGTTTCTTTAGCATGTCAGCATTCAGTCTTAATTGTGTTTGCAGACTGTAAGGAAGAAATTCAAATATTACGAAAAAATTGGAAATTCCTGGGTGCAGATAGGGGACTTTGAAGAGGGATCTGTAATTCTGAAGTATCTGTGATCTCACCAGAACAACCAAATCCTGTGGTCAGAGTTCAGCAGATTAGGAGTTTGAGCACGCCCAGAAATCTACTGCTATAACAAAAACACTATGTTATATACAGTTTATCTTCTCAAGTTCCTTGGGAGGAACACTGGCTCATCATTGGAGAAGTGTCTTTGGAGACACAGGCCCCAGTTTTGCTTTCCAGATTTATTTTGTAGACATAGTATCATTCACAGGGAAATTATTTGGCCTTAGTAGCTTCAGTTTAGTCAGTATAAAACTGGACAATTGTAGGGGGTTTATAGAACAAATGCCACAAAAGTAATTGCAGATAGTCCTTGAGAGACAGACTTGAACTTACTGATTGATTTTTTTCTGCTCTTTGTAACAGATTAATCTCCATCTCTTGACAGCGTGTAGACTGTGGCTCTGACTGGTTTATATCGTGGTAGTGTCTAAAGGCCACAGGTTGAAGATAGGAATCATGATTCCAAGATGGGGACAAACCAGAGGGAGACATGTCCCAGATGTCTCATCCCTTCTTGTATTTGATCTACAGGTGTGCAGCAGCTGAATAATCTGTTGAAGTAGGAATGTTAAGTTTCACTGTTTACAACATCGCTGTGTTGTCCCAGACCTACTTTTACAGAGCTGAGGTTCTCTAGTAATTTAGTTCCAGTTCTGTTCTTCAGCTGGATGAATTATTCTTCATATTATTCCGAAGTCTGTTTTGATTAATACTGCCATGACTTTGCTACAGGTCTGGTGTCATGCTCCAAAAGGTGCACAGTAAAATGGCTGAATGAGGGCTTTCCTACTGCCGTTGTTTTGCAGTCAAATGATAATAAAATTCTCTTTGCGTAAGCATGAAACCTGTGACTTGTATTGTGTTGGGCCCTTAATCTAACCTCAGCTGAAATAACAGAAGCTGCCCTGTCATCTGCTGTCCTGCAAGCCCTGTTGCTGCTAGCATACTGCTCTGCTGGTTCAGAGGCAGCAGATGTGCAAGTTTTCATCCTTTTCTCGTATTATCAGCTGCAATTCCTGATTGTAAAGTAAAGCAGCGTTGCTTTACTCTTCCAGGACAGGGCAAATTCTGTAGGCTGAGAACCTCCTTCCATCTTCATTGTCTCATAGTGACTAATGCAGGTGACATTTGTCAGTAAGCCATTAATCTTCCCTTCATGGCGCTGCAAGGACACTTTAGAGGTCTGTAGTGAAGCCAGATGTTTCCTACCCTCTTTGGCTTAAAGTCAGGCTTGTACTTTCAGCTAGGCACCAAGATCCTTCCCTGCTCAGTGGAGAGAGCCTGCACATTTCATTGATCCTGATGCCACAGGTGGAGGTCACCAGCAGGACCAGGATGACTCTTGCCCTTCCTCTGTTGTTCACTGTGTGCCAGGATGCGCTGTGCACTGGTGGCAGCCTTGGGCTTGTGGGAGACACGGTGCTCACAGGCCTCTGTTTTCATAAATTGGCACAGCAGATGCTGGAGGAAGTGCTAAGAAGTTTGCACAGTTAAGCCCAGGTCTTAGAAACCAGAAGCCTGTTTTTGCTCCAGAGAAGGAGCAGTTTCTCTCTGGCACGTAGACGACAGGTATTGCTTCAGCCGGATGATATTTTCGACTGTTGAGTTACTCTTTGTGCACCCAGGGAGAGACAGAGCTCGGCATTTTCCCGCTTGCTGACCTTGCTGTGATTGAGTTTATGTTACGAAATCGGGGTGTAGCATGCCTTTTTTATAGGCGACAGAAGTCTGTGCAGTGCAAAATTTGCTACTGTTTTCCATGAACAAAAAGTGCAGGTTTCCCAAAGAGCGGGGAGGCAATAAGGAGAGCAACTGCACTACATTGTCCTTTGTAACTGCTTTAGGGCTGAAATGAATTTACAGTTCCCTGTGGCGGGAATTGCTTCTGCTGCCACAGCAGTGGGTAGGTATTTGAGTCAAAGTGTCCTCTCAGAACTTGATGAGAAGGAACGGGCAGCCCTCATCTGTCCTGAAGATGGAGAAGGCTTGCTACCTGGAGGTTGTCAGGAGGTGGTAGGGCCAGCAGGTTCTCCAAGAAATCCTAAGAGAAGAGTAGATTATATTGGGAAGCGAGAGAAGGCTATGGATTGAAGGATGAGTAGAGAACTTTCTCTTTCTCTTTCCAAATCAAAGCCCTGCACTCTTCCTCCTACCTCTCTTTTAGGGCACCAGTAAGTGCCCTAAAAATTATAATCTGTTGGGAAGAATACACTCATAGCACTGACCAGGACATTGGGTAGGAGAGGAGGGGTTGCACTGAGTCCCCCAGCAGCTGTGCCAGAAGACACCCCTTTCAGAGGGCTGAACCCCTTCCTGCTGCTCGGCTCCTGGCTGATGCTAGGACAGCTGCTTCCTTTCCGACAGCATCTTCATTTCTGCTCAGAACTGGAGTAAACCTATTCTGTCATTCACACTCTTCAGGTAGTGGCTTTAAAACTCCCCAGAGTCCTGAAATCCCTCATGCAGCGGCCACCACACTCTTGAAAACAGGTGCCCACGATCACTTATTGTAGTAGTTTGCCCTTATTTTCTTACATAAAGGCAGTCATGCTGACTCCTCCGAAGGGTTTCCTGGAGGAGGACATCATTTCCATGCAGTGCCTTGAGGCTGCTGCTGGTGCTCTCATGGAGTAAAGCTGCCAGAACCCAGATCTGTGGCAGTTTCTGAGACTGATGGTTAGATTGAACCTGTGATTTTTTGTCTGACAGGTGAAAAGCACCTCTTTCTCACTGGCTCTCCTTCTAAATTAGTGGCTGCAGAACAGAGAGCAGCATTTCAGCTGGAGGCAAATGATGAGGCAATGCCCATAGCAAGAAGATGCACGGAGCAGGAACCTTTTGAGCAGGAACAGAGCTCTTTATGACAGCTTTTTCTGACTCTTGGATCCTCCTAGCACCAAGTGAATGAACAGAGGAACTGGGTTTTTGCCAGTAATTCATATAGCTGACATATAGTTTCTGGACGACAGCCTAGTTCCTCAACTAAAGAGCTGATTCCAAGCCCACTTTCTGCCAATGACTGGTATTTTTTAATTTATTTCAAAGGCACTGGCTTAGATCTGCTGCAGAAAATAATCTTATGTATACCAATGCAGACCATACCGTACTGCTGTTGCACACCTGCCCCTTGAGAAAATGGTCAGTTTGCTTTCCCAATGTGCATTTCCCCCTCAGAACAAGGAATCAAGGAATTAATTAAAGACATGTTAGAGCTCTTTTTTTTTTTTCCCCCAAAGGTAGCTGATATTCCTGGAAGAAATATGCTTATAACGTGAACACATAGGAGTTTACTGGTCAGGCTGAAAATTGATCTCTTGTGCTAGGAGACAAATCGGATTTTGCTAGTGGGAGTTTGTTCAAATTCTGTGATTGATACATGAGACAGATTGAGCTCGGGGGCTTGCCTTCCCAGCTACGATAAGAAAAATGTTAGTGCAGACAGTGAGATGCAGATCTGCTGAGTGAAACCCCTCATCCTACACAATCATATTTCTGAGCAGATCTGCTCTTTATGTGGGGCTTTATCTGTGCATACAACTCACAGATTTCTCTTTGGAAAAATCGCCTTTCAAAATTTTTATTAAGGTACTATACTCTTATCTATTCTTTTTATGTCATCACCCTGCCTCAATTGCTTAAAATGTAACACAAGTTTTATTCCAAAGTGTATGTTACTGTTATTAATTTAAGATATGCTCAGATACCAAGAGCGTACAGTCTATAAAAGGCATGTCCTCATATTCATTTTGAACCAGGAAACTAAAAATAGAGCCAGTTCAAATATAGGTGATGAGAATAACCTGAGGTTCATATTAGGAGGTATGATATGAATAAGGACTTTAAAAGTGCCTGGCAACGTGTCTGTGCTTGGAGGGAGCTGCTGGCAAAAGTTTGTACAGTAGATTCGGGACAGAGAAGGTAGTTTGGTGAGCGCTATGCATCCTCTCTGTATGGCAAATGAAAGGCATTGGATTAAAAATGCTGAATTCAGAACAGAGAGCAAGAAATGCTTTATGACTCAGTGTGAGTATTAGCCTGTGGATCTCACTGTCACAAGGTGCTGGTGAGATCAAGAGTGTGCAGGACACAAAACACAGATCATGATACATTCGTGGTTAGTGAGATAGGCAAAGTTACTGTACGTGTTTACAGAGGAGTGAGAGAAGTAACATGAACATTCAGAACTGAGGGTTGAGGGCCTCAAACCATTGGGACTGGAGACGACCTCCTTGAGTTCATGCTGTCCCATAAGCGTCCGATGCAGGAGTTCATCTTGTGAAACAGTCAACACTGTGTACAGAGTCCCAGAAATACCCTCCATTTGTTCCAGTTTGGTATGACCTGAGTGAAAACTAGGACACGCCAACTAAGGGGAGCAAGAACTGATCAACAACTGGAAGAGGGTGGGTCACAATTGAAAAGTCAACTCGCTGTGGCACATTTGCAGATGGCATGAGGTGGGGGGCCACAGCTGACCTTCACTGCTTCATCGTGGCCTCCGGACTCTGGCAAGGGGATACAGCTTTGATGCTGTGCTTGGTGACACCTTCAACATTTCTTCTCAGGGTTCCTTGACCTGCTTGCAGCTCAGGGTCCTGGGTGAGGCTCACCCAGCTTGGGAGGTGTCCAGCTTTATCCTTTTCCCTGGACAAGGCAGGAGCTTTGGCCTCCTGAGGGCTTCTAGCTGCTGCACAGAAACAGAGCACAAGCAAAACACAGTTCCTACGCGGTTATTGAGATGACCCCATCTCCTGGTGGGTCGTTGATAGCGCCAGTGGCTTGGCAGGGAGTTTTTTCTTCCTGCAGGCTTTAAATCGCCAAGAGCAGGCTTTACCAGCTGCAACTGTGTCTAGGCAAGTACCGGGCTGGCACAAATCAGCAAACAAATGAGTCTAAGCAGTGCAGGGGAAAGATGAGCAGGAGAAGATAAATGTGTGACCCACCCTCCAGCACCACGCAAGAGTGCAGCCCAAAGGGACGCATGCGTTTGAACGCACAAAGCCACAGCACTTTGTCTTGCATCACTCATGCTGTTTATGTGTCTCTCGAATGTTTAAGCCCTGTGTAGGCTCCGATCCCCATCTACTGCAAATGAAGTATCTTACTGGGAGCACGGTATCCAGAGTGCGTCAGGCTGCTCCCTTCCCATCCCTGCTCTCCAAAAGCAAAGCACAGAGTGAGAGGCGCACTTTCAGCAGCTTGGCATTTTCCAACCTCCTTCTGTGTCTTGCGGTACATCCTGACACGGGCTCTGCCACGCCAGCACACACATAGCCCAGTGACTCTGTATCCCACTGATGCTGACGCATCCTCCCCTGCCTCGTCAGGGCAACACCTGATGCCAAGTATCATTAGTTCTGACTTGTCTTTTGGTGAGTGATAGGACAAGGTGGTGCAAAACGATCGTGTCTCATGTTCCAGCAGCTTTTCCTGCCGCTAGCGAGGTCTCTGACCTCCCCTGCAGCCTCTCTCACGTGCAATGCGGACAGATGTATGGTGACACTTTGTGTTGTCCGTTCACAGAATTGCACGTTCAAGTGCACTGCGTTAAGACCTTGCTTTCCTATTTCCCTGCCATTCCTCCAGTTATAAAGCAAGCTTTCTGGAAGATCTCAAGCTTCAGGTCTTATTTCTCAAGATCCCTGAAGTGGCTGGCAGTCCTTTGAAATTCTTCCCTTGCCACCAGCAGTGACACAGAGCCTGACAGTGCGTGAGGAACGCAGCAAGCCACAGCTAGCTCGTGGCAGGAAGCCACTGGGACAGGATGTCCGTGGCCTCCTTCACACATCTCCCTCCAACCTGACAAAGAAGAGAGCTCTTCCTCCTGTTGTCGAGAGTATTGTACACTGTCACGATCATGCTCATTACAGATCTTTCACCCCTTAGATGTGAATAAGAATTTGTATAGAGCAAGTGAAAATGAGATAGATAGCTGCTGTTGGGTTTTCTAAACAAGCCTTTCAGAGCTGCTGGCTTCTTTTTCATATGCAGATAAGACGGAAGTACCTTGACATATTTAGGCGGAACTGCACAAGAGACGCTGAATTGAGGATAGCAATCATAACAGAGTGAATTTTTACCATTTTCAAAGCCTTTTCCTGCACCAATATTTCCCTTGAAAGCCATTGAATAAATATGGATGAATATCTTAATTTTGAAGTTGGAGAAAGACAGGAACAGGACTGGAACATGGATGAAACACGATGCATAGATCAGAAAGGTAGCTTAATGGAAATGAGCTGGAGACTGCGTGGGAGAAGCAGATACAGTGACTACATCTGCCTTGGACTGTGGCATTAGCTGTGACCACTGTACACAGCTGAGGTGACTTTCAGGACGTATCAGAAAGGGGGTTCAGTTCCGTCACATCCTCAGGATGACCCGGGCAGCATGGATGAGACAGTCAGAAATTGGACCTATTCAGTCTGTCCTTGCACCGAAACACCAGGCTGTGGATTATCCTCACTACTTGATGGTGTCTGGGTTCTCCCTTGGTCTCTTGCTCATACAGAAATGAGTAAACATCTTTTCTGCAGGAGGATGCTGAGGTGCGCACGCTGAAGTGTTGTTCAGGCTTTAGAACAGACTCATCCAGAAAGTCTTCTTTTCCATATCTCTCAGATATGGAAACAGTGCTCATGAAGCTGAGATTTGGCGATAGTGACGTTTTTTTACCGTGGATTCTACATCAAATCTTGAGTGGCATTTGAGAGGAAGTGAGAGAGCTTAAGCAAGGTTAACTTATCCTTTTCAGATGTCATTTTATGGTCCTGCAGCGTGGGGACTGGCTGTAACTTGAGAGGCGATTCCCAGCAGAAGCCCCGTGTCTGCACAAATGCCAATTCAGACATACTTATCAGCAGAAATTCAGTAATGTCAATATCTTCTTAAGTTTACAACAAACTAGAGTCCTTGTGGCGGAGCTGTGATTTGTGGTCCCTGTTGATCCATCAGCTGGAGAAGGAGCAGGACTGCCTGCCAGGTTGCATTGCTGCCTAGGAGAGAAGCCTGCACTTGTGGCTACATATTTGCTCGCACAGATTTCCCAGGCACATATGAGTTACAGCAGATATTCCTCCTTTCTGAAAGAGGCAGCAAAGGCAAAACAGAATCAGTACAGCATCTCCATCTGACTGTGCTACTCAGTCTCCTAGAGAGAAAAAGGCCCTGCTGTGGAGCATATCCCAAATCATGCGTCCAGAGCAGACCAGGGAAGCTTCATCTTAACCAAGCCTGATTTCTCCGCTGGCTACCAGGGTGATTGACTCAAAAAGAGACCTTTCTAATAGCTATTATCTAGTCCTTTCTAGATAAAAAAGCACTCACAGGAGCTGCAGGAGCTGCTGAGCAGCTTCTCTTTGTCTACTCTGTTCAAGAATAATTCATACTGGAGCAGGCACAAAACTGCGGCAAAGAAGGCTTTCTGAGGAGGAGTTGTCCTGTTAGGCAAGATGAGACTAGAGTTTAGTTTGCTTAGCCCAGAAAAGGAAGACTGGAAGCCATAGGATCATCCTGCATCACAGAGGCGGCTTAATAGTTGGGAGGGAAAATAATGTGTAACCCAATGGTCAATACCAGCAGAAAGACAAGAGGGTGAAGATAGGTCATAGATAGATCTAGTGCAGGAGGTTTAACGGTCAGAGCTGTGTTCTCCAGCAGCCACCCAGTTAGTGCATTGGTACGCACTGGGACAAGCACACTCGCTCTGTAGCATGGAGCTTGGTCAGTTCTCAGAGGAACACGATGTGCCAGCATTCATGGTACAAGGCTGGGGGGATGATTCCCTTTCCTCACTTGGGAGCACTCTGAGGAGGAGCCCAGCAGGGACAATGTCTCTGTAATAACCCAGTACCAGAGACCCAGAGTGCCTGATGTGGAGCAGAATAAAGGACAATTTCCCAGAGAAGGGTGGATTATTAGTTGAGTTTTTATAGTCCTGTTCTGAAAGGACAAATAATATCCCTCAAGAAAGAGCTGCTGTACCCCTGAGTACCTCAGCTTCCAGCTGCTCAGACTTTCACAAGAATGCTGTCTGTTCACGGCTGTGTCCTCCAGCAATTGGACACATCAGAAATTAAAGAGATGAGGCTACTACATTCCTTTCTTGTATGCCCACTGGTTTTCTTGTGAGGATGAGTCCCATACCCGGAACGTCAAGCCTCCAGACCTCTTCAAATAGAGGAGAAAATTCAGTCCAGTGGACAGGAGGGGACAGCTCTCCAGCTCACATCTAGGACTACTCCTTCCTCCATGTTACACTGCAGTCCACCCTCCTTTCCCAGGTGACCCCATGTCTTACAAGGCTCACAATAACTTTTGAGGCTCACACGTTGGTCATGTAGATGAGGTTCATTTCATCTTACTTATAGCCTCTAAAAATGGGGATTTTAGTCTAAGCTAGTCATGTAAGCTCTCCAGGGTCAAGGGTGGGAGGTGAGCATCTCTGCAGTGGTTCAGCACATCCTAAGACAAATGAGTTTCTCTGTGTACATAAGAACCTTGATGACTAACTAGAATTTGTGTACAAGCTTTACAGCTAAACCCAGAGAATTTGGGTGTAGTTTAAAATGGCATTCCCTAAAACTACATCTGGGAGAGGCATTTTTCGCTGCCTATTCATTCCCTTCCTCTCCATGCATCTTCCTTTGTGCCAGCACAAGCACTGGTGTAACAACACGACGAGTCAGATTAGAGAATTCAAGTGGGATGAAACCAATCCCAGGCTGCTTTGAACCCCAGCCACTGCACTATATGTCCTCGTGGATGCTGTGCTGGCTTGAGGACAGACATGGCAGGGAAGAAGCTGAGAAGGGCAGAGGAGGAGTAATGTGACTGTTTCAGTAGCATTGCTCCTTAAAATGAGTGTGAAACTCCAGCAGGAGTGGAAGCCCACTCTGTAGAGTCACAGCACAGTGCATCACAGTTAAAAGGCATGGCATTATAGAAAGACTGCTCCGGATTTGTAGCTGACATCACATTTTGAGGTTTGTGTTATGAAGTACAAGAGCTCCAGCTAGCACAAGCTGTATTTATCTTGCTTATATTGATCCTTGCTCTGCCACTGCGATTTTTTGTCTTTAAGGATTCTTGGGTGTTTTAACGCAAGTCTTCAGCGATAGAGAAAAAACCCCACCAAAATCACTGGTTGCTGTGTGCAAGCAGCAGAATTCGTGTTGGGGAGCCAGAAGGCTACAGCCACCCAGAGAACAGGACATAGGAGGGTGGTGGTGGTGCCAGAGCAATCGGAGGCTGAGATTTCTTTATCTGCATGTGTCAACATGAGACACTCTCACAGAAGAGTGGCTTTCTCCAAATACACCCTCACTCTCTTTCTAGCACAGGGAGGAAGGGCTGAAACAATGCAGTCCAGGAGTTTGTCCTGCAAACAGGGTTCACAAAGCCAGACATCCAACAGGCTCCATGGCAGCAGAGGCTTCAGGAATGCCCAGTTAGCATCTTTTTCCTCTAGTATGCTTTTTCCTTAAGAAAAATGACAGTGTGAATGTTTCTGGAGGCAGATTTGTCTAAACTGTAAGGTTTTTGACATGCCTGTACTTCTACACCCACACACACACCTTAAGCCAGCTACTGATATCATGCCGGGGCTGCATGTAGATTTACAAATTGCATGCTGCTAAATTAATCTCACTACCCGGTGTGAGGAGAGTTCAGAAGAAACTCAGGCTTCTGCTTTACATATCTGTAACACAGAGCTGAGCCTTTTGATGGGCTGCTCTGATGTCCAGGATCTGCTTGATGTTCAAGACATCAAGACCAAAAAACACTGGAAAAAACAACAGGAAATGTGTCCCATCACCACCACTGAGAGCGATGATTTTTCCCTGGCAAAGGCTGACATGACAACAAAGCATAACTATCACTTTCTAAACAGGATGAGACCAGTACAGGCATTTATCTTATCGTGAACAGCCCTGGCCAGGCAGCAAAAAGGGCAAAGAGACTCCAGCTTTGTAGATGAGGGGGATGACCATTTTACAGGCTCCTGCCACCGTTGTGCTGCTCTGAACCATGGGTGCAAGAGCAAGGGCAAATATCGGGACAAAGTGGACAAGACGATGTGCTGCAGGCTTTGTCTGAGATGGAAATACTTTTTTTTTTTTTTGTCACCAGGGAAACAGAAGCAGAAATGACAAATTCTTTCAATTTGTCAACATTTTGCACAGATATTTTTGGCCTTCTGGTGAAAAACAAAGCATAGATATTTCACAGTTTGAAACTATTCAATTCCATTTCCAAACTGAATGCAGAAATGCTGTCGGAGAGCTGAAGGCACAGGTGGGGTTCCCTAGATGTCCCTTGTCACTTTGGACCACCGTCTTCTCTCGGCTCCTTGTCTGGCCCCCATCCCATGGGTTATTGCTGTCCCTCCTTGGGCAGAGCCACCAGTGTGTGTCACAGCAGCCTTTGCCTCCTTGAGGTGTCATCTGGCAGGGCACCGTGACCCAGGAAGGGAACATGAAACAGCTGAGCTGCAACTCAAATCTCCACTAAAGACAAACTAATTTAAAACAGTTTTGTTTCCAGTGCAATTTCATTTTATCGCAAAGAGTCTTATTCCTGGCTTAGAAGCAGGTGCCTTTGTGGGGAAAAAGGGTTTGGTGAAAGAATATGTTTTTCTATATATTTTTAAGAGGAAAAATACAGACCTTCCTTCCTGTAAAACTCTCTCAATACAATCTTTTGATTTGTGAAGTTAATCTGGAAGAAATTATAGGCAGTGAATTGAGGAGCTGTGACCTGCTAGGACTTTCCTTAGCTAAGAGCCACGTCTCTGGAGATTATGTTTAGCTGGACCGATAAATCCTGCTGAGATTTCTATGGAAGTGTCTCGTGGAAAGAAAAGCTGTTGCTATTTGTCAAATGCAAAGGACCATGTAAAAAAAATCATTTTCAGCCTTCAGAATTGCTATACTTTCCCTCTGCTTTTGATGTCTGAGGAGAAAATAGCCCCGTGAAGCAACTTGATTTCTTCAGAGCTATTAACAAATCTTTCAGGGTCCCAGGGTGGCATAACAGGTCTGGTCTGGCTCTTTCCATTTAAAAGTGTCTCTTTCCAGCCAGAAATAGCTCTGTGTGCAGCCATAAAAAACGTGAATCAATTAATGTCTTTTATTAGCTAGAAATGCAGATAAATCCCCTCAATTAAGGGAACACAAATTACTAGCTCCGGTTCCTTCTCCCTCCCCATTCTCTTTGTATCTGGCTGCTTCTTTAATAGATCTTCTTGGATGTTGGCTCCAGGTTCACGTGACTATTCTTGCAGCTGAGTCTCAGATGTTCTGGGTTTGAGAAAGATATGCCAAGAAGAAACTGGATCATGCTCTAGGAGATCATTAGCTTACTGAGAGAATAAGGAACTTAAAAATTATCTTGGACCGGGAACACCAAGTTAAATAGGAGCGTGGGCTGGATTGGGAGAATGAGGCAGAGGTAATGGCTTCACATTGAGTACGTGGGTGTATAGTACATGGGGATCTCAATGAAAATGCATCCTATGCACATACGTTAGTGGCATTCATATTAAAGAACGTGGCACACTGCTCCTGGCTTAGCTGTGACTACAGCCTCCTCCCTTGCCATGATCTGATCAGTTGGATCCCAGCACATATTTCCCCAGAACTGAAGGAAGAACAGAGTTTCGTTTCCTTCTCCGCTCTGGCCAGCGCACCGTGCTCCGGCAGCCTGTGACTCAGCTGCGATGAGGTGGCCCCAGTGCCGCACCTCATCAGGCTCCACCGCAGCCGTCACCAGCAGCCGCTCAGCTCCGGAGCCGCTTCCTTCCCACCGGCCTTCAGACATACGCTCGTGTCCTGTTGAATCTAGTGAGCTCAGGCTTGAGGATGTGTGGGAATGCACTGCTACGTTTTGGCTGTATCTGTTCAGTTTAGTATGCATCTTCTAATATTTAAAGGCCTGAAAATACCATCTTTAGGATTCATATTTCCATTGCAGCCCCTCATGCAGCAGTGAAGCATCAGCAGCGAGCATTAGCAAGGGTGTTTTAACATCCGGTCTTTTCACTCAGCTCCGCACCGACGACTGGTCATACACACAGATAAGGCTTAGTCCAAAAACCTGCTTACTGCTATTTTTAAAGGGGAGAAAGTACCTTCTCTAAATAATCTCTACATGAAAATAAGTACATGAGTCAGAATGCACATCGAGAGGCAGGCAGGAAAGGCTTTGAATAATAGGATTCGTTCAGCTAAAGCATCTAATCACCCCTGAAAGTGAAAGATTAATTAAAACAAAAGAGTTATTATCGAGGAAAGTAAAAAGGGAATCTGAATGTGTTCGTTTGCTCACACAGGGAGTACGAGGAGTCTGTGTTTCGTGGTGCACTAACCTGAAGGGCTTCAATAGCCCCGATGGTGGAAACAGGACTACAGCAACTTAGGACTGCCTGCAAAAATGTCTCCCTGCACCATTGCTTCGTTTTAACCTGCTTTCCAGGAGAATGGGTTGAGAGGGAGCAGCAGAGGAAGCTCTATCCAGGCTTGTGTCGGGGAGCATCTGGAAAAACAGCGCAATCCGCAAAGAGAGGCTCAGTGTAAGGATTTTAAATCAAGTGCAAACAGACTCCACTGCACTGTGCACGCAGTGGGTTGAAATGGACCTTCTAGGCAGGAGAATATTTAGAAAAGTTTTATTTTACTCCATCCCCTCCAAACCTGTTCTGCGATGAAAAGAAACAATAGTCAAGGAAATTGATTTTAATTAAAAACAAAAACTCGGATCTGGTTATTACTAAGAATTTACTCTGCCTTAACAGGTTGGATTTTTGCTCCGATCTTTTCCTTCAAAATTGAGATTTAGTCTGCTATGTTCTTAAATTACAAATATGAATTACTTGAACTTTCAAACTTCATGTATTATCTGCTCGTGCTAAAGTTGTTACTGTAGCCTCTGATTTATGCTGACACTCAGTGGAAAAATCTGTTTGTTTTTTTCTCGAGCATGTGAACTTTGAGGACAGTGTGATGCTGCATAACTGAGAGGTAGGAGGAAGAAAGCTGGAGAAAAAGCTGATACTACTAATAATTTATGTACGATGCTGGCATCTAGTTTCCCTGCACTTTGGTGTCTGGAACTTTCATGTAGTTCTGCAAAATCTAGTTTGATTGCCCCCTTTATAGGTAGGGAAAGAGGCACAGAGAAGTACGGATATTTACATACTGTTGTACAGCTCAGTGGTAAGGCTGGGACTGGGAATCTGCTTGGCTTTCATGTGCTGATACCGGGTGAATCCAAACAACACAGGTATTGTGGAGTAGAGGCAAACACCAATTGATAAATCAAGCTGCCGGTACTATGTGTGTGCAGCACACTTACCTTTGATTTCGTCATTCAGTTTGCCAAATTAAGAGTTCCCACAAGCTGCATCCTTTTTTACTTATGAGCCCTAACACTATATTCAAATAAATATATTATTCATTGTTGCTATTGTTGCAGTTATTATTATCATCATCATCATCATTATATCATCATCATAATTATTATTATTAAAAAGATAGGAAGACTATCTCTTCTGGTCAGGGCAGGTGGTGAGATGTTAGTTGAGAAAGTGGCATTTGGTTTGACAAGACTCTGTTCCTTGGGGAAATAAACAATTAATAGTCATACTTGTATTTAGTCAGTAGATCTGGATAGCATCCACTTAATGTGTCAACAGAGTTAGCTAATAAGTGTTCCACACCTCCGCCAACTCTATTGAAAAGCCATGGAGAACAGCAAGGTACAGGAAACAGTCACATGTAGTACCCGTATTTGATAAAGGGATGAACAGTTGTCCTGGCAGTGGTCCTCTGGTAAGTCTGATTTAATCCTTAATACAGGCTTCATTATTATAAGCAGAAAGTATAAACAACAGTGGGCGCGAAACCAGAATTTACAGTAAAAATGGTGGAGATTTTATGTTTGTAAAGAAGGTACAGAATGTCCTTAGAGGCAAAGATCTTCAAAAAACAAATTGCACTCTTCAGATGCGTGTTCTGCTGATAAAAAGCTAAACCTGTGGCACAAAGAGGCGTAGATACAGGCTTTTCCCTCCCTTGGGGTGAAGAGCGACAATAAAAACCCATCAGTCCTTTGCAGCTCTGCCCACATCAAACCATGTTGGATCAGAATCGGACCCACTCTGTTTTGATTTCAGTTGACTGTTTCTGAATATTCCAGTCTTGTGAAATCCTTCACACAATTAATTCAAATTGTCTTGGAGACAAGTGCTGACTGGGCAAGAGCAAAAGCTGGGCAAAAGACTGCAATCAACAGATAATGATACACTGCAGCATTTTCAGCTAACAGAAGGAACTGTAGAAGAGTGCTAAAAAAGGTCAGCATTTGCTCCCGTCTCTTCTCACTCTCCTATTAAGTATCCCACGGAGAGTAGGCCACGTGTCAGTTCCATCCACACCAAAAGCTGGGAGCAAAAATTTGACTTTGGCCTCATGCCTGGGGTAAAGACTCAACAAGTCTCTTTTCTCACCATGCTTTGAAGGATCATGTCAAATCTTGGTTTATCTTTCCCTGAGAAGATTTCTCTAGTGGCTGGATGAGGTCCTTTGCCAGGGACAGAGGGAGGGAGGTCCTGCCACAGGTATTGCTGTGGACAGAGCTCAGCCTTGCAGCAATTGTCCTCACAACTGTAGGCGCTGAGGGTGCCTCAAACATTTTGCTCGGGTACTAAAGCTACTAAAGCATCTCTGCCTTCATGCCCTCTAGTGAGGCATGCACTGGGCAACTGGCTGTCACTGGTGACACCAGAGTCAAATGTGGATTTAGTGGTGCTGGTACAGAGATGGCTGCAATTTTGACACTTTGCCAAGCGTCTTCAGTAAGTGCATAGTTCCCAAGAGCCCAGACAGAGTTCAGGAAACTGCTACTGTTTGTGGTGTCCATGCACAGGCAGAGAACTATCTTGTTGTGTTGGCAGGAGCTGGAAAAAAAGATTGCAATAGCTACTCTCTATCAGAAGGACTTCTGCAGATGTCACCAACAAAGCCATGCTCACTCCCGTGCAACAGGGGGAGATTTAGTGGAAATTGCACTCAAGACGAGTCTACAAAGCTGTCATTTGATCCTAAGTGAGACAATATCTAGGACATTCTCAGTGGCAGTATTGGAGAGATGGAGACTGGAGAGGGCCACGTGAGAAAACATCCCACGTGTCTTGCCTAAAGAGGGTGCTACAAAATGACTGTTCAGCAGTGCTGATAGGAACCTGAGACCCCTCTTCACCTTATATATTTTGCAGGAGATCTCAAGAGCACAAGGTGCACACTGAAAAGCTTATGGGAAAAACACAGCCTCCAGAATACCTAGAGAAGTAATTAGTGCCACTGATGGGCAAAGGAAATGTCGATAAGGCTCAGGCCATCTGGCTTCCATCTGTTTGATCCCTGTTCAGAGGTACTGCCACTTCGTGGAGAAGGCACCCAGTTCTTTAGTGACCACAGAGTAGAAAAATGTTGAACATCACTGATGTAATTACAGAGCTGAAACACCAGCAACAGCTTACAAATTGTAGTTAGCCTCTCCATTAGTGTGGTGGAGTGATGACTGCATATACGAGCAGGGCTTATTTAATAATTAATGTCATCTTTACATAACATATAGGATGATACAGGCAAGTGTAACTGGGAAATGCATTAAATTAGGAAAGAAAAATTTGGATTGAAAAATAGGAAAATAAAAGATTGCTGATGTATGCTGTATGCAAAAGAGGTGTAGAAGCATTTAGAAAGATTTCTTTTATTTGGGCTTTAGTGGAATCACTGGCAGTCAGGGTGTTTGAATCTCTTAGACACCACTGGAATTACTAACCTTTAAGCTAAATTGATACCAACTATGTTATTGGAGCTGCCCTATTTTACTGTAGAGGAAAGGAAATGTGTAGTACTGATGTTGTAACTTTCAAGAATAAATATTGTGTGAGTGCAAAATCCCTCTTATGAAGTATCACTTGTCCCAGGAGAACAAAGATGATCAATCCTTGGTGCTGCCATAGACTGTTATCTCAATACTCATATCAATGTCTTGAATCTACTGTCTCAGATCAACAAACCTTCTGTATATATAAATCATGTGAGATCATCTATTAAGCAAAACAGAAAGGATCCCAACAAAATTACCAGAAATCAAGCAGTTTTTCTAGTTACCAAAGCCTGTTGGATTGGCTATGTAGTTACAGTATGTTCCAACAGCAGCTTCACCTCATTATGGTGTTGATTTATTACCAGTTTCAGGAGACCAAAGGGACTAAATAAGCATTGTCTGGATGGGATTGCCAGAGTACCTCTGTGAGTAGCAAGAGCAGTCTGAGCTGAGGACCTGTAGCAGCAACCACACATGACGCGCCAGCTCCAGCTGGAATTATATACCTAGTCCTCCTTCATGGGGCTTTGGCTAATTGGCAAGAATGAGAGCTAAAGATGGTATTAACACTTCGGTGAGATGGATAACAAAGACATTCCACTTGGTAGATTTCTCACCTCAATGTCACTTAGCTACGTGATTAACGACAAAGGCGTATGGATGAAAACCAAACCTGACCCATAGAGGAGTTGTAATACTCTGCATTAGGCCTACAGCAGAACATGCCTGACCTGGCAGTAGCCACATGTTTAGTGAAACCTGTGAGCAAACTCAGTAGTTATGTGTGCTTGAGTGTGCAGGCAGCAGCAGGACCTCATGGCCAGGCAATGCTGCGGAGGAGCAAGGGCAGCTGTACACAGAGCAGTGTCCTTTGGGTGAGACGGGCATCCAAAAGTCTTCTGCTCCTTTCTGTGGGTAGTGCCACAAGGCAAGAAAACCTGCTTCTGTGCAACCTGTATCAAAAAATGAAAGAAAAAAAGAAAACCCTTACCCATACCCGCTTGCCTGATTGTGCGTCCGATGTCTGAGCCACGTGAGTCTAGCAGCAGTGCTCAGCAGTTCAGCTCACCTCAGACAGCCTTGGAAGAAGTAGATGTGAAAGTCCATGTATCTACCTCTTTGGTACACCCTGCGTGAAACCCACTAATGGCATACGCTGCATTGGTGGCCTTCATTTTGAATGGACAGATGCAACACAACTTAGAGTACACACAAGAGAATCACAGCATTACTAAAGGAATCAGCATGTCCCTGGAGTTGGTCATGGCCTCACAGGTGTTGTAGGAGAGTCTTCCATCTTATCTTGGCTTCAGAGACCTCAAATATCCCGGCTTAAAGGCAATAAATATAGTTGGTTTAAAGCACTCAAGTTTTTAAGACATTAGGTAGCTGAAAGTGCAAAGAGCATATGGCTGCATTTTCAGAACCCTACTGAAATTTTAACCAGGTGCTTATTAGTTACTCAGGAGCTGTCAAAATTTGACTATAATTGCATTTAATGTCTAAATTAACACTATTTCCTCTAATATCATCATTCAAAACGAGCAATAAGATGACAGCCAAAGTAGTCTGAAAGCCAAGATGCTTGGAGGTCACTGCTGGGTCAGGGTACGGAAACCCGGACACATGCTTTCCCTTGTACCTGGAGAAAATGCTGAAACTGGGCTATATAATTAGGCATCCCATTTGATGCCAACTGCCATCTTCACTGACAACTTAAGTAGAGGTGAGAAGCAGCGAAGGAGCAGCAGTCTAAGTGTCCTTCTCGTCTTGATATTTTTTCCTGTTCTTTCGTGTTATCACTAGCATGGACACTCATAATTACTACCAAGTTTTGTCAAAAACAAAAGAATTGCCAAATTGAAATCTTACTCTTGACAAATGCCATTACTGACTAAAAAAAATCCTAGAGAAGCCCGGAGCATGTGAATAGGGGAGGCCTGTCTTCATCTGAGGACCGTCCTGGTGGATCTTACTTTCATGTCTGATCTCACACAAAGAACAAGACCCAGTTTATTTTCATGCTTCCTCTTCATCCTTTGAAGAGGGGGAACCTTCGCACCACTTCTCTTGGGCAACAAGACACTCACTCCTAGAAGTCAAAGCAATCCTGTTTGAGATCTTATTCCTGCTCCTCTAATATCCAATGTCGTAGAAACAGTTTCCTGCAGGAAGCCAGAAAGCCCTGTGTTTGGGCTGGCTAAGTGTTAGAAGGGGCAATGAAATGCAGCAGGGAGTGCTTCGAAGCAGTTATTTTGTGTTTTAAATGCAGAGGAGAGGTATCAGCAAGTTTTAGCAGTGCTGAGGACCTAGGCTGACAATGGTCAGTTGGGGAACTCAGGTGGAACTGGTTCCTAAAAGCAAAACCTGAATCTGGAATTTCCGTAAAGTGACCTAGATGTGCTCCTTGTCACCAGCCAGGTGCTCTTTGTGCTCAGAGTGTATCTTCGGGGTGTATCTAATTTTGGACCCCTCACTATAAGAAAGATACTGAGATGCTGGAGCGTGTCCCGAGAAGGGCAAAGAAGCTGGTGTAGGGTCTAGAGCACCAGTCTTACGAGGAGCAGCTGAGGGAACTGGCGTTGTTTAGTCTTTAGGAGGCTCAGGGTAGACCGTATCACTCTCTACACCTACTTGAAAAGAGGTTGTAATGAGGTGAGTGTTGCTCTCTTTTCCCAAGCAACAAGTGATAGGATGAGAGGAAATGGCCTCAAGTTGTGCCAGAGGAGGTTTAGATTGGATATTAGGAAAAAATCCTTTAGTGAAAGGGTTGTCAAGCCTTGGAACAGGCTGCCCAGGGAGGTGGTTGCATCATCATCCCTGGAGGTAACTAAAAGACATGTAGACGTGGCGACTGGCATCATGCTTTAGTGGTGGACTTGGTAGTGTTACATTAATGGTTGGACTCGATGATCTTAAGGGTTTTTTCTGACCTACATGATTCTATGATTCTCAGCTTTTAAAAGCAGTCAGCATCAGACACATGCAGTCTGTGTTGTGAAACCAGGCAAGGGTCCGCAGTGGCTTGAGCATGTGATCTTTTTTCACCCCCAAAATCACTGCATTAAAAGAACATCAAGGTCATAATTCCAAGTGAGGATTACAGAACGGAGATAACTCTAAGTTGGGCTCGTTTATGTGTACATACTCTGATCGAGGTTTTACTTGATTGCACACAGAGCTCTGCTTTCATCCTGGGCACAAGACAGATGCTATTTCTGATTGGGTACCTGCTCAGTATTTCATTAAGAGCTCCATGTACTTGTGGTGCCAGGCATGCTTTACTGTATGCTGTCCAAAGTCTGCACTGAACACAGAAATACCAGTTTCTCATGGTCTTTTCTATGATGCTCAGAGTATATTAATTATCTTATAATATTTTTTACTTTCTTTCACAGCATTTTTAGGAGAAGGAGTGCTATTTTTATTACAACCAGCTAGTTATGCTCAGATTAAAGCCAAAGTTGTAAGTGTAGCCAATTTACTAATGCCAAATTATAGGCTTTCATTCTTAATATTCTCACATCTCTTTTATCAGCTAAGTGCCCTACACTAGCTCCTTTCTTTATGCTGTCAAATATTCCAGTTCACGCACAAAATTCTACTTCTAGCATTTTATGGCACTTGTTGTGTTCAGAGCTGCATCCTCATTTTCTTCAGCTGTAGGTACGGGAGCAGAACAAATTTGTAGCTCTGCTCCTGGAATTTCAGATCTGCTTGGAGTCTATGCATATACCACTCTTCACTGGATAAGATGGAGCGATCTTTCTCAAAATTTGTATGATGTGTGCAAGAGAAGGACGTGGCGTGGATGTTGCAACTTAGTTTTGCAGAGGCCTAATTTTGTTATTTTGACCTGACAACTTGATTGCAACTTTATTAAAGTTCTTTGGTTTGGATTCGTAGTGCAATTTGAAGATAATAAACAAACTGAAAAATATGTATTCCTTCCTGTAGGACGCTATTGGTCCTGCTGTGACAATCAGCAGTTATGACACCTTTAGATTCACAGCATATCTCCTAGGAGTTGGCTTAGAGTACTTGGTCCCACACACACTGTCACCATCTGTAGGGACCTGGCACTACAAGCAGGCAGATCCACACAGCTCTTATGTTCAGCAAGCAACTATGTTAAAATTTGGGAATATGAGGTTCAATTCTGAATTTCCACATTGCTCTGTGGAGATCTGAACCTTTACTTCTTTACGTCAATCTCCGTTTTCCTCCTGGTACGTCTCCAGTTGCTGTCCCCACTGCTCTTGTCTTTAGCCACCTTCGGCTTTGCTTAAATCTGCTATTTCCCAGTTCTCCTGCTGCTGCCAGTGCAGTTCTTTTTTTGTTTTGGTTCTCAGGTACTTCTCATAATCCCATTGCACAGTGGATGAGAATGTTCCTTCGTCCCAATGAATTTATCCTTCTTATCTTCCCATCTTAAAATTCTTTCTTGCCTC
>VZSC01007030.1:289688-316670 GCA_013398225.1 Steatornis caripensis | reverse complement strand
GCTTTTTTTTTTTTTTTGCAGGAGCAGGGATAAGGGGTGAAGGGGGCTGATGTGGGAGCCAGAATTAAAGAAGCAGTCCTGTCTCCATCAAACTCCAAAGCGCTCCACTGGGCGGGGTACACCTGCATCCTGGTTGACAAAAATAGAGATCGCTCAATCTGCGAGCCATCGTTACAGGGGGAGGAATGTCGCTAACTTAACTTTTCTCCTCAGACCTTTTTTTGTGAACTGGGGGGTTTACAGTTTTGTGCTGGGATGTACAGAGGACAGCTGGGAAGGTGGGAACGCGGCTTGAGGGTTTATAGCAGCTAAAGGATAAATGCTGTTATGCAAAAGGTCACCGTAGGAACTTCCTACAGGTGTTGCCGCAGCTAAGTGTCTGTACAGTTGCTGAGAGCTTGCAGGAGACGTGAGGAATTGTCTCTGCACCATGAAGGAGTGAAGAGCCAAAGGCTGCATTAGTGGGGAGAGCACGGTCTGATTTTTCAAGTACTGCAGGGGATGAGAATATCCGGGTGGGAGGCGATTGTTCAGCCCCGTGCACAGGCTTCCCGGATACAAGCCTGGGAAGATGGGGGCTGAAAGGGGAAATTTGTGGCTTTCTAGCATGGTGCCAGAATGGAGGCCGTGCACTGGCTTGCTGCCTTCCCCCTCTGGGTCGGGAACCTTGTCTTTTGCTGGGGTCTCCTTTGGTAAGTGCAGAGGAGAGACAGCTCGGATTTTTTTTTCAGAAATGACTTTGTCCAAATCCTCCAGGCTCCGTTTCAAAGGCCGGGCAGCCCCCACGTTTTGAGGGCTCGTTCTGCGGCTGATGATAGGATGCACCATCCCTTCCATCTTCCTCAGATTCTCCAGCCTCTGGGCTTGCTGCTTCCCAGACCTGTGGAGCAACTCGCTGTGTTTTTTTGGGGCTGTCATGGCCATGGGGGACACGCGGCAAGCTTTGGGGTTACAGTCTAGGCTCACCACCTGGCTGCTCGCAGCCTGGAACGGGGAAATACCTTTGCCTTCTTGCTGGGCCATGGATGAATGGGGGAGGCCGGAGCCCGGAGCCTTTGCAGTCTGTTTGTGTACGCTCTTTGGAAGACTCAAGTCTGTTGGCTGATCATCTGAAGAGGCCTCCGCTGCCGCCTTTTTTTCCTGCTGGTGCAAAGACGGGCGATAATTTAAATTTAGTTTTTCTTGGTGTTTGTGTTGAGTAAAAGTAGAAATACTTTCAGACTCTCTGAACATGTCCCGGGGGAGGTACTTTGATGTCTGTTCATTATTAAGGTGGTGTTCTGTGTGCCTGTAAAGGCTGTGCAGATGAGGTGATGAATAAAAATCTGCCAAGAAAGAGGGCACATGGGAGTGCTGCAGTGCCCTTTTTTCACTCATTTTATCTTTGCAGTCCTGGATATCCGTCTTCGGTACGTATGACTCGGCAAGAGAACTGAGGTGATGTTTTGAAAAATCACAGCGCAGAGGATCCGGTTTACTTAGCATGTCATGCTTAAAAACATCATTAATAGATTTCCTTTCCTCCTTGGTTTTAAAACTCTGTACATGTTGTATGACTGAGGGCCTATTAATTGCTACAGGATCAGAATTAGGGGCGTGGGGACCTTGCGATATGCTTGAGGACAGCTCATCTCTGCTGTTCAGTTTCTTTTTGCTGATCAAAGGTGGAGGAGAACCGTAAGGATAGCTGCATGACAGGGCTGCCCCACTGACCTGCGACAGCAGCTTCTTCTTTGCCAGGGGTGACATGATGCCTGGGTTACCCTTTGAGTAGAGCAGCGGCGTGTAACCAAAAGTGGAGTCATCGTTCATGGACCCAGGCAGCTCCTTTTCCTTGAACATGTCGAAGTTCTGGACCACCAGTACTTTGGGCGTTTGCTTCAGTGCGTTGTGGATATCTTCGTTTCCCAGCTGGTCCACTTTGACCGTGCAGTTTGCGATGTAATCGGCCATCTCTGGCAATTTGTCGTCTTCTGTGTCGCTCTGAGTGGGCAGCTGGACTGGGAAAGCCGTGAAGGGCATTTCTGGAGGTTCACTTTCTAAGCTGCCAGTAAAAGTTTTGTGTCTTTGTTCAGGCTTTGTGTCTTCCAGGGCATCTGCTGGGGGGCGTAATCGTTTCGTGATGGTGGCATCCAGCACGGTGTCTTCTTCTGGGGGCACAGCTATGCTTGAGAGAGAGGATGAGTGCTGAACCTCCTCCTTGGCTTTCTCCCTGTTGGCGCTGTTTTCTGTCAGGTCTGGCTTTTCCAGAGGGGGTGGCCGAGCTGTCTCTGGCAAAAGGGATGGAGGGCCTTGCACGGGTTGCTTCATCTCTCCCACTGTAGGATGTTCAGGGAAATTTTTCTGGTCTGCTGATTCTTGATCCTTCTCTTGTTCTGATGAAACCTAATAAAATGATTCAACGGACAGTAGTAAGAATGCGGTGCATTTCAGCAGACCGTTCATAAGATCATACACAGGACACTGTTGGCTACTTTTAGAGAAGTGCTTGTCAATCACCTTGCTGGAACGTGAAGGCTCTAACGCCAGGTACTGGGCTCAAAGAAAGAAATGTACCTCCTGGAAATATTAAGAAATACACCATCTCTGCCAGGCATTTCAAAACAGCAGACGTTTGTAACCTGACGAGAGGCACTGGTGGCTTGACCAGACAGCTTAATGCTGAGGTTATACTCTTTTAAAATTAATTAGGCAAATGCAGGAGAGCAGATTTCATAACACAAACGATAAGGCTACAGAAACTTCTCCTGTTAGCCAACTTCACCTACGAAAACAACAGAACGATTCCCATGTTTTTTCTTACATAAGGTCTCTCCAGCGTAGCTATCTTAAAATTCAGTGATCACAGAGGAGATCATTCACACCGAGTTCTGCATTAAAGTGTGAAAATGATAGAAATTGCATACTAGGAATCCCTATTGTAGGCAGCAAATCACTGCCACAGCTTAACTAGGACACACATTTTTTTATTAACGGATTAAAATGAAGTTGTCAACATTCAGTAAGTGTGTGCGCCTGCTATTACAAACATGGCTTTTATACGTTATCATCAATGGGAGCGCAGCTCTTTCTGCTCCCCCATTAATAAAGCTTGTGTGCACAATTCACACTATTCATCCCATTATGTAGCCAGCTGAACTGTGACCCGCAGAGGTCACCAGAGCGTCCCATCTGTGATCCAGCTGACTGACAGCCCTTTTCAAAACTGCTGTCACTCTCCTCTGACATGTCGTGCTAGAAGACAGTCATAAAACAGCAGCATTGTGCGAGTCCTTTATTATTATTGTTTTCTTTCTTTCTTCGCTGTAAAGATAAGACGCATCAAGAAAGTTATTCTCTAAATGCTGCTTTATGGTCTGTCATAGGAGCAGGGGATTGGAGAAGGTCCTAACGAATCTAACCCTCTCAGAGATTTATTTCTTCGCAGCTGCTTTTAAATATTCCTGTCTGTTTGGTTGGCCTATTAGTTACAGTGTCTGTTAGTCATCCTAACTTCTTTTTAAACTCATAGCTGCCTTTTGCAGCCAAATACCATCATTAAGTCCTTTACAAAGTACCATCGCTAGTCTCTTGAGCTTATAAAATTACAGGAAAATACCAGACAGATGAGCAAAGCAAGGAGGAGGAAAAAAGAGAGAAATCATTTTTAATAACTGTACATTCTGCTCTTTGTTTCTGTTAAGCAACATTTTGATTGAAGTTTCAGCTATTGTGAGGAAATGTGCAGTCTAAGGCTAATAGCATTTTGTCTGGTATCTCGTTACATTGACAATGTCATTGTGACGGCAGGAAAACAGTGAAGAGCGCAGAAGCAAATGCAATCCTAATAAACTGAAGTTATATTCTCTCCCTGTATACTTCTTATGGTGTATGAGTTGGAACACGCAATTGAGAGGAGTGCACATTTGTAACTTGATTACGCTTTTACAGCTCCCAGCTATGGCCACATCCTAGGCCATACACAGAAATGGTTTAAGTGGTGGCTTGGTGGGGGCCATGCCTACGCACGCACGTGTGTGGCTACAGAGGCTCCCTGTGAGCAACACGCTATCGCTGCTGTGCCTGGATGAGGACTGCACCCAAACGCAGGGCCTGGCACGGAGCTCCACTGCTGGGGGATGGCTGGGGCGAGACAGACATGCAACCTTCTGCCTAACTCCAGTAGAGCTGGATTTCGCTCCGCTCAAAAGAGCTGGATGCCTCCTTTCTACTGGAAACTTTCTACTATGCCTCCTGGGCACGGAGCCCTCCGTATGGCAGAGCACAGATCAGATGAGCTTTGCGGCTCTGCACCTGCCTAGGGTGGAAGCATCCACCCCTGCAGGCCACTTTGCTCCTTGGGCTTTGTGTGACCACCTACCCGTATGGTGACCTGCATGAAGGCTGAGGTCCTCAGTCGTCCACCCTGACTAAACAGGGCAGGACACATCTTCTATCCCAGTCAGGGATTCTGCTATAAAAGGTACCGCTTTACAATGGGAAACTGCTGTAGCTGTACATTTTTATTGTCTCGTCTAGGCTCCCTACATTTCCGACAAGCACAGCTTAAGAACTCTTCCTGCAAACCACACAAAAATAACTGCAGTTTAAGCAGCAGGAAGTTCGAGATAGGGAACAACAAAAGCAAGGAAATTCAAAGTTAAGGCTGACGCTCTGTTCCTGACTTGTTATGTTGTGCTTAGCAGTGACTGCCTGGATAGTGTGTAACGTATCTAACTGATCCAAGACCCTTCAATAAATAACCAGGCATGAAGGAATGACAGGGGAAGGGAGCACAAGCCTTAACTTCGCATCTCTCTGCTTTGGGCAATTCGTGTTGCAACCTTTCAGTGGCTGAAGCTGGTTTGTGCGCACTCTCCTCTCTATGTATTTTTCATCAGAAGTGCAGGGGTTTTCCCCGAACACGGCTCCCTCCTTTAAAACTGCAGTGCGAGAGAAAACAAAAAATACCTGCTCTCTCTGTGGAGCGCTCTTACATTAGATATTAAAGGTACTGTTGACTGAGGCAATTTAAAACACAAATTCTGGTTTGGACAGGAGATGTCATTGTGCTTGTAAGCACAACTTAAGGAGGTAGTGGAACACGGAAATAAAAATGTTGTGTTCTCAAAACTGGGTACACAGAAGTCTCAGAGGCGTCCGTGTTTACTGGTCCTGCATTGTTTTTTTGAAACAATGAGGAGGAGGATTGTTGGTAGCTGACTCAATACCAGTTTCTAAACTGGTTTAGAAACAGGACTTACATATGTGCCAGACGGCAATGAAGTCAAAGGAGCAGCCGTAGTCTGCCGGGCACATCATCATGGGTTTCGACATTCTTTACATACTTACTTTCACTGCAACGCCTTGAAGGCTGCTGCGATCTGGCAGAGTGAGACAGGAAAAGCAACGTCTTGTGTAGGGGTTGTGTGTGAGGAGCTTCACCGCCTGGTTCACACAGGGTACAGGCAGGGCACAGGAGACAGTGGGCAAGATGTGCAAACGAAAGTGCTTAAGCAACTCTGCAGCAAAAACTCCATTGATTTTGTATCACTTAGCACCACGTGACATTTACCCTTATTTGCAGACAAATACGAATTCTACTGATCTAGCTTATCCCGGGCTGTGAACGTAAAACCTCTTCCATGAGGGCTGTCCTATGTCTGCAAGTAACACTGCTCTGCGTGGAAACTGGGGCTTGTCCATGCGAAGCAGGTGACAGAACAGGAACCTATCTCAGCTGAAAACCATCTGTGGCATGTGAGAGGGAAGTTGGTCTCAGCTAGCGCTTGGAAGGTGGTTCTCTCAAAAATCTAACCTTTTAGTCCAAAGAGAAATTTCGTATAACACGATAAAAATCCTGGAGAGTGGTATCTTTTCTGACAGATGCGCACACATCTGTGAGCACAGAAGGGCTGATCCAGAGGTTACCATTGTAAAAATCAGCTGTGTCCAACAGTTACCACAGTATTATCAACAGTATTAGAGGTTCCTGCACCCTATACTTAGATTAGGAAATAACTGCGGTAGTTGTGCGGTTTCCTTTTGGCAGCTGCTGATCTTTTCGTGGTGACCACTGTATAATACAATGAGCAGAAACGGTACTTGTTACATCCAGCGCTTGGTCTTCTGCCATCACTGCCGCGCAATATGGAGCTAACCAGTTGCCGTTTGTAGCCCAGCAAAATCCCAGCACAGACAGTACCACAACAACTGGATTTCCATTGCTGAGCAAACTCACAGGCCAACCGGCTGGAATTCTCCAGTTTAAATTACGTATTTTATCATTGGATTTAACGAGATTAAAGCTGTACATTTTTAATTGAAAAGTTGAAAAGCAGGAAAGCAACGAACCTCAGATGCATCCTGGGGTTTCTGTGCATTATCTTTTTCCTTCTTGCTCTTTTGGTTTTCATTTTTGATGCGTTTTGTTCCAGACACTTTTGTTTTCGCTTCACCCTCCTGGGAACTGTTATCCTGTTTTCGAGGTTTCACTGGAGGCAGTGGCTTATCTTCCTCTCCTTTAATAAATCTTTCATACGGCAGGATTAATCTAGGGGATTAAGGAACAAATAATTGATCAGGTTTTGCCATTCTAGCAAAGAACAAAATGTATCTACTACGAGCAGTTTACTTAATAAATCCATTTTCTTCCATGGCATAAGAGCAACACTGTAAACTCTACATCTACACATCCAAGTATGAGAAATCAATTTATTTGGCAAGATTATCATGTGGTGTAAATTCAGCGGAATTGGGGTTGGTGTGGACCAGTTGTCAGTAGTGCTGCAGTGGTTTATGTGGCTACACCAATTTGTACCAGACCAGGATATGAGCCATGAAGTTTTAGAACGATTTTTTTTTTAAAAAAAATCAACTCTTTATTTTTGCTCTTTACTTTTAAAAGCATGTAGCAAACCCCAGGAAAACACCTACAAAGCCACAGCCAACTTGGTAACAGCTACACAGTTTCCAGGCTGGTGGTTCCCCTGCGTGCAAGGGCGAGTGCCAGAACTCAGCAGAAGACCAGAGAGTAGGGCTGAAGGAAACCTACAGGGTGGGCACAGCACCTGGCACACTGCGATCAGCACCAGCCCACTGCCACCCCAACGCACCCATACAGGGACAGCCACCATGCTCCCTGCCTTCGCCAGGGAGGCTTTTTTAAGGAAGAAGGAGAGAGGAAAAGAGTTACAGCAAAGGAGTTTTTCACCGTGGGACTGTCCTCCACAAAGTGTGCGAAACCGCTTTAAAAAAAGCAAGGAAGAAACAGAAACAAAAAACATCCTCCCCCGAATGCATCAAAGACGCTGAGTTTCAATATATCTGTTTTCCCTTTGCAATTCTTGATCTGAAAGGGAAAATAACTGATATAATTAAAAGGGATGGATTGCATTACAATCTCAGTTTCAACTTCAGTGATTAAAGTTTTTATAAAGCATTTGGTATGATTAATGACTCACTGTGGGATTAATACAAGCCTCAGACTTTAAAAATATGAACTTTAATACAGCAAACATAATTTGCATTAAAAAAAAAAGACAAGTTGACTCTATGAAGAAAATGTACTTTGCTTATAAACAACATAAATCTGTTCAAATACCAGGAATCCTTAATTATCTTTAATCTAAGACTCCAAGGCAGAAACCTCTTTGGTTCAGATATTCGTTTGTTATCCTAGAATCAGTTTCTAAGCATGCAATTTTGATTTACATACTTAGATGTTCAAACACAGTTTGGGCTTAAGAGAGCAGAAATTAGATTGCTCCTGATCATAATATTTTACATTTTAATAAAATACAACATAAATTATGTTAAAATAAAAACCTAATTTATGCTATATTAGAAACAAAATTCATTAACTGAGCATGCTCTGACATGGTATGTGCAAAGAGGCGTGAATAATACTTTCTAGCCCTGAATTTGGCAGGGCTCCAGTAATGAAGCTAAGCAGAGCCCACAGGGAATATTCATCTTCAGATCCCATTACAAACTGAGTTTAAACATGTTACAGCTGCTAAAACTGGAAACTGCTCCCTCTATGCAAACTTAGCAAAATAATACGTAGCTGCCAAATACCTGCTTCCCACTGTAATATTACAGTTAATGTTTATATAATAAAAAGCATAACTAAGCAGAATAAGAAAAAAAAAAATCTTGTTCATACTTGAGGCTGCTACATTTCATTGGCAAGGCGCAAATATTGGTGAAAACACCGAATTCCTCCCTGCGCTGCACAAAACGCTTTGGACTTCACTAGCGGCAAGGTTGGGTTTCACACAGGGCAACGTCAAGGCCGCTCTGCCATGTGTTAAATATTTAAAATCACTTTTAATAAAAACACATTTTATTACGATAATTGTTAGCACTGCGAGGGGAGTGTTTGACTTTGTTTTGTTTCCATGGGAATGTGTTGCCCATTAAAAATCTATATATCCCATCCGTAAAGGTTTCAGACGCTGTCCCGTGCCCCGGGGAGATGGCGACGTTCCCGACCCACGGCCCACGACCGAGCAGGGCTCTCCATGAAAGATGCCGCGTGATTAACCCCGTGGCTATGGCCGGGACGGAAGCAAGGCCCAGGCCAACACGATTAATCACCGCTCGTGTGCTTTCCACCGAGCCTTGTAGGGTAACGCGGGATGCAAACTCCTCCTCCTCCTGCTGCACCTCACCAGAACTCATTAGCTTTGGCGCTAATTAGTAACTGTGGCTTAAATTTCCTTTTCTGATCTTAAGGGTTCATATGGGAGTACAAGGTTTTCATTTTAGTTATTTTTCACTGAGCTCAGCAGTTGGCAGGCCGACAGCAGTAAAAATACATTTCACATAGCCGGTCAAAGGCCCAGAGCCAGCGGCAGGAAATCTGGAATTAAATGTTTCGTGTATCGGGGAGGCGGCATGACTAAGGTAAAACTGAATCAAAACACAAGGACGGCTTGTTCTAGGATTTTCCCCTCCTGGTTTGAAACGAGGATCGGCAGGCTGCCGCTCCGTGCCGCCACCGAGGTGGCTTTCGGGGACTGCGGGGGGCAGCTGGAGAGGAGCCGGGCAGGAACACGGGCTGCAAGACCCCGGGGAGCAGCACCGAATCAAGCAACGCCAACAATTGCCGCTTCACGTAGAGATTTCCGTCGGTTGCAATTTTCACTGAATGTTTTTTCAGTTATCCTGTCATGGTACAACACAATTACCCACAGGATATGATCTTATCATTTGATTATTAGAAGTTTTTATAGCGCAGGAGTAATAAAGCTCTCAGAACATGTAAGCAGCCGGCTCACATGCCATGAAAGCAGCCGGCTTAGCCAATTTAAGGTCAATATTTCCCAACACAGGAAGAATGCGATCTGCTGTTAGCCAAATAGTTTAGCAGAATGTGACATGTCTGAAACCAACACAAGATTTTTTTTTTTTGTCAAATATTTGCAGCGCAGGTAAGATTTAATCAATCTTTGCGCACGGAGAGGTAAAGACGACACCCAAAAAACCGGAGCTGGATAGCTCAAATGTATAGCCCTTTGGAAACAACCACCATGTTTGCAGTTGCTTTGAACTGTGGCTGTATTTCGCGGCAGGAGGGAAGTATCAAAGTATTCATAAAAAAGGAAAGGGGGGGGATATTTTGTGGTCTAAAGAATATTTACTTGTAAAGCCTGCGAGGAGACCAAATAAAAGGGTCTTTATCATGATCACGATTCCAATATTAAGATTAATAAAATGTATTATTTATAAGTCAATTAACATAAATAGAATATGTAAGCACTAGTGTATTAAAAAATCTTTCCACAGGCAGCAGATTTTTAGCAGCATGAGGTTTGTTTTTTTTTTCTTTCCTGGAATAATACAAGAATAACATTTTCCAGCCAAGAGCAGAAACAGTAGGGGAGTCTTTGCTATCACAGGGCTTCTTATTAAACTCAGTCACTGTGAAAAGCCAGTCCTTTTTTTTTTTTTTAAAATAAAGACAACTTAAAATCAATACAAGTTAGATTAACAAATCAGTAGTATACTAATCCTGATTTATTACAATCGGCAATATTAAGTTTAATCACGTATAAACCGCTACTCAAAAAAAGATTTTGCTTTACTAAGTCCTGAATTAAATAACGGTGCAGAGTGTACTGAGGTTTTAGATCTGCATCATCTGATATTATGAAAAATTCAATGTACTTCTCTGCAGCAGATGTCAGAGGTCAGCAAATCTATTACAGTAATGTAAGTAATCTGGCTTTCTGCCAATCTTTTTTTAAAAAACACTGAAGCAGATAATTTTATATTTACAAATTCTAAAATCCTCTAGGGACTGAATCTCTTTCCCAACAAAAAGCAGAAACTTCACATTAGAGAAATGTATTTCACAGTATATCAAACATGTCTTCATCATTAGCATTTCATAAAAAGGAAAGGAGCCCTTAATCTTTATTAGTCAACATTTCTTTCCCAGCTACAGAACTAACAATACAAGACCTCGTATGAGCCAGTAACTACTACATTTTCATGTATTGATTATGCAGAATGAATGACTTTTTTGGCCCAAGACTGCTTCACGGGACACATGAGAGCACATCTATTTATAGACATGATAAAAAAAGTAGTTACAATAATGCAAAGGATCTGACCAGCCCAGAAAGAGGAAGGAAATTACATGTTAAGGCTGCCAGTTTCCTCTCTAATTCTCCCCACTGTGTATGGATATGATGGGGCTCTCAGGCCGGGGAAGAACCATATGCCCAGGACACACAGGGTGAAGGAGGCAGTTCAGCACAACCCCTACAATATTTTTATATGGCTTGTTTCAGTGTTTACTTTTGTTTCCTTTCTGGCAGAATAAAATATTCCAACACATCTCCCATTGACATCATCTTGCTTTCTCAAGGGCTCCAAGCCCAGCACAAAACTACGCAATGGAGCCTCTCAGGCACAATAATCTTGGAAGGACTTAAAATACCGAAGCCCGGTCTTTGAGAGATGCTGCCCCATTCCCATGCTTGGCCAGAAGGTGAAGGAGGTTCATTGCAACGGGAATGGAAAAAGATTTAAATCTACTCCACCAAATGAATACAGCAACCGGTTAACCTGTGGAACTCACTGCAGTGGATATCTTGGGGCCAAGGGATTAGTGAGATTATGCAGGGATTAGATGCTAATGTAAATCATGAGAACGTTAAGCTCTTAGAGTTTCAAAAACATTGAAAAGGGACAGGCAATAGATCTCTTTACTGGTAGGAGTTTGGAAAACACTTGCCTCCTGGGCACATTATGCCACAGTGGCTCTTGCTCCTTCTTGTGGAGCTGGGGGATGAGACGGTCAGTCTGCCTGGTTCAACAGGGCAACCATCCGGTTCAACAGGTCCTCACAGCAGCCGGGCAGAGCTGCCCGCACCCCGTGCAGCCAGAGGGTCTGAGCGTAGGACCGGGATGAGCGGCTGCCGAGCCAGGACAGCTTGGGGCGGCTCCATCGACAGCCCCCGCAGTGCAAAGGGGCCCCTGTTGATAACCTCAGTGAGAGAAACGTGATTCTTGTTCCCTAGAAACTCACTGGCAAAACATTCCCTTGTTTTAAGGGACCAGCAGGAAAGCCTGAGCTCTGATCCCAAGACAAGTCTTGTCTTTTTTACCCCTTCAAAAGGGATAAATCTTGAAGCAATGCTGTCGGTGTTAAGCACGGGAAAGAAGCCACCTTCAACAGCAATCAGCTGGTGGAGATGGCCAGGAGCAGGAGGTAGCTCTCCTGGACACCAGTAACAAACTCCCAGCAGAGAGGAGAGGAATAACCCAAACTCTAAGGTTTCAGCCTGTTTCCCCAAATGGGAATATAAAATACATCGAGGAAATAAAGCACTGTGTTCCTCAAGCCTAATTTCCTCAGACTGCACTGTACAATCCAGAGGTTACCAAAGCAAGCCTCGCGTGCTTTTGTGCAGAACACAATAGCAATGGGATTATTTGCATTTGTCTGAAGTACAGAACTGGCATGTATTTTATCACCAAAGACAAAATACGTTTGAGTTCAATTTTCTTCCTGAAGAACTTTCCTTCCTTAAAGAAATGGCTCTTTCATCCTTTCATCAACAACTTTGCTCACAGCCCACTGGGAGTGCTGGTGGGTAATGAGAATGGCTCACTGCTGAAAGGTGGGAACTGCGCTGCTGTAAGAGAATTCAAAGACACTTTGTTTTAAGTAAACTGGAAATTAGTGACATTACAAACATAGCTGTTGACTTAGCTGCACAGCCAGGCGAGGGAAGCTCAGGCCCTCTCAATCCTAAGGCTCAGCAGCGGCAGATGGACAACCCCAGTCTTTTACCTTTGGTGCTGATATACTGCATGGGAAAGATTCAAAGGAGGGGTGACAGGGACAGAGCAGCTTCCCTGTCACTCTACCAAAATAGCTGCAATCCTCTGTTTTGGCCACAGTCACCATTTCTGCATATAAAGGCAGACACTCGGTAGGTCCATAAAGCCCCTGCAATGCTTGGTCCCTACGCTCAGGACAAGCTTACAGATGCCATTCTGCACAGCTTGTGGGGTGCAGCTCTGCTGAAGAGACTCCCAAAATCCTGCCGACCCTCTCTGAGAGCTCTGAGCCACATCTCAATTGCACAACGTTGAACCAAGTAGGGGCAACCCCCAGCCATGGTAGCAAAGTCCTACAGTAAAGTACAAGGTGGAGATCTCCAGTGGACCTGGGGAATTTGAGGGGAAAGATCTTACTCTCCATCCCTGGTACTGCTGCTGCAAAGGAGAGCAGCACATCTCCGATCACGCAGCATCCTCCCGGGGCAACTCAGCTCCTAGCAAGGAAAAGGGGCTTGGCCCCTTCTGTAGAGTCTGCCCCTACTCCTGGATGTCAAGAAGTGAGGTTACTGTGTGAGACACACTTTGCCAGACGTTGACCAAGCATGAGCATTCAGCTCAGCTGCAGGGAGTGCCAGGACCTCAAGAGCATTAAGCACACTGCACAGCCTCAGCGCCCGGTGAGCATCAACGCACGTGTGGACAGCCGGCACACCCAGGAAGTTCCCTCTGCTTAAGTGACAACCCACCCGGGAGCACTGGGTAGGACACGGCATCCCCCAATTCTGCCAGGACAAACTCCCGAGTGGAAAGAAGGATGTGGCTGGAAAAACAATTCCCTGCAAGGAGACCATCTGTTTCCAGGCACTGGAAGGCAGTGCCCGACTGTCCAGCATTCTTGCACCCAAGGACTCCCGCTGAGGCCAGTGCTGACCAGTAAGTCTCTGAGGCTGCAACCCCAGTCTTGAAGAAATTTTGAAAAAACTGTGTGTTCTCAGATGTTTTGAATGGACAGCTAAGGATCTGTTTTAATAGTAAACAATTACATTCCTCTGTCATCTGATACTTTTTAAATTTTGAGGAGGGGGGAAGCTTTCTGAATTTTCAATAGTTCCTTTGTTAAAGCATCTGTTACTCACATAATTGAAAAGATGTTTGTTCAGTGGTATGCTTGAGAGTACAGTTATTTAATCTTAATGATAAAGCCTTGAGGGCAGAAAATCCTAAGTAGAAACCTCTTGTTATTTATCAAAAAGAAAAAAAAAACCCAAACCAAAAACCCAGGAAAAGAAAGAGAGGACTGAGACACCTCATCTATCTTCAGGCTTAAATTTGTGCTTGACTATGTGGAAGACTATTGAGACAATTCGCAATTGGTGAAATTTTCTGGGAGTCTGGGACTAGCTGAATTAGGAGGGGGGCAGGAAAGTGGGGTGAAGACAAAAATAAAACCACCAAGTTAGTATGACAAGAAAAAACTGCTGCTTGGCAAGTTTTTTTGGGTCAAACAAAGAGCTAGCTGTAGTTTACAGCATGACATAAAACTTGATTAATTTTTGCCTGAGGATGTTTTCACACTTAACAGTGTAAATCAAAACCTTCTATTAATTACAATGTGTATTAAAAGATAACCATAAGCGTTTTCATGTAGATGCTGTACTAGCCTCCTATTTTTTGTTCCCTCTAGAAGATTAGCTGCTATTTCCTACAAAACTCCACTGAAATGCTTACACGTTACCAAAGTTATCCAAATGCTTTAACAAAACCAAACAGCATTTGCATGGAATGTGGGGCTCTCTTGCATATTGAATTACTGCACAATATCCTTAGGGTAGAGAGACTTTACGGCTGTTAAAGGGAAACCACGTAAGGGACTTTTTTTGACCCGTCTTGTGTTTCTGATAATACATAATATTTATGTGAGTGATTTAGACAGAAAAATGGCTGAACGGGCTCTGAATTGTACAAGACACTGTGTCTCCCAGGGTTTAGTTCCCGGTAAGGGACAGATGTGCAGGGTGCCCTGCAGGTGCCCAAGGACCACAGTCACAGCCAGAATAAAACCCTCCATGGGTCAGAATAAAACCCTCCATGGGTCTGTGTCTGAAGCGCGGGCACAGCCATGCTGCTGGATTGTGAAGAACCATTCCCCGCTGCAGGGACCCGTATCACCTATCTGCTCCTCATTAAGTCCCAGGTGGTTCTGGCTCTCCCATACAGCTCCTGAATTTGCACAGAGCACGAAGCCGCCCGCCCCAGCTGGGTTTGACTGGGACAGGCTGGTTTTCAAGGCACTAGTGACTCATGAAGGTCAGGGTACGAGCCGTATCACTGAAGAACAGGGCAAGGCCCGTGGGATGCTCTGGGTTCGTCCCTGCTGGAGACCCCAAGGGCACCAGGCTCCCAACAGCACCCGAAGAGGCCAGGAGGGCTACTGCTCTATGGGACTGTCCGGCTGCCTGCCGTGACGCCTTCGAACACTGACATATCGTCCACCAAAGCAGCGGAGGAGCGTTAACTGCATGCTGCTGCAGAGAATTCCCTGGCCTGTGCATGTTTGTGTGCAGCTCATGTGCACGGCTTGCTTTGGAGGAAACCAAGATGAATCGCAGGGAGACTCTGAGGCAGAAACAGGCCCCAATGAGCAACCGATCATATTTTTGTTTTGCTCGATGCATTTTATTGGGAACTTTATATACCTTGCAAAATAGCAGGCTGGGTTTTTTGGTTGGGTTTTTTTTCGGGGGTGGTGATGGTGGTGGTGGTGGTGTAATATTTATGAAAAAACCCTAACAACGTCATCGGCACTGCAGAAACACAGCCTATCGTTCATGCCGGAAAATTAAAGCTGCCGATCATGTGTTTTGTGTAAAAGCAAAATAAACCTCAAAACCTGCATGCGAAAACCACATCTGCATTATTAGGGGAAGGCAGCACGGAGCAGAGTGCTTCGCAGAAAAGTAGCCGTTTCTAAGGGTTTCTTGATAAGAGAGAGATGTAGGGTACTGACAAGGGCTGTTAAAGAGTTTCACAGGAAAGGTTCAGGCTGAATCAGCTAACACCAACCACACATGCCTCTAGCTTTCCGTGATCGTGCAAGGTAAGTGCATGAAAGGAGCACAAATGTAGAAAGCAATGACCAAAACAAAAACAACTCACAAGCTCTGCACAGAACAACAGTCCCGCGACGGGAAAACGTTAATGCTTTTTATATTGGTAATCATCTGTAGCATGAGCAATTAAGTACAGTACTAATGGACTATAGCCAAGAGCCTGGTACTAATATTAAAAACTGACAGAGATGAATAGGTTTGGAAGGAAAACTAGGCTGACAAAGACATTTTTATGAAGTGCTTGGGCCTATTTGGAATAACCCAATCAGAGGCAGGTTCAGACCAGCCATGCCTACAGTGACAATAACGCATTCATTGGCATTACACGATGCCTGCTATGCTTTAAATAAAAACACCCATTGCTTCTACTCAGCAACCTGCACTTTCATTATTATACTCATTAATAAAACAAAAGTTGTCTAACTAATATACAAATAACACTTACTGAAACACTGGCAGCCTCGCCTTTTTTTAAAATGAAACCAGTTACTGGAAATAGAAACCGTACTACATGAAAAATGAATCAGTTGATAATGCACCCAAAATCTTTCTTTCCCTTTTACCAGGGAAACAAAGCAAACACTGCACTGGCCGAAGCACTGTGCCTACCTGCAGCACAGCAGCAGCAACCACCACAACCCCAGTTCCAAGCAGCGGGGCACGGAGAGGGGAGCAAAGCATCCCCCACAGCCTTTAAATCTGGCGTTGTTTCAGCTTTTTCCATCCTTGGCACCACGGGTCTGAGCAACATGCGGGCTTTTTAGGGGTTATAAGCACCTTTTGAGAAAAGCAACTTTTCTTCACGGGGTTTGCTAGACAGAGAGGCAATTCTGCCCTCTCCATTTCTCTGTTTTCTTTTTGCCCTTTAAAGTTGTGTGTGAAACTCCACCTTGCAGAGCGGAACTTGGAGAGGGCAGGAAGGTGGGATGTTGTACCTGAATGGGACACACGTGCCATTCCACTCCTCAGCATCCTAAGGATCTCACTGAAAGGTTGCTGTCACCTGAGCACCCTTGATACGTTAAAGCTGGTGCAAACAGCTAGCGGCTGCTTTGTCATCTTGGAAGAAAGCTAGTTAACGCAACATGGACGTCCTTGAGATCTAGTTGTAGAGATGAATGGCAAGGCTAAGTTGAACAGCAGCAGGATCAGCGAAGTCAGGGAACTGCCTGTTCTGCTTCCAGTAAGCAAGGAAAGGCCAGTGGGATTCAGAAAGGAAAAATCATGAGGTTTATTCAGCATTTACTTCCCAGCTTAATTCAATTTCCAGTTTAGCTTTACAGCTCACCTTCCAAGTCAGAAAATGTATGTGTGTCCTGAATCATGAATGTGCATTCCTGCACTGCAGTTCTAGTTTTAGATTAAATGTCATCTGAGCACTTTGCTATAAATGAGCATTACATTTACAGGTGCTGTAGCTAGAATTACCAGTTGAAACAAACCATGACAGTATCATTTACTTTGTTCCAAGTCTGAGGCTTAATACAGCCTTCCTGTGGTGGAAAAAAAGGTGTCTAACACTAGAAATCCAGAGATTGGACCAGTCACTGAGGTTTTTTGTATATGTGCTTTGGCTTTTCAGAACAGATTGGGTAAAGTGTATTTTAGGTAAGCTCAGGGCAAACCTAAAAATCCTACGAGACTTTCTCTCCAAATGCCATCTTTTGACAGCCTGCCAGAGATCTGGAAAATAGGTGCTGCCTCGTATCACACCTAACCCAGAATTACACAACAGAGTGGCATCCAAGAACTCAGATTTCAGCTCTTCAGTGTGCTCAGACCAATCCAACCATAAACTGAAAGACTTTCCTCAGACTGGATCAAGGCAACCAGAACTGCTTTTGGGTAGCCTGGAAAGGCTTTTCAATTGTGCAGGCATCGTGACGCCACTCAGGCTTTCTAGTGAGCACAATGGGCTTTGTGGCACTTGGCAGCATACCCCTGAGTAACTGCTGAGTAAGTCACACGGATGAGTCTCTATGCATCGAAGAGGAGTGCAATTCAAGGGTTTTGCTGTAAAAAAATAAACCACTAGCATGAAAGCAGAAAAGAGAGACAGGGGTTCATGGGGTATTTGTGAATGGCTCATTTATTATTCTGCAACTACAAGAGACGCGCTCTCTCGGCAACTCTAGAATTTCAACACAGAGCTCAGCAACGCTTGCTCCCTGTGCGACCTAAACCCATAGGGACCTCACTCTCATGCGTGCCTGGGTCTCCTCTGTCAAATACACGACATCCTACGAAGCACATCTGGCGAGGGAAGCCCCAGACTGCCAGTTTGAAACCTATCAGCTGGCTTGGGTGCAAGAGGAAGTTGAGAGACTCTCAGGGCTGTAATGATGGAGGGGAAGAGCCAAACACCCACAGTCGGATGAGTCAATTAAAACAATCTCTTACATTTGTCCGCAACGCAAAGGCAGGGAAAAGGCCTGTCTGACGCACACAGCAACTCACTCAATTTGCTCTGCTGCTTGGCTCGATCTCCAGAAAGCGTCAAACTCTTAACTTTTACAGTGGCACGACATGCAACTTCTTTGCGCACCCCAAGTCCTTATGTTGGAGATGCCTCCTGTAAATGAGGGTGATTGACTTCCCCCTCCATGAGGGCAGTGTCTTCCTTGGAGTGGCCAACATGTAAGGCCATAAAAGAAGGTGAAAAACTGCCCGCTGGACACAGCTCTGCTGTGCTGCCTTCTGCACGGGCAACTACAGTATCTTCCTGACCCCAGCAAAGTAACTTGTTTATGCTCAGGAACAAGAGACTGGACTTTCCTTATTGGAGCCTGAAATTGCAGAGCTTTTATTAACATTTGCTTGTCTAAGGAAAAAAAAAAGAAAAAAAAAGAGAAAAAGAAAAAAATGAAGAAAAAAAAGAGGGTTGTTTCTAAAAACCGTATCAAACCTAAACAACATTCCAGCTCCAGTATTTTATTCAATGCGTGCTGGCTTCACAAGCCCTGGAAGTTATTATCTACATGGGAAGAATAAGAAATCAACAGTTCTGACCAGCAACAATGGCTGCAGAGAAAGCATGTTTGGCAGCAGCTTGCAGGCAGGGAGGAGGGAAGGAATGCAATGAAGAAGAGGAATGCAACGCTCTGCACGACCTACAACATTAACAGCACCCTGCATTGTGGGCCACCCCATTAGTTTGATCACAACCACAATTTGCTTAATTGGTATTCCTAAAAAACGACAGAAGACAAGTGTTTGCATCAAATAGCTGTCGCTTCTTATTTTTCCTTGAGTACGTTTTGCTCAATTTTTCACCTCCTTCAATGGGAAAGCTGTTATAAAAATTATGATATCCACCAAAGAAAAATCTGATGCTTGTTTTATTTATTTAGTCGCTGGAGACATACACTCTCGTTTAAATTACAATGGACTATCTGACTAAACTGTTGGGGGAATATTTAGTGTATCTTTAAGACGACTCTCTCTCTCTCGTTCTCTAATTCTTTATAAAATGCTTTGAAGGCTCTCCAAATTAATTTTTTCATTATTAAACAAGCATTTCAGATTTGTTATCTTACCTTTCATAATGTCTGCGAGTACATGTAGCAGCACTTGTGCTTCCAGGGTTACCACCTAATTCATCATAAATATGTTTCCATTGTCGACGGGCTGTTATCTGTAAAAATGGCAATGGAAAATTTAATCTTGCATCTTTACAGATTCTACAGCATTTGAGTTCACAACAACAAATGCATGTGTGACACTTTCAGAACAGCATGTACTACAAGCACTATAAAAGCCCCTACAGAATATATAGAGTGCACAGAGCTTTGGGTGTCTTTTTTTCCCCCCCTAAGTTAACACTACGTCTATTTTCTTTCTCTCTAAAATGGAGTGATCTGACTGATTCATTATCAAGTCACAAGCAATACAGCCTCACAAAAGAGAATCTCAATCAATATAGGGTCATTAACCATCAGAAGTTATGCAGACAAATCCCACGGTGAATTATGAAAATGAAGCTCGAACCATACTCAGCACAAATAATGATTACATAGTTATTTTAACCAAATTAGAGAAAATAAATCTGCTGCAAAACCCAAATCCACCACAGAATTCTGTAAATCCACAAAAGCATAGTCCGTAACTCTATATGTTACAAGCTGTTTATTTTTATCCATTTATGTCAGTAAAATATATAGATCAAATAGTAATGAAATCTTAACATACTCCAATGTTAATATTTGAGCTATGTACTTTATTGGACCACGCTGATGAAAATAAACATCTTGTAACATATTGAGTTGCATACCGTGGTTCTGTTTTTTTTGTACAGAAATTAGGATTATACAGAATAACAGATGGAAGACCTGGCAAAAGAATTGTTTCTGAGTATCACTTCATTATTTTATATATTCCGCTATACTTAAAACAGGAAGAAAAACAGGAATAGGACAAGCACAACAGATCACCCTTCTTTGCCTGCAGCTCATAAAGAAGGCCAGTGGAAAATTGTGGGGGCAATTTGGGGAGAATTTTGTCATTTTCTGTGGAATGCTGTGGATTCTAATATATTCAGCCCTGGAGGTTTCTTCGGAGTTACCCACAGAGCAGTCAATGGCGTTTACTGAGGAGCTAAAGGCAGCAATCAGAAGAAAACAAATATTAGAACTTGCAATCTGAGGCCTGTAATTTTAATCTAAACAAGAGGAGATAGCTACTATCATTAAATATTACAGGGTAAGAGGTATTTCTTTTTCGCTCGGTGTAAAAGGAAAACCCTTCCTTTGCAGAAATTATTCTCCAAAGCCAAAAGCATGGCTGGAGACTGATCATTTGATAATGTTACAATTTCTTCAAATTTATTGTTTGTACAGTTCTCCTTAGAAAACATCAGCACCTCCAACTCACTATTAGTATCTGTACATAGTCTGCACCAAGAGACACTTGGAAAAAAAAAAAAAAAGGAGCATTTTATCTTAAAATTTATTTAAAGCAAAATGGACTGACTGCACTCACTGATTTTATTTGCTGTCTTCTGTAACCAAGCCAAAGACCACATGCACAAGAGAGAGACTGCAATTCAAGGATAAATTCTGCACACACAAATTATTTAAATAAAAATCAAACACTCATCTGAGGACAAGGTTCATTTTAAGTCTGTTTTGTTTAAGTTCTTATGTTAGCTCTTCCCCAGGCTACCCACACTTCTACTTATTACTATTACTAAAAGGCATGAAGAACTGGCGTCCTAATGAGCCATGAAGGACATCACCTCCTGAGAATATGAATGGATGCTCCTTCTGCGACCTGAAAGGTCAAAAAAGAGTTGGCCCAAGCACCCTGCTGTGGAGGAATGCTTGGATGGGAAGCTACTCTGGTCCTGCCTCCAACACCTATTCCACAGGTCCTCAGGACAGGCAAAGGACAGAGGCATGGCCAGACAGCCCTCACCTTCTGGTAGCTCCCAAAAATCACAGATGCCCTGAGGACTGCTGCAAGTGGCTTTATATTAAATGAAGTCTCTGGCAGCCTCAGAGACTAGGGGAACAAGGATGCACAAAGCCAATCTGGGATCTGTGCTCTGGCCCTCTGGCAAGCACAGCCTGGCTGGCTTGCAAGGCTGTGGGCCAGGACCTGATGGTTTGGCGAAGTACAGCGATGCTGAGCAGAAGCTATAAATGAAAGCAAAGGATTAGTCAGCAAGAGGACTACTGCAAGTCCCCCTTCTAAACATTCCCATGTGACTCAGAAGTATGGTCTCCATTTTCAAAAGGAAAATGGTAACCTCAGAGCCCAGGTCTCATTAACTATGAGCTCACTCAAGAGCTGATACTCAAACTGGAACATTAGTAAACACAACCGTCTTTAAGGGGAAAAGGGAATCCCCTTGGAATCACTGGATCAGTTTTGGTGTCTCTCTCCTCTAGGCTGTTTAGAATAATAGTATCTACACAAACATTTGCCCAGCTTTATCCAATTGTGTCTCTGCAATGGACCAGAACTCCCTGGCAATTAGCAGAGCTGTGCCCTCCCACATACACAGCTAAGTTTAAAATTGACATTCCCTGAAACGACTGTTATTCTAACAAAGCCTGAGGTTGAGTTTTCCCCTGCTCTGGGAAGTTTAGTTTTTGTGCTTAATAAACTTCAAAGGACTAAAGTAACTGATAAATTACATCCTTAAACAATCTGAACAAAATGCTGCACTGTGGAAACTTCACAGTTGTGATACAGGGCAGCGCTGCTCAAGCTGGGTCCTCATGTTGGCCACAGCCAAATCGAGGACAGCTTTCATCTCTCACACAAGCCCGTCCCAGCCACCTCAGTGACTATGCACTTCCTGAGGAGCCAGGAAAGGGCAGTGCTTGGCAATGTTTTGCTTACAGTTGCTGTTCCTACCAAAAATGCCTGCCTTGGCTGCTTTTACACAGCGTTTTTAACTCTGAAAGGACTCATATGTGCTCCTGGTTAGTAAAGTGTCCATTACTGGGCACATGAGGAACAGAAAGGCAAATAACAAAAGGTATGAAAACAGTAAAATATTTTAGCTGCCTGGGCAGGGAATTTCCCCTTAACATTCAGGAGCAAAGTGTTGGTTATTTTTAAGGGCATGGAGCTATGGTGGCATAAGACAACTAAGACCTTGCAAAAGCTTTAACCTGTGTCCTGAGCACTTTAATTTCACACTTTTGATTAACTCCGTTTCAGTTTCCTTGTGTAAGTTGAGCCACTCCAGTAGAAAACATAAAGAGGACAAGAAACCTTTGCTGGTTTAGTTCTCCAATTTGTTTTTCACTACTCCTACCAGTATATACATCCCTCCCAGTGCCTGCTACATTTGTAAGATTGCAGGATGCTCCAGCCTCACCCATTCATCAAGGCAATTGCACAGGCCAGTCTCATCTCTGACAGTATCCCATTCCAATGCTGCTTTAGTTTTAAAGTAGTCTTCTGGTTTGCAGACACCTCCCACAATTTGCTCCAGCCTACAGCTTCACAATCCTAGGGCTGGGCCCACTGGAAGCCAGGAACTTTGAAAACCTTCGTGACATCTTTTCCAATCAGCAGTTTGGAGTTAAGTAAGAGACTGGTCTGCCCAGGGACCTGAGAGCAGATCTGATCTGGCTCGTATAAGGACAGTTTTAGGCAGTGACTGGAATTCAAAAAAAATCAAATAAAAGCAACGATCTTATCTATTAGAGGACTGTTTATACACATGCTTTTAATGGCATCTTCTACTTTCAGAAATCTTAAGGTCTTCTGCACTGCAATTCCAGCTCCCAGCTCCCTTCCTCATGAAAAGGCTTCTTGCTTATTTCCTGCTGCAAATCTGACGGGGGATTTTCTGGTCGTCGTATGCGATGTTCACAACGCTATTCAAAACAGAGCTCTGAGTATTAGCTCTGTATGAAACAAACCCAGGTAGCTTTGCATTCCACTGATATATCAGTCTCTTTAGGCCTGCCCAGACGCAGGACTGCTGCATATGTCAATCATTAATTTTTAAAAACTAAAGCACTTTATTGTTGCTTCCAGGAGGCAGTAGCTAAACGGGATCCCACCGACCTTTGGCACAATTTCAACTACTACACACTGAAAGTTAAGCTCCATCTAATTTTCTTTTTACCCTTTATCTTCCTCAGGCATCTCCAGGTAGAGTCCATTCAGCACCACAGCCTTCTGCAAACGTGCCAAGGCACTCCTTTTGTGTTGGCTCAAAAGGAAAAATGTCATTTCATAACTTGCCAAGGACAACTCTTTAGCTAAGTCCAGGAAGTTTCCCATCTATGAACATCTGCACTTTTTACGCACTTGACTTAGGGTTACTGAGAAAATTCCAGGCAATGACTGTTAAATACTGCTCCAGCTGAGCCCCCTAGAATGTGGCATTGTTTTGTATTTCATCCAGGGATTTGGGGACATTTTAAATCATTCGTACTGTGAAGGTCTGCTACAGACCTCCTATTATTAGTAACAAAGATGCTTATTTCACGTATCTTTGTTTAAGGGAAACATGATCCCACCAATTCCAAAGAGACAGCTTCATCTGTTAAGGACTTAAACCAATTTGTACGGGTTGCTATTTTTATTAAGCCTGTATTATGTCCAACAAGAAGTACACGGGAGAGTAGTATTACACAGTTATAGATGACAACTAACTAAGAATTAGTAGCCAAACAGATAGCGGACAGATTAGAAATGACCCTCACAAGTACTCCAGCTGGAGAGCCCTTAAATATGACATACAATCATGACTTGACACTACTAGACACCCTGTATGTATATGCTGCACGTACAGGTAATACTCTCTGTCAAGCCTCACTGGATCCATTCCAGTCCCTGATACATGACAATAAAGGAAAGTCGGACAGATGGCTAAGAAAGTTGTTCTCTGCATCTCAAATCCAATCCCTCGCTGTTTTCTTTCACTTTTAGATCCCCAGCCGACAGGACTGGACTCAGAGGTCTTGCACTGCTCTGTGAATCTGGGCAGAAGATGGAAAACATCGTACGTAGTCTCCGCTTGTTCCTCAAAGATGTTTTTAAATCTCCATCAAAGCATCTATATGTGGACAAGGTGGACAGGGCAGGGGACGAAATTGAAAATGGGCTGACTATCATTGTTCTGCCAAGAACAAGGACGTAAAGTTTTCAACTGCTCTAACTGGGAAGGTTTCTACACTTCGAAGTAAAAAACTAGTCACGTGACCACCCTAAGTTCCCATATGTGATTTTAACCAATCTTTTATTTGTTTCCTGTTCATAAAATGGCTGTCACATGCTGAAGCCAAATATCCACTTTTAAATACGTTCTTTACAACACTTCCAAGACAAAAGACCTATTTCTGCCTCAATGCACAAACCAGAAACTTGTGAAATTTTAAAACAAGGTAAAGATGACAAAGCCCTTATAATGGACAAATGACCCGTTCAAATCAGATGGAAGGGTCCACATAGATAAATGTGTATTAATCAGGGTAGGTTTGAGAAAGCCTTTGCTCTGCACATGACTTATCATCAATAGATATTGGCACTGTGTGTGTGAGTGGTGGATTCTGGTCATTACTGAATTACAGCACTCACTCAAAACTTCCACATCTAAGCAGATCTGCCTAAGATTCTGGAACTGTTACTGAGGTCCATGTCATCCCAGTTGTCCACTGCCTTGCTGAAAAATGAAACGTGGATCAAAACTAAATGCCTCTCAGCAATGCTCGCCATGATAAAATACATACAAATGCAGCTTGGCAAGCTCACATCAAATGGCCATAAAATAATAAAAATCAGGGTGTGCACAGGTCAAAGTATTGCAACAGCTATTGGTTTAACATTCAGGGAATGCAAAGCAAAGACAGATCCATACTGAGGATGAGACTGGTAACAGAAGAGAATGAGGTCAGGAAACCTCATGCTCCATGTAGAATTTGGCGCGATGCATCAAAACAGTCCTCCCAACTTCAGCTCTTCTGCAGAGAGAGCACAGAAGCCACTCACATTATAAAAACAGGATCAGGCCCATCACTTCAGACAGTCACTCTCAAATCAAAGCTGGGCTCCCAGGTATGTCGGAGAGTGTGAGCTATGCTTGCCTTGCCTTGCCATTTACTACTAAGTAAGCAATTGCTTAGTTTCTTCTCTATGAAGAATAAGCACTGGTACATTTTCATCAAAGGTGACAAATGCCCCTAAACAACAGAGAACATGTGTCACTGAGAACAGAGCAGGAGCTTTGAGACAAGGGTGGATGGCGCTACTCTGGATGTACTTCTCACGTATGTGATCCTTCCCCTCTGATCATCCCACGTTTCTGCTGCCGTTGGTAGACCTGGCTGTCTGGTCTTGTGTTCACAAGCTCACCATCCTAACCCTGCTTTGTCCCAGGCATAGAGGTTCACTTTCTCCAGCATCTCTAAATTCGTCCCTCTCGCTCTCATTCTGGCACTAAAACTCAGTTCTCTCCAGCAAGCCATCACTTTGGCATCCCTGCTTCTATCCTCCTTCTCTTCAAGCAGATCTGAAACGTTGCTGTGAAAATCGTCCGCCTCCCTGAGCACTCTGAACACGCCGCTGCCCTTTCAGTCTCCCTCCCAGCCTTTCTTTGTGCTCTGGACCAAGTTCAAGATTTTAGCCCTTATTTTCATTGCACTTTACAACTCACAGCAATTACTGTTGGCTCATAATTGCTGTAACGATCTATCTGTGGTAGCTATTCATTCATACATACCCATGAGCACACCCACGCACACCTCTGCACATAAGCACGGTATGTGCTGATTAATGAAAGATACAGGGACAATGAAAGCTAAATCAAGCATATATTTTTGTTGAGAATGTTAGATGTCATGTTTCACAAAATCCCAGCCACACCCATGCTAATCAACCCGGGCTGCTGATTTACAGAACAATATCCTTTATTCTATGGAAGGAAAACAATGAGTTTTGTATTTTGGTTCAAACGACTTTCAGTTTCTTGAAAGCGCACTTCTTCTTGCCATTTCTCTACAGTACAGATATGTCCAAGATTACTTTGTAAACAAAGCAAAAATAATTTCTTTCATCCAACCGCGGCAGGAACTGAACAACTTAATCTGATCATTGTGTGCAGAGAAAATATTTCCAATGACGACATCTTCCTATGTCAATTGGTTTTTATTACAGATGTCATCTCGATGTGCCATATTAATGCAGCTCTTTCTTCTCATTTCAAGATTGCAATCTAAGTTTGTTGCTCTAATATTTTATTGGTTCAAAATACATGCTGTAAAATCCATGGCCATCAAATTTTCCTGTGAGCTAAAAATAAACTGCTCTTGTCAGATAGGGTTAGCTGATAAAAAGTGTCGGAGACTTTTCTGAATTACTCTGATAACTTCCTGTTTATGTGGTACTGACCCTTGTCTAATAAAGATCTTTTACACTTGGAATAAGAGAAGATACTGCAGCATACTATTCCTTAATGGACAATGCTGATTACTTTTGAAAGCCTTTAATAGATTTCCCATATTAGACATGAACAGATGTCAGGGATGTTGCCAAGTGAAATTTCTTTTATGCAATCTTGGCTTGTTGTACAATAATAGCCCTTTCTCAACATGGGAAAAAATTACAGACCCAACTAATTTCCTTGACAGGGAAGAGTTACATATGTTTTCCACTTGTAGTTTTTACGACAAGTTTACAATTTTGCCAAACCTGGAACTAATTGGGAGCGTTTCCAAAAAAGGTCCAATAAACCCACAATGTGTACAGCCAGCCTAAAATGCAGCAAATGATTGTTTGCTTTTACATTTTTTTTTCTCACAGGGAAAAGTTAGATTGCACAATTATTTCATTTAAGTTACTTAAACACTTACTGTTTCATATCCTCCCAGTTTTTGAGCAGCTTGAAACATAGTCCAAAGGTTAACTGTTAGAGGGACAATAAGTATTTAGATAAGCATTGCATTAACCAACATATGTCAAAGAAATGTAAATCAAGCAGTTTTTAAAACAGAAAAATAGAGAAAAAACGCTCACAGCCCCTGGAAAAGCTCCTGTGAAACATTTTCCAAAGAAGTATTTACATAATCTGAAGAGTAAATATTAGCCCATACTATATATATTTTTAATTACATATAAGAGAACACAC
>VZSC01007030.1:265069-289277 GCA_013398225.1 Steatornis caripensis | reverse complement strand
GTGAACACACTTAGATTCCTTAACAGGACTGGAAAAATACACTGAGACAAAGGTAATGGGCTCATTTGACTTTGCTGATAAGAGGCATGGTATAATGACTGCAGCATGTTTCCATAACCTTGATAATAAAAATTACTCATTGGGAAAAATGTTGCTTTTAATTATTTGCTTAATGCTGATTTCATTAGCAAGCAAGCATGAGCCACACACTGGCTCACAGAGAAAGACTATTGATTAAACAACAATATCCAACATTAACTGCATCTTAGATTATGGCCTCCATAATCAATAAACAATAAGCTGCATTCTAACAGGTCCTGTGCGAATGAACCCAGGGGGAGCACAAATGAGAATTACCATAATAATTATGATATGGGTGGTTGTGCCTTGCCCAGAGCTGTGGGCTGGGAGGAACAAAGGCAGCTCCTTCAAAAGATGTCTTGGGAGATGCTTGCTACCTCCTGCAGAACCCCTCCCCTCTCACGTGCTTTTCATTCTGGCCCACTGTCCCACAGAGCCACTGCTTGCTGCTGCTGCCTCACTTTTATTTTATTTTATTTTATTTTGTTTTATTTTATTTTATTTTTTATTTATTTTATTTTTAAATTTTATCTTCTTTTAATTGCTAGAAGAACAACTAATGTCTTCGCTCTACAAAAGGTGTATGCGCCACTCCACCAACAAACAGCGATTCTCCATAGACTACAAATACTTCAGGCCAGACTCAGCAATAACGCTGTGGACCATGGAGGACGCGATCTCTTCCTCCGCAGGGGGATGCTCTGTTGTAGCACACATACTGCTTCTTCCGACCAACCTATTTATATCGGCGATGTTTGCATCAGTCTTGCTGGACAAATACCGAGCCCCATCCTGCAAACATTTCTGCTCTTCTCAGCATACTTACTCATGGCATTTAAGTATTTGCTGGATCAGGCCCCTAATTTATAATGAATGTCAGGCAACTTTCAGTATATTTCAGCTAAAAGTTAGCAGAGGGCCCTACCCTCAGTGGGGAATTTTAGAAATAATACTTTAGCTTGTCTTTCAAGCCCACCCTGTCCCCATGCTTAAGGGAGCACAGAATAAACTGGGGGAAAAAAATCCTCTCTTCTAACACAAAACGTTCTGAAAGCCTCACTGAACCTTGTACTGTTTCAAAGCTATCAAGAGCTTTGCTTAGGCCTTGATTTAATCTGAATCAATGCATAATGCAACGAAGCTGTTCATAGTACATTAATTTTACTTCCATTTCAAGCAGTCAGTTTTCAGACAAACACTCTAATCATTCCGAGTTATATAAGTTTATAATGGCTGCTGGAGGCCTGTTGCAATCAGTGCCAATTGCTATTAGGTATGTAAATTGTTATGTAAAACACACAGGTTTGACATTCTTCATCAAAATAACACATGGTTTTAATCTGGGAGATAAATTAGAGTAAATAATATTTCAATCCATAGAGTTCTCCCTTTAAGGAAATAAAGTATCATCCAATCTGCAGGTAAGGAGGAAAAATACCCCTATTTACAACTTTTGTTGGAAACTCTGAAAGACCTACATTGTGCTGCAATATTTATGTAATATTTAGTTACAACTGTATCTTCTCCACCTACAATTGCTTTACAGATTGTGGCACTACAAACTGTACATGCCAAAGCAATTCTAAACATTGCGTTCTGTATTAAACAGATACAGTCTGGTTTTATGTTCTCCAAAGTCAGTAATTTATTAACTATAAACACATTTTTGGGCTTCAAAATAGATCCCTTTTGTGCCTTTCTTGACCACCTTTAAATGTCTTCCTTTAATATTTGTCCTTTCATAAAGAACATCTGGGCACAATAAAGATACGTCATATTATTAACTCAGAAGAAGGGCATTACAGACGCTGCAGATTTACAAAACAGAAAACTAGAGAGTTTTCAACGTGCCTATTTCTAGTCATAATCAGCGGATTTAAACCTATAAATACCCGGCAGCAACTATCCCAGAAGGGAGAGATGCAAATCTAGGCATAAGACAGCGAAACGCCCAGACTGGAAAATGTGTAGATATAAACATGGTCCCCCCATCCATAAGGCTTTAAAACAGGCTTTGTGTGCAAATGCTTTCTCCAGAGAAGCCAAACCATTCTAAAATGTCAACAAGAAAGTGAGAAAAAGGATACTTACTCTGCTTAAAACCTAAATAGGGTATTCGTTCAATTGGTGTTTTCCTTTCTTTCATATATTTATAAAGAGCCACAAGGAAAGCCTGCTCATCAGCTCTGCATTCTTCACCTACGGCAATCTTTGACTTATCCTCACTTGAGCCTTTTTTACAGTTGCTGTTACTCTTGGGTTTGGGCAAAGCTGACTTAGCCTCACATTTTACCTGGGAAAAGAAAAGATGTCATATCAGATGTGGGTAACCTTTAATTTTCACTTAAGGAATAAATACTCTCTCCTAGCAGACTGGATTGTTAAAAAAATGAAGGCCAAACCATGCACTGTGTTTGAGGCGAAACAAAGGAAGCTATTTATAGAGCTAAATGTCTTGTTCTGAATCTTAGTCACAACATTTTTAAATAGCCACATCTTTAAATCATTATAACCCATTGGTAATGCTCTCCAGATCTGCATTTTTATGACTATACATTGCTATGTCACAGACAGCTCCCATCTCTCACATACACTTGCCATTAGCAAGTCTAATAATAACCTTCGTTCCAGGATTGACACTGAGCATTGTCAACTCCCGTAGACAACGCTTGGAGCTGAGGGTGCTCAGGCCCTTCCAGGAACGCTCAGCAGTCAGCTCCGAAATGATGTATTTTTCTCTCCTTTGGTCCACCAAAATAGATGCAAGTCTTACCCAGGCAGATCTCTCAGCGCACACGAGTGGAGGTTCTGCTGTGGCACAGGCTTAAGTCAAGTGGGTTTGAGCATCTGCTTGAACTCAAGCACAGCCCAAGTATTTAGCAGGAGGAGGATGAGGAGGCTGGTAGTCACAGGGAGCCCCAATGCACACGGGTCCCAGAGCTCCAGGCCTCCCATCGGCCTCCCCAGCAGACGTGTGCCAGTCAGGAAGTCAACAAATTGGAACCACTTCACCTCTCATGAGCATTCAAACATGGGGAAAAATATCCAGTGAGACCGGCTTAAACCTGCAGTCCTCCTGAAAATAATCCTCTCATTCAATCAAGCAAATTACAACTTGAGCATTCCCATAATTTATGTATACAAAAAACCAAAGAGCAGAACCTTACAAATTGATGTTTTAAAAGGTCTCCATGACCAAGATGGGATTGATACAGCTCCAGTGAAACAGGTAGTAGAGACGGTTACATGTATCTTGGATTTGCACTGTCCCTTCAATGCTTTTGAGTGCTGTAAGGAGCCTTCTGGCAGCTTCATACCCCATCCAAGACACATCCTTTGTGCTCCCAGAGGGAGCGGGGAGACTGTAAGAGCCAGTATTTGGTATTTTAGGAGGACAGCAGAGGAGAGGAGGAAGGCAGGAGCTGTTGGTCTAATACGCCATTGACTCTCCTTCGCTCTCCCTGCTTCTAGACCAGGTGCTTCCTGGATATTCGTTGACGCTTTTGAAGTAAGTGCTATGAAGAGTATTATGTAAGTGCTTGTAAACAAACAACAAACGTATCACTGGAGAGACTATGATATGCTTATTTTATCTCAATAAAGCTACCCTACGTTCAGGCTCAGGGAAAGCAAAAATCTTCTCTTTTATACTCCTCCAGGGCACTAATTTTGCAGAAAGCACTGACTTAAGATTAGCTGCCTCCACAGTTTTCCACATGTCGGACAAAGCAACACTAGCTCCTAACCGTAGGGTAGAAGTGGCCACAATTTTCCAAGGTAATTGATGCTGCTGAAAAATCTCCCTGTTGGACACTGCAAGGTCCAGGCTCGCTCCTCCCAGGCAACGCAGCAGGGACTGGGAAACAGACTTCCTATGGGATTTTTCTTGATCAGTTTCTGCTGAAGCACGTCCGCTATATTGCTCAATATTCTCTGGCTGCATGGTTCAAAGGGATATTGTCCTCCTATGGCACAAGACACCACGCTTTGCCTTTAAGTAATAGCTATGCTCTTTGATTAAACTTCTGTAAACATACTGGGTTTCATTCAAAACTCAATTGAGCTAACGGGATTTTTTTCCTATTAAATGAACTTTGGATTTCCTCATCCACTCTTCAGTTCAGAGCTATAATCCCTTGACTTTTTTACTTCAGCTCCTCACAAAGCTGTTTAACAGCTTCCCCTTATAACGTTTAGATTACGTTGTCATAGTTTTCAATCCTATACTGGTTTAGCTCTCCCAATATGAACCCATGTTTTCAACAAATTTAGAATTTTTAATTTGAGCTGCGGATTTGTTGCAAGCTAAAACTGGAACAAATTCACTGGACCTGGGAAAAATTTTTCAGTTTTGTCACCCACTTGATACGTAAAGTCAATCAATGAATCTTTTTAATGGATTTTCTTTTTCAAACTGGACAACTCAGAACTGTGTTTGCAAAGACAGCCTAGGCACAAATGCTAAATTAAATCAAAGCTCACTGCTATGCAAGCCAACTAATGGCAAGGAATGTTACTCCCAAGGACACAAAAGGAAACAAAGAAAACAACATTTAAAAAGCCACCAGGAGTGAGAAAACCCCGTGCTACACACAACCTGCTTCTCTCCAGTGAACAGAGAAGTGAGGTCAAAGGGCCTGTGGAGCTCAAAGGTGCCAAAATGCAACAGACGGACTCCAAGCAGTGTCAGGTTCAATGAAGCTTCGACAAAGGTTGCAATGCTTTATCCGCTCAATGTCCGAGGCACAAGCCTCACTTCTGGAACCTCCCCACCATCTGACAGGAGATATGGATGACTGCCGTGACCAATGATTAATGAGAACGAAAAAGGCCAAATGTCATTCTGGGTAACACCAGTGTAAATCCAGAATAAATGTGCCAAAGCCAGCAAGAGTGGTGCCACATTTGCACCATGCACCACAAGCCACCCTTCTCTCTCAAAACACAACTCTTGGATCTTCCTAGAAGGCAAAGATCTGGAGGAAGGTCCCAAACACAGAGTTTTGCTTGGCTCTGCTCTCTTTTCTGGTCTGCTCAGACAGCCTGAAAGACTCCACTATAAATAGAGAGTTCAGTTTCCGCAGGAGTTAACGCTCTTTCATTCTAGGCTCAGCGTGAGTAACACCTCCAAAACTAAACTGCGGACTAAGGCCCAGACAGGCAATCCAGTGCCACAGCGCGGATGGGCTGGGGGTGTACTGAGATGGACTCTGGGAACATCTGATCATCTCCTACTGTGCGTTCCATCAGATGCACATGATCCATGACCAAACGTATGTTTGTCTCCTCCTGCCTGAGGTCACACACAACACAGATCGCTACAGACCTGCGTTTTACAGTTTCAATCAGATAATTGCTGAGGCATTCAGAATAAATCTCCAGGTCTGAGAGCATGCCAGGCCACCTGTGGCCACAGGAAAAGCATATCCTGGCAACTTTTAAACTAATTTCCCAGACCTTGCTGTACAAATGAAGTGAGAGATTTACTTTAGCATTTGCACTAGGAGATGTAATGAGTAGATTCATTTGGGGACAATTTCCATGTTTAACAAGTTAATCCGTTCAGCTCTTCAAAATGGTCAGATCAGCCAGTTTTAAAAAAGCCTCACAGTGCACTTCTGCACACTTTGAACAGGAACGCTCTTTGGGAGCATGAAGCAGGTATGATGAGGGTCACGCTGGAGCCTGCAAGTCTCAAAAGCCTGTCCAGCACTGACGACACGTGAAGTACGAAAGCCTCCAGAGTCCTGGGAGTGTATGGAGAGAAGAGCGTGACATACTCCTCTCCAGGAGAGCTGATCCTGCCTCAGTAGATGGCCTTGTATTCTTGTGATTTTTACATTCCCAGTCGGGGAGGGAACTCCGCTGGGACCTTCTCCAAGAGATACTAAAATGGATGCAGTGACCAGCAAGGAGATCAAAAGCAAGAAGTGGTACACGAAAGACTCACTTTCCCTGGCAGCACCTGCAGGTCCAGGACCACGCTGCCTGTCCCGCTATCGCTCTATTTTTAACAAGCCACCTTCACTGGAATTTACTCAGAGCTTCTCCTACCCAACCAAATGCTCTTCTGTGTCAGGTAACAGTAAAAGCCTACAAAATGATCTGCTGACAGTTTGATCTGCTGACAGTTCAAGGTAAACATGTCTACTGAGAACTAAGTTGTAAGAAGGTACAAAGCTTTCTAGTCTTTGGCAGCTGATAAAATGAAATTCAGTAGGTCATTGCAACCATGTGGCTTGTGTTGGTCTTGATAGGCTCCAAACTGCACCTCCATCAGAGCCATCAACCCACCACCTGAGAAATGAGTATGTTCTCAGATACTGGGTGCTATGATATCAGAATGAAAGCAGCACAACTTCTGGTCTAAAGGGGTTTTAGCTGGAACAGGAATACAGCCAGGATCTCTGCCAAAATGTTTCAGCATCTGACACAAGTGGATTTGTCCCATTTACACTAGCAGTGCTCAACTCGGCTTTCCGTGGACCCACTGTCAGCAGTAGTGGGAGATGGAGCATGGAGAGAGGAGGAAAACCGATGGTGAAGCCCAACATGGAGCCCAAGATGATGACTTAACATCTCAACTGTTCCCAACAATGAGAAGACAGTAGGTGGATCTCCACTGTCCCCCCTTTCCCAAATACACTTCCCCTCCTTCTGCAGAAACCCATAGGGAGAGTCTGTATAAAGTGCAATACATCTGCTGCTGAGGGTTTCTGATTCACTGTCCCTCTTATTAAAGTACATCCACAGCCCTGAGACACAGATTGATGTGAAGAGCCACTGTGAAGTCAGTGTGACTACATGCAAGGACATTATATCATCAGCATGTCTATTATTTATAATGAAATTAAGCTAGCCAAGATAATTAATGCTATTAATATCTGCACAATGATGAGCACAGTATGACTAGATAAATAGGTGGAATTACTTCTTATCTGACATAGCCTACCATTTGACTAGTAGGGTGAACCCAAATATAAACAGAGAGAATAAACAATTTGGTATGTAGTGTTACTGTTGTTTTTAATTATCTAATACCTATATATCAGGTGCCGAAGAGGCAGAACTACTTGTGCTACAGTCCGGGGTGCTTTGACAACACAGTCCATGCTGCAGTTTGCTGATAATATTTTAACATGAAAAACAGCTTGGGGAAGGGGAAATTGAGGCAAATTGAGACATTTTCACACTGCAGATTGTGCACATTCTTCCAGAGAGCAAAAACATTCAGGCAAACTCTACAGTATCTGGCAGGACCCTGCAACTCAACACACCAGGCTCCATCACCTTTTACCACGCCTGTCTAATACCATAGTACGGACTCCAACTGAGCACAATAGGGCATAAAAAGGAGAGAAACAGTGACTTAAGGGAAGAGCTTCATCATGAACTTCAGTCTTTTTTATTGTCATCAACAGAAGGCACAATTTTAACTGAACTCCTAGGGAGGAGGAGGAGGAGGTGAAATTTAATTTGCCTTCCTACGAGAAACTGAGAGCAGAACACTTCCACTTGACCTCTTTAACCTCCTAATCTCCCAGGACATTCACTGCATACAACACCACCAACTTAAACGGTCTATAGATTCACTGTATTTCCTAAAGAGATGGTCACAACAATGGAAGCGTTTTTCAGGTACACATCCATCTAATTTATTGAAACAATGGATACGGGAGGAGTTGGTCTAAAAATTCAGTCTATGCAAATCTGTTTAGCTGTTTAGCTCAAAAGTATCACAAAGTTCTGCCTCAGATAAAAATCTACAAGTATTGCTCTAAGTAATTTTCCGTCTTTGCATCTTACAGTTTCAAATTAAATCATCTTGAAAGGAGCCATTTGTGCTGCTTTTTTTTTTAAGAGAAAACCAAATTCCTATTTAAAACCACACAGACAACATAGAAAATAGGATGTAAATTACACTACAGAAACTCCACTTTTAAATACTTTAAGGAGAAGACACAAACCCATAAATATCTAAAAGATTAAGTCTATAAAAACAAATCAATGATCCAATTTTTACTTGCAGTATGGGCTAAGCACTGCAGCACATACAGAAGACTCTGTAAAAGCATGCGCTATTCAACAAACCCTGGAACATGCAGCTCTGCACCAAGTATTAAAGAAACAGCTCAGATTTTTTTTTTTTAATCTTTCATAGTGAATTTCTGCCTTTATCTTTTTTTTTTTTCTTATTTAAAAGAAGTCATGATCTTAACATCAGGGTAATGTCGTTTGCGTGTGCCTCTCAGAAGCCATTACTGAAGCGGCTCTTGTTTCATAGTCTGTTTATCTTCAAACTTATATTTAGAAGTACATTGTAACGGGGTGAGCTGCTCCCTGGTTTATTTTTAATTCGAAGATACTGTCACAAACTATGTTTGCGTGTCACAGAATGTGAAAACTAACACTAGATGCCAAGAAAGCTTAAGCACTACCAGTTACCAACAAGCTGATAGCATTAGGTTGTTAGGTGATTATAGTTGCTGGTAACTTTGAACACAGACATGATTTGAAGTAAAAAATAAAAATATTGAAAAAAATTACATTTATCTCCCCAAGAAATACGTTACATTCTAAATTTGAAACAGCATGCTGAGAAACAAAGGCAGGGCTGTACCTAAAAAAGGAGAGTGTACTGAAAAGAGTATTATTAAGTGATTTACCTTGGCAACAGCTTTGCTTTCAGAATTATTGTTGGAATCCTTAATGCCATTTAATGAATCTCTTCTCTGTGGGCAAGGCTTCTTTTTGCGCGGTCTGCCTTTAAGATTTGGTGCTGAAAATTAATGGAGAACAATTTGAGCACATTGTCTTATACTGGATTCTTAACAGCTGAAAGCATAATAAATAATTCTACTACAATCAGTCACAGAAATGTACACATCTGTCTACAGTAAATGCTTATTACGAGATTCCCAGCCTCCATGAGTTACATCTTGACACACTATACATTTCTATAGAATATCCCCCGAGGCTAATCTATTCTACTTTCACATAACTAATTAATATAAAGTCAAACACTAGTCTCTGAAGGACTCGGAGAGAAGCACAAATATTTCTCCATGGTACAAAAAAAAAAAGAAAATAGAATATTAATAGGTAACTTTGCATTAATTAGCCTGCTGCATTTATTATTTCTAATCTTCAAGTAAGAGTACTAACTACTATTTCCAACTTTGGGAAACATCTGTTTTTGGAAATGTTCTGAAACATTGAAATTCCTTACAGCTCCAAGAAATGTTTATATATCCTGTCATTCTTGTCAAAGTTCCTCTAAAAAACGTTAAAAAAAAAAATTACCCCCGAGTCCTGAAATGGATCAAAAACCCCCTTAACAACTAGTTCTGGAAGTTGACAAGTACTGAAATAAGTGATTGATGGTTTCATAAGGGTTACATACCACACATATAAATTAACATGAATCACTTTCAGTTTTGTGCAATTCTTAAGATAAAACAGCTCTGAAATAACACAGTGACTAAATCCTAACCGTGCTGAGCCATATGTAGAATGGGATATGGATCATCATAAAAAATATCAGATTCATCTTTCAATAGTAGTATTACAATATAAATTATGATCACATATAGAAATAACAGATGAAACAGATGTTTGCTCATTATTACGTGTCCTGCCTGCTTTCAAATTTAAAAATCAGCCTCTGACTACTATGGCAACATTTAAAATGATAAACAATCATTAACTAATGACTGTACCGAAGAAGATAATTTCCTTTAAACCTTTAATTTCTAGGTAACCATTGTTTCCATTACTTAAAGGGATGATTAGAACAATGCCAGAAATCTAAACACCACAAACCTCTTGAGTGCCTTCTAATTGTTTCTAATCTTACATTTGTCACACAGTAAGCCAGTGGTTTCAGGACATTTTACATTTTAATTAGTTTGCAAACACAATAAAGGGTGCTAATTTGATTTTATAGTTTGAGTAAGAGTGTCATATTTGGTCTGTTCAGAGAAAAAGAAAGCCGTGGGTTTAAAACCAAAAGTCCAAAAGACATATCCTTTTTCTTCCCCCAGCACTGGCACACAGTGTGTGTGTATATATATATGTGTGTGTGTGTAGATGCATGTGCGTATGTGTGTAAGTCTATATTTGTGTCTATATAAAAATATGTTTATCTCCCTACAGAAATATCTCCATCTATCTCCAGTGAAGCACATTCTGCTTATTGAAAAGTACTGCAGAAAGCAATTCTGAAATTGTCATCTGAGGCTAACATGCAAAATCAAACAAAGAGAGAAAGAAATTATTACCCATTCCAGTCGACAAACATCTGCCTGATTTATATCTGTACTCATGAATGCTACAGCATGTGACTGCACACTACGTCGCTGGAAGTCTCGACTTGGTGTGGATGTCAGGCTTACACAAAATGAACACTAAGAGTATTTGCTCTGTGCTTACGAATCCCCTCCCCCTGCCGCTCCATTACTCATATAAACAGAGATGAGCGACTCGGTGGGAGCGTGGGACGAGCGCCGAGGACTCCAGCGCTGGCTGCCAGACTGCCAGCCCTGGCCACGCCGCCCTGCCTTGTTTATAAACCCCGCTCATCCCTCTGCCTTTCATGTCTTCCTGAAGCTCACCTTTTTTTGCACATGACCTGGATGGCATGGACAGATCCCTGACCGTGGTTGGCCCCAGCAGTCACACCTCCTTTAAAAAGGTACTGAAAGAAAATAGCCACGTTCCCTCAATTTACTACACCCTGGCACACACATTAAAACGTTAACCTTCGAATGAATGGACCCCTCGACCCGGTCCAACCAACAACTGGAGAGAGATCTGGTTCAGCCAGGATCAGATGCACTTGCACGTGAATGACTTTTTCTTTCTTTCTTTTTTTTAATAAACACAGAAACTAGTTCAAGGCTCAATGTTTTCCAAACATACTTGTTATCCTGAGTTTTGGCACTGTACTTTGTATTACACTATAAAGCACTCCTAATGTTTTGCTAAAAGCTTTGAAAGCAAGAAGGCATTTGTTCCTAAATTCCAGGTATATTGAGCTTGCATATAAACACTGTTTGAATTGGAGCCTTCCATGGCGGAACTGGCACAAACCCACCATGAAAAGGGGTATTTGCATTCTCCCCATGGCTCAGGAGCTGCAGCCGGGAAGGGCTGTCCACAGCACACATGAGGACTGTCCCACACACCCCACGGTATAACTTCAAATCACTTTACGCCATTCCGGATCAGATGCACAATTAACAAGAAAGCAGCAACAGGAATTAATACCAGAAGAGAAGGTCCTCGCCTCTGGTATCTACTCCGTAAAAGAAAACGTTTGAAATAGTTCCACTCACACTTGAAACAAAGCCATTAACATTTGCTCCCTCAATCATTAGAAATAAATGCATCATTCAAAGATTATTTATATTTCAGCTATATCCATTTTGTTCTCTTGGGCTAGGAAATATGACTAGGACTGAAGGAATAATTTACAAGTCACACATTTGGGTTTTTTTTTTCGTTTTTTGTTTCATTTATGACATTTTCATAAGCACACTGCCGATTTCTTGAATTTGTTATTCATAATTATTTTAAAGCAATTTTACACACACATTGTGGCTTAGTCCCAGTCGGTTTTCATGATGGCATTGGCTGTTCAGTATGTAGTGGACAGCTAAGTGAATATCCCATGGTTTTTTCTACTTTCTGGAGAGGAACGACTTCTGCCATGACTACCTGAGAATATCTGAAACAATTCAGTTTCTTCACATGATTCTGCATATGGCTTTCAAATTCATTTTCTGAAAGCATTTGTGGCAGAGACACTTGATAACTTCTACATTCCCAGAAGAAGGTGAGAACATAAACAAAGCAAATTGAAGTAAAACCAGCAATAAATAAGCACAGAAAAAAGTTTGCATTTATTTGCCACCTCTTCAGTCTAAGCGTCTGAAAGAGGAGTATGAGAGATAGGACATACCAGGAGTTTAAACGCTCTCTTTCCTGTGCATTTGACAACATGTTTGCTAATGCAAATTTGTGGGGGTTTTTTCCCCTCCTTTCTTTCTTTTTGCTTCCTGATGCATCTGAAAGAAGGGAAAACTCAGGTACTGAAATGTCCATTGGGACCCTTGATGGGCTGCTTGATGGGAACTTCTTTTGCCTCTACTTACGTGAGATTCAAAGCATCAATATTAGCAGAGCACAGGTGTCCTGTATGTTTGAGGTTTGGAATGCAAACCAGAACACCTTCATGCCTGCAATGAGCAGGTGATAACGCCCCAGGAGAGCGGAGCTGCTGCTGCTCGAAGCAGGCAGGCATGGGAGGGCTCTCAGCAGAAACGTACACCCGGTACAATACAAATGGCCCCAACCTCCGAGTTTAGACCTCTGGAAGCAAATGGGCGTTCATCCACTTGAAGCCCACACACTCCTGTGCCTTGCTGATTCAAGGAGCCTCTTCTTGAGATTACAGCTCATCCCAAGTTTGCTAGTCATCACAAAGGGCAAGTTCATTTAGAAAACAGCAACACACAAGAAATTATCTTCCCTGTAAAATCTGTAGGTGCGATAGCAATCTAGAGCCCAGCAGGGAAAGCCACTTCACCTGCTGAGTCCTGGCAAACGTTTCAAGTATGATCAGGTAAAACACAGCCAGCTGCAAAATGCACACAGCACGAGCTACCACTCCTCATGTTCGGGAAACTGGAGGAGCACGAGGGCACGCGGCCCACCTTGGGCTGGTTATCTTTCCCATACACGTCACCATTGTGCCTGCTACCTTTACCCGTCAACAGGAGTTCAGAGGGACCGTTCCAGCACTCCCTGGACGCCAGTTTTGTATCAGCATGTCGCTTCCCGTTTCCCTCAGCAGCAGATCCAGCTGGTGTCATTTAAACAAGGCTGTCCCTCAGAGCCCAACAGCCCAGCTGACCCCGCAATGCAACCACCACTGCTTGCAATGCTGCCTACTGCTGCAGAGGATGCTGAGGCTGTAACACGGGGGTTCACAAGGAATCAAGGATCCAAGATGAATGAAGATCTATCTCAAGTGCAAGCATTTGTAACCGTAAAGAACAAAAGGTGTGATTATTAACTGGTGGTGTGGCATGTGGTGTGGACTTTGTTTTTCAGCTGACTACTACTTGGTGGTAAAACTCTCGTGCTCCTGATTAAGTGAAAGCATGTGAAACGGCTATGTCATGAATGTTAACAGTTACACAAGCCATGATGACAACCATATCTTAATAACTATTCCCATTCTGGAATATGTCTTATTGCCATCTTGGTTGTGAATTCTCAGGGAAAAGAAAATTATTTATAGGAATTTTCCCAGAGACAGGAATGTTTTCTTCACCTCCAAGTTTGAAAGGGTCCCTAGGTTTTGTCTGGAAACAGGAACTCACCGCAGAATCTCCGACAGAGATTGCTGCTTGCCGTTGGACATGAGGGATCACTATTTCTTGGAAGACTACGAAACGTTAACTCGTGATTGAGCGGGACATAAGGACACTGGGCAGGAGAAAAGCTTTTGCCTGTGCCAGTGGAGTGAGAGAGGGAGACAGAGCCAGAGGGGGGAGTGGCTGGAGGCGTGCCCCAGCCCGCTCCTGCTGCGCTGCGTGGCAGGACAGGTCTCATTTCGAATCATGCGCTTGCCACACCTGCCTGGGCCACGGCTGGCCACCCCACGCTGTGCCAGTCTCGGGCGTGCTATGGCAGTAGGGTGCAGGAGGAGGCAGCCACAAGCCTCCTGCCGAGCTGTTCCTTCCCCTGTGTGTGGCTCTCTGGGGTGAAAGGGAGGAGTAATGCCCTTGGCTTTTTTGGTTTGGGTACGGGAAACAAATTTTGCTGGCCACTGCCATGCTGAGCTCCTTCCCAACACCCCTTGGGCTGCCTAGAAATTCCTTCCCTACCAGCAGCAGAGCAAAAGGAGGAGCACATAGCCATGATCTTCACGAGTGGGGAGTGGAAGCGAAGCTGAGGGGCAGAAGCTGCCACTGCCACCACCTCTATGCAAATCCTCGCTCACATGCACATCTGCCTTTAAAAAACCAAGAGCATTTAGTCCCTCAGTAACATGAAATGAAGATTTAATCGCTCTGATCTTCCTAGATGGAAACTCGTACCTTGCCTCCTCCCCAAACCACGGCTAAACTCTGCAGTGCCAAAACACCAGCCATGCCCTGCGTGTTTTTATTACAAATGGATGCACCTGAGAGGTTAAAATCAAACCCTATGCTATGCACGGCACAGGGAGTCAGATCATCTCTAAACGCAGATTGGCAAATCTTTGCTCATTAAAATGTACTCCATGAAGAAGCTGACCTGGTGATCCCGAAGCCCCAAGCCTGTTCTTGTGAGCTGCCTACAGACCACCATAATTAAACAAGGACAATCCAGAGGCACCTGCAGCAGAGAATTAAAGACCAGGTGTCAAAGATAAGCTCAGCAGCAGGCTCTGACCACAAAGCAAGAGAGCCACATAGAAAAGAGAGGAGCTCAGGGTTAATGCTGCCCAGATCAGCTGGACGTTTCTTTGAAGCTACAAGTCCTCGTCTGTCCGTGAAGCCAAGAAACAGCATCGTTGCTCAAAAATTACATCTTCCCCTCCAGCACTCTTATCAGCCTGTGCAAGCATCATGATATCATAGGTAACCAGGAGAGGGCCAGAAGGCGAGGAAGGAGATGGCTACGCTGCCCACCCACTCAGAAAATTCACAAGGTTGTGGCCACTGCTCTCCCGCCACTACCACCCTGAGCTGTTCAACTTTCAGGGACGCTGTTTGCTCACCAGGACATGGGAAACAGGAGCATTTCCAAGCCTCGTTGCCTAGCACAACTCCCAGCTCTGGGTTAAACCTGAGGATGGCAACTNGCCACACCTGCCTGGGCCACGGCTGGCCACCCCACGCTGTGCCAGTCTCGGGCGTGCTATGGCAGTAGGGTGCAGGAGGAGGCAGCCACAAGCCTCCTGCCGAGCTGTTCCTTCCCCTGTGTGTGGCTCTCTGGGGTGAAAGGGAGGAGTAATGCCCTTGGCTTTTTTGGTTTGGGTACGGGAAACAAATTTTGCTGGCCACTGCCATGCTGAGCTCCTTCCCAACACCCCTTGGGCTGCCTAGAAATTCCTTCCCTACCAGCAGCAGAGCAAAAGGAGGAGCACATAGCCATGATCTTCACGAGTGGGGAGTGGAAGCGAAGCTGAGGGGCAGAAGCTGCCACTGCCACCACCTCTATGCAAATCCTCGCTCACATGCACATCTGCCTTTAAAAAACCAAGAGCATTTAGTCCCTCAGTAACATGAAATGAAGATTTAATCGCTCTGATCTTCCTAGATGGAAACTCGTACCTTGCCTCCTCCCCAAACCACGGCTAAACTCTGCAGTGCCAAAACACCAGCCATGCCCTGCGTGTTTTTATTACAAATGGATGCACCTGAGAGGTTAAAATCAAACCCTATGCTATGCACGGCACAGGGAGTCAGATCATCTCTAAACGCAGATTGGCAAATCTTTGCTCATTAAAATGTACTCCATGAAGAAGCTGACCTGGTGATCCCGAAGCCCCAAGCCTGTTCTTGTGAGCTGCCTACAGACCACCATAATTAAACAAGGACAATCCAGAGGCACCTGCAGCAGAGAATTAAAGACCAGGTGTCAAAGATAAGCTCAGCAGCAGGCTCTGACCACAAAGCAAGAGAGCCACATAGAAAAGAGAGGAGCTCAGGGTTAATGCTGCCCAGATCAGCTGGACGTTTCTTTGAAGCTACAAGTCCTCGTCTGTCCGTGAAGCCAAGAAACAGCATCGTTGCTCAAAAATTACATCTTCCCCTCCAGCACTCTTATCAGCCTGTGCAAGCATCATGATATCATAGGTAACCAGGAGAGGGCCAGAAGGCGAGGAAGGAGATGGCTACGCTGCCCACCCACTCAGAAAATTCACAAGGTTGTGGCCACTGCTCTCCCGCCACTACCACCCTGAGCTGTTCAACTTTCAGGGACGCTGTTTGCTCACCAGGACATGGGAAACAGGAGCATTTCCAAGCCTCGTTGCCTAGCACAACTCCCAGCTCTGGGTTAAACCTGAGGATGGCAACTTCTATGCGGGGGAAAGAGAAGTATGCAAGAATGAGATCCATGGGAGTTGCTGAGGTCAGCCACGATTAAACACTACATAAATGTATGGGAATGCATAGGCCAAAACAAGAAGATGGCATCTCTACCAGTAACCTTCTTTACATGTATCCCTGGAAGGGAAAGTTATCAGTGGAGTTACCATCTCCCTGTTATCAAGTCAGCCATCAAGTCGGCCTCACTTGAGCCATGTCCATGCCGAGAATGCAATGTACTATGTACAGACGGCCACCCCGCATTGCACAAATAAGTCAAGAGACAATGGCTGTGGTTTTGGGGTGCCTAACTTCAGCAGGTTACTTACAGTAGAATTGTCTCTTTTTCAGGAGTCTGATTATCATTGAAGTCCAGTGAGTTCAACCTTCCCCATAACACTGTTCTCTAGATGCACACATTTTGGCTGATGTAAAAGATGTGTTGTTATAAGGAGGGTGTTAAAAGAAAATAGTGGCCTTCACACAGCTGAGGTCAAGCTATGTTGGCAGTTTGTCAAAATCAGTGGTGTAGCCAAGAATTTTTAATGAGCTTGGAATGCATTACCTCATTTGTCATACCTGGATCACTTACTCATGCTGAGTCCAAAATAACCTTGGACCTTGTTGGCTGCTCAACAAACCATGTAAGTAAACAGTACTGTACTCATGCCTAAAACATGTACCTTTTTCTTGCTCACTGCACATTACTTACTCTAGAGAACATCTAAGCAATTGTAATGCCCGTGATCAAAGTTCTTGCCTTTTCCAGGTCTCTCTGATCTGCATAACTATTTCCTGATAAGACTTTTGATTCTGTCTTGCTGGTACTCCAGTTTCTCAGAAACACTTCAAAAGTCAGAGAAAAAAGGAAAAGAAAAGGGAAGGACGGCCATCACCGTATTTCACTGAGGAATGTACTGGGATAGCTGCTCAGCATTGCTGATGCATTTGCAACTTACACAACCAACCAGATTCTGACTGCCTGTTGTTTTTGTGACTACGTTTCCGTCCTGTGGAAAGATGAGGGAAAGGAAGGAACAACAGCATTTTTGCCAGCTGCAAGTGTATGACAACACAAAAAACCCAACTGAGCTTGTAAAAATGTCCAGGGCCATCAGCAAAGAGGGGCCAGTGGAAGATCTGGATCTACATCTAGGTTAGGTCTGCACAGTAAGGTGAGCTCTAAACATGAGAGGTGGGAGTGCACCAGAGGGAGGTAATCACAAAGCTGGAATTAAGGTGGACCACTGGAAGGTGCAAGAAGTTAGAGAACAGGAATGTACTGTGGTGCTGAGTTTAGAAGGGAAGTGGGCTTGCATGAGACAAGCTGCAGCACACCTGCTAAATGCATCAACAGTCTCACCTCCCTGTAGGGCACCTTGCAGAAAGCCTACGACACCAGAATGCCTGGCCTTAAGCTGCAAAACCATCAGTAGATGCAGAACAGACTAGGAGACTTCCCCTCTCAGGCAGGTGGAAATGGCAGGATGTGTCAGGTCACAGAGCTATTCGTGATTCAGGTGCCAAACAGAAGCTGGAGGTGGCATGCAGAGGTGCCTGGCCATCAAAGTCAAGGTGAGAGGAATGGTCCCAGATCTCCAGAAAATCCATGAACCGACCATGCCTGGTGGCAGGTGGCAAATAGCTGGTTGCTGAGGACACCCCTAAAGCAGCCTGGCAAAAGCTAGCTCTTGGCTGAAAAACATGTTTACATGTTGCACCTTTTAAAATGTAATGAATAGAAAGTTAACAGTTTTAATAGTTTTAACACTTACCCCTCTAGGGGGCTTCTGGCATTCAGCAGTATCTGAAAGTTAAGAAAAGCATATTGCTATATTTAAGCATGGTCTCAAAAACTGTTCAAAGGTTAGTTAATCTTGCGTACTGTTCTGGAGTTCCAGATGCTTCCTTTATTTCCTCGTTGACTCCATCTCTTTGTTTCCTCTCCTTCACCTCATTCCCTTTTCCGCATCCTGAGTTCAGGATCTTACATTTCATTTATTTTCCTTTCACCCCTGAGAGTTTATTTAAAAGTTTCTGCCTTCTGGAAGCAGGGTCTGAGTCGGAGGGCCTGGGGCATTTATCGCCCAGGCACACTGAGGAGAGCTGGTGAAGAGAAGCAAGTTGCAACCAACTCAGTATCGCATCAAAGGGTCAGAAATGAAAGTGGCTGGAAAACAAAGCAAAAGATCGGACTACACTAAAAAAAACAGACCTTTGCTTAGGAAACAACAGTATCAACTGAATTTGGGGGAACTCTCTACAAGACCCTAAGTACACCTGTGGAAGTCAGCGACGAGCATCCACCAACAGCTAAAGCTCTTGCTGAGCTCTGGAAGTCACACAGCCTCTCTACAAACACACACCTCTTGCTTACTCAAGCTGCACATAAAACAATGTGAATATTAGAACTATTTTTGCTAGACTTTTTCTGCATGCAAACACTTGTTATTCCTTTCTTCATAACTGAACTTGCCAGACTCGGAAGTACCGCAGCAAACAACCTTGCAGGGAACATAAGGATCCACGCTGCTTTCTAACTCGTACGGAGAAAGAGCAGACTTGTGTAGCCATTTCTGAAAGTTTTGTTTTGGAAATGAGATATCCCATGCTCCATGTGGGGAAAATCAATTTGCTACCTCTCTAAAGAAAACATTCCTCATTTGGAAATCAGTGAAACAGACACTTCCTTGTGTGGATTATTGTGGAGACATATGACTTGCTGCAGACTGTTGTTTTGACCCCCCTCTTGACCAGACAATCTCAGAAAAAAGCAAAAGGTGGTATTTTTCATGGATTGCAGTTCAGACTAGCATTGCTTTTAATAGAAAAGTTGGAGGCATTGCAAATACCAGGTTGGCCAATTATGCCAAAAATTGAATGTTTTTCGTTTCCATGGAAAACAGGGACAAGAGTCAGGACGAGGCTTGGAGTCTCATTTTCTTCATTTCAGCATGCTTGGAAGCTAAGACTTTTGCTTGATCCCGGGATTCTTTATGTCCTGCTGACTAATCCGGGTTTTAAAAAAACTGAAAAAGTGGGGGTTTTTTGGACAAAATCTATACATGTGTTAAAAATTATGAGGTACGTAAATTGAAAAGAAAAGCTGAAGACTTTGGAGAAAAATCTATGCCTGACAAATACGTGACATTCGAGTAGATTTTAGAGCAAATTAAAATAATAAGAGTAAAAAACTCCAGTGTAGGTCTATTACTGGCTATAGATGACAGGATTGTTATTAATGATTTAAAAAGTGGCAGAGGTGTTTGGTAAATATTTGTTCCATATTTGCAAAGAAGCCAGATGATATGCTTGCAAAAGAATATAATTAAAGCCAGTCAATTGACTTAGTTTTACAGAAACGTGATCTTAAAACAACAGAAAAGAAAAACAAACAAAGCACCTTATTTTATACTTTGAAACTATAAGCTCGGTTAGAGAAACTAGCTGCATGCACGGAACTCACCTGCATTTCAGTAAGACAGCCCATTTAAAACTTGATAACACTTTGATTAAAAAACAGCACCACATAATTTTATTCAAGCATATATTAAATGGATTAAGAACCAGCTAAATGACAGAGCTAAAAGCAGGCATCAGTGGGGAATTTCTATCAAATGAAAATATTTCTGGTGGAATTCCACAGGGGTTGCTCTTACCCTTGCTAGTATTCAACATTTTCATCAGTGAAATAAATATAAGATTCCTGACAGTAACATTCACACTGACACAAGGACTGGCACAATGCTAACACGAAGTCATACAAACGACTAATCAAGAAGCAGAAAAGGACCACACAAACACAATGCTCTTCAGTACAGCTCCAGCACAACACCCGTGAGCAAGGACTACAGGTCCCACTGACCAAGTCAAGGGTAAGACTTCACAGGCCACCCCCCACTGGAAATTCAACATACCCTGACAGGAAGATGCTGTGGCCAAACAGAGGTCCGCTGTTGAGGAGGAAGTCTGAATAACTCAAGCTGTGCTGGGTTTGAGCAAAAATGACTGAGAAGTGACATCACCAGGTTTTTCTCACCTCAAAGGTGAGAAAAAGCTGGTACTCAGAAGTGAGGAGACATAACCAGGCACGCCCAGGCACTGCAGTCCACATGTATGATCTAATGCCAGCATATGGAGGCACGCATATGACCAGCCTTCAGAAGACCTTTCAGGAAAAGCCTGAGCCAGACACACGCTGGTGTGCACAATACAGGAAGAAAGGCATGCAATTTGAGGGTCTTTGTCAAGACATCAGACAGGAGCTGGGCGTCTCGCCTCAGCCATGGCGAGGGCCGGGAGAGCCTCGCCTCTGCGGGTGGCTGCAGCAGCCTGGCTGGCTGCTCGGGGGAGGTGTCCAGCTGTCTGGCTGTAGTCCTCGCCCAAACAGCTGTTTCCCTTCTCCTTCAGAAAAAAGGTGGTGAACTGGATGAAAGCATTTGCTGGTAATTTTGGCCGATGAGCCACTACTTGGGGTTCATACCAGATTAGATGACTCAGTGGTTCTTCTGGTGGGAAACTGCATGAGTATAGGATCAAATACAGCAAAGCACTGCGCTATGCAGGACGAGGAACATGAAGAGCTGTAGCCTTGATTCAGCAAAGTACATGCCTAACTCGTAAAGACCAGAAGCGTGGTAAGACCTCCTATGACCTCAGTGGGACTATTCACATCTTTGAGGCTGAGCCTGTGTTAAGCATCGAACACCACCAAGACAGCAGGACTCTGTCACTGACAGGAAAGAAGCATGCAAGCCCTGAACAAAGAAATCATCGTATTTCATCATAAAACACCATGTTCTTGGGCAGCATCACAGGATCAGACATGGGTTCATCAAGCTTCCCTTTCCCTCAGAAACCTGCAGTCAATCTCCAGCCTCCAAGCCCTCCGCCCCCAAAGGTCACCTCCTGGGAAGCTGCACCAGGCGGACAGGGGCTTTGCTTTCTGTAGCAGGGTCACAGCAATACTCAAGAAGTGCACATCTGACTTCTTAGTATAGCCTGGGTTTAAAAAAAAAAAAAAAGAGGAAAGAAAAAAAGCAAAGAGGGGGAAGACTGAGCAGGCACAAGTGGATTATGTAATAGCCAAGACAAAAGCAGTGCAAACATGGCAGAGAGAAGTGAAAATACACAGCAAACCCATGCAAGTCAGCCTATCTCATCAAAACTCGGCAGAACACCCAAGGCAGACTTCCCATTACAGAGTTTCAGAAAATAAAAGGCAAGTAAGAGTACACAGCAAATCTTAAGGTGGCTTTTCTAGCAATATCTCCTTGTCTCTCCAGTAAAAGCCAGTGTTTGTGAAACTGGTGTCTAGCAGAGTCAGCAGTACCCAATGGAGACGTGACCTACATACCTCAGAAATACAATAGATAACATAGCCAGTCATAACCACGTAGATAGGCAGATAAGATAGACTAATTGACTGGTAAAGGATGGACACTGTGCGTGAATCTCAACAGCCAGAAATTCATGCAAGAAGCATAAAATGGACAGTTTCCTGAGACATTGCTTTTGGGAATGACAACAGCAGGTAGGAAGCTATGATCATCCAGTTGAGCACGATGTGAAAAGGACAAATACATTAGTTAAATCTCTTGCATTTCTGATTTGTAACTGATTATGTATGAAGGGCTTTTTTTCCTAATTGTAAGAATATTATAATTTTCTTTCTTTTTTTTTTCTTTGTGCTTGATCACTGCACTGCAAAGTAATCAAAATTTGTTAGGCATAATCAGTCTGCACGAAGATAATAGTAAAGTGACATGCAGAGAGTAAGCTCCCACCTTGGTGCCTACATTCGGCTGCCACCACCACAGGGACTACACAATGTGCTAGGCAGAGACACGAGTAGCAGCCGCAGCTTAAGCCCTGCTCCCATTCACATCTCTGGGTCATCACCAACTCCACCAGCAGCAGTTGGCAAGGGCCTGGCCAGACACTCCGTTGCAACGCACGCAGCCGTAAAGAAGTTCAGGAATAACACTGCTTCCGCGGAGAGCTTGGGACAAAGCCCTTGCACCCCTGGGGACCTGCAAACACCTGGCACAGCGCTTTAATGCTGGGGTGCGGAGGTGGTGATGCTTGGCGTTGCTGAGCAGAGGAGGGGTCTGCCCTTTTTCACTGGTAAAACGCAGCGGCAATAACTCCGGTAACTTTGTCAGGTTGCGTACGAGTAGAAAGAGAATCTGTATGACCACCAAAAAACCTCAAAAAATGATGGTTTTAAAGTCCTGAAGGAAAGATCGTGTGCCCAGGTTCAAACGAGTACAAACCCCATGAACTCAGTGTAATTGTCCTGAGCATCAACACAAACAGAATGGAGCCCATCTCTGCATTACAGCCTCAGTAAATCTCTAGCACTCAGAAAAATCCAAATAAAACCGAGCTGTATTCATTAATGTATCTGAGCAAGGCAGAGTTTAAACTAAATACGAAGCCGGTTGTGCAATACTCTTTCGTAGTCAATACCGGTTCTTAGGAAATTATCTGAGTGAATTAAGTGGAGAGACTATTAAACAATTTACACACTTCCTTGTGTTTCAGATGTCTAATTATAGCTGTGTTTGTCTGTCCCTGCAGAACTGTTGTATACCACATGGTATGCATATTTCAGCATCCAGCATTATTAACTCATGACCGACTGTCAGTTGATCATTATCTAACACATGGGGTCTGCAAAAAAAGCCTTATTTGGGTAAAAGCAGGCTTCTGACCCGCTCCTGCTGTATTTTCCCGCAGAACTTCAGTTGGATTATTACTTGCTGTGAATGGAAACTCAGAGGTTACATATGTGAAATCTGCAGACAGGAAAATAAATCCTGAGTTTAAACACTTAGTTGATATTAAAACCATCTCCAGCTTGGTTAGTTTAAGGAAGACTCTCAGTTGCCCTCTAGTGTCACCCGGCTGCCACGCCAGGCAGCCCGCCCGCCGCAGCCAAGGACACAAAATTCAACCTGATTTCATGCGATGAGATTTACTATACGTGTAGTATTTCGTATACAAGGGCGAAGGGGAATGCTTTTCCCTTCTGGAAATTTCAGGGCTTGGGGCCCTGGAAGCCCAGAGGTTGCATGATGTTTACCGCTGTAATTGCGGCGCGTGACACACGGGTTTTATGAGCAAGAATCTCTGAAATCGCTCTGCGCGTGGCGCTCCATAAAGTTCATTCATAACTAAAAATAGACTAATGTACAAACTGATTTAGCATTATACTGAAGCTAAGGAACATAGGGAGTCTGCAGAATTCCCTAATATGGAAGAGAAGCTGAGTTTTCAAAAGCAGCAGTTTATTTGTTTCTGAAAATGGACAACATATGTAAAAGATTTAATATACAGAACCAGGTGTATATATAGCATAGTTCTTGATATGTGCCCATTTTCATTCTATATAAAGCCTTTATACAGCCTGAAACTATAAATTTAATAATAGATTACTAAATTAAGTCTGCACAATCACTTCATAAAAAAAAATCATTTCAATTTAAAATACAGCTGTAGGGGTTTGGACAATTTCCTGCATAATAGAGGCCCATCCCTGAAATGTAAATAACACCAGTATTAAAACAAGTCAATCAGGCACATCAGGGGGGAAAAAAAAAGGTACATGAAAACATAAATGCATTTTCCAGCCCATCCTAAGTAAGGACGCCAAACCTTTATTTTATGTGAACGCTGCTTTGATAAATCACTACTGCTTTAGCTGGACTTTTTTTTTTCTTTTTTTTTTTAAAATGTCCTGTTTTTCCTAAGAGAAATCCAGGGTCGATTAAGTTTTAACATTTTGAATACACCAAACCATCAGGGTTTTGCAAAAAGCATTATCAACTTCTTTTCCTGTGTATTGTCAGCATTCTTAGAATACTGTTACTATAAAATTAAACAGCGTGCTCTTCAGAAACGCATGACGTTGCCTGCTCTGTTTTTTTCAACTGCAATTGTGCAATTTTAAAATTCTCCTCTTTCTCAATGCCTTTTCCCCAAACAAATACCTTCGACAGTCGTAAGATTATAAAAACAAGTTAGACCGTTTTTTT
>VZSC01007030.1:195832-264930 GCA_013398225.1 Steatornis caripensis | reverse complement strand
TAGACCGTTTTTTTCTTCTGAAACTCACAGGCCACCTCTAGTATTATTGACAGATTACACCATAAAAATGACAAACATTACTTTATTTGGTATATATACTAAATTAATTGTAAGATTTTCTCTTCTTAATCTGACAAGACACAAATATCACAAGAGGTACATATGGCGATCCAGAAAATATAACCAAGGAAAAGGCGAAACGAACATTTGAAAAGACAAATGATTTGATTTGCATAAGCAGGTATTTGTAAGGCACCGCCTTTCTCCACTGCCCGAATAGCCCTTTCCAGCTGCTCTGGCTCTCACAGCGTGGCTCACAAGCACCATAATTGCCCTTTCTACCCCGAAGTGTTGCCCTGTTGGCAACAGGAGGCTTTTGCCGGCAGCACCCAGTGATGCTGTGGGACCCTGTGAAGAGGAGACACGACGCAGCTGGGCTAGGAAGCAGCACAGGAGGTGCCAGGACCCCCTGTCCAGGGACTCTGACCGAGTGGCTTCAGCCGCATGTGCTGCCCCAGCATCTCCACTTTCCAGGGGAAGGCTGTCTCTTGTCTTCAGTCTAAGCCAGGGCCCCAAAATACTGAAATTTCTACTGAAATAACAAAGAGGGTGTTACAGTCCTACTTGACAGGCCTTGGTCAGGCTACGCTATTTGCTCTGCGCTCCTGGTGACTGAACCCTGGCTCTCAAGTCACAGGAAGCCTGCAGGGTTTCCAAGCCTGGCTCCCAAGCCAGAGAGACACAGTAAGCCCAGCAGTGAGGCACAGGGGCTGGGGAGTAACTTAAATACTGACCTGTAAAAGGCCATCGCAATAGGGATGCAACTGGCCGCTGAGCCTAGCATCATCCAGCTGTGTCAGGGCTCACCTGCTCCCAGACCCGTATCTCAGGGGAAGGGTGGGGCCCCTGGCAAGCCACTGTCCCCCTTGCCCGCAGACCGGCCTCTTAGGCTGTGCCCTTCTTTAGTTGTGCACAATACCTGATGTGCTCTGTGGGATTAGGCTGCTGGAGGACCGTGGGAGGTCCAGAAAGCTCAAAAACTTCTTTTCTCTGCCTCATGAAATACACAGCAAGAATTTTATTGACCAATCCTGGTCAGTCCCCTCCTCCTGATAGCATCTGGAAGGGCTTTCACATTGTACTGGAATCCTCGACCTCATTTCCAATAAACGGATTGCTCCACTCCCAGATTCACCCGCTCTGCCTGCTGCCAGATCCAGGTTTTTCCTAGAAGCCTCCCCACCAGCCGTGACCTGACCCTGCTTTGTTTAGGAAACCTGACAAAGCGACGTGAGAGGCCAAACCTTCTGTATATCTACTTTTAAACAGATAAAAGTAGCACCAAGACAAATCAGCGGCTCTCCTGGACTTCCAAGTACACTATTAAGTAGACTTGGACTTCAACTGAAGTGAATATGAAGATTCATTGTCCCATGAGATAAATATTGACTGAGGAAAAGCAAAGGTCAAATTGGTCAATATTTACTCAAGAAACTCGAAATCTTGATGCAGTGTAATGTACACTCTGAATGTCTTCATCAGCTACCTCTGGAGATCTTTTCATTATGACTAAGGATTTCAAAAGTATAATCTTCTCCCCTCTAAAATTCATATGTAAAAAAAACCTCACACGCACCTACTGCAAATAGGAGACTTCCCATGCCTACAGCCTCAGCAAAAGGAGAAGTGTTGCTATCTGTCCAGTATGCATGCCAAGACTCAATAGCCCTGACCTCCAAAGACGTGAACAATAAAAACTTTCTGACTCATCACATGATGGTATTTCAGACTACCATGAACAGGAATTTCTTCTTTGGTAAGGATTAATGCACACCCTTCTCCCTTGGTCTCAAATATCTGTAATTTAAGGCTGAAATTTTATCTCAGGCTTCTATTTCACATAAGGAATTACTTTGAGACAATGTCAATCAAAAGCTTTGGGGGAGTTACACTCCTATTATTTACTGTGGCAAGTATATTAGTCCTATTATTTATCTAAGGTTTCAAACTTACTGCCCAATTTCTGAAGGTCTTCTACTGTGCTATTTTTGTCTGAAGCCACAGCGCTACAGACTCTTCTTTCCACAGAACAGCACTGTTCAAAACAAAAATTCCAGGAAATTTATAAAGGCTGATTTTTCTGAAGATGCATGAGGAAGGAAGACACACAAACCCTCTGGAGTTTCAGTTAGGTTATTCCCTAAATTCCCTTCGGCACCTTCACACGGCCACTCAATGACCATGAAAATACCAACCCTCCTACTACTCCTCTGTTCATTCAAGCTGTCTAGCATGGCGGGCGAACTCCTATTTCTAACCTTTGTCGTAGCTAAACAGTCAAACACAGCCCAGATTTGTTGCAATCACCATGGAGATCAGTTAGTTTCAAATTAGGCACAAACTGTTTGTTTCCTTTGCTATTTTTATTGTGTTTTGAGCCTATTACGCTCCTCCCACCGTGCCCTTTCTTTATCTCTATTGGCAAATGAGAAAAATCTTACTTTACTGGGAAGTTAAATCCTAGCCATAGCCGCTCCTGACCTCGGCGGGGGATGGCGGTGATCCCCCCTTCTCAACTGCCTTCCCTCCTTGGTTGGCACCCACAAAGTCTGCACAAGGTCACACTCCGCAGATGAGATGACACAGAACGTGCAAATGAAGCCGCCTGTTAGCTGGAAGGAAAATACGAGCATTGCGCTATGTAATTTTGTAGTTAGGCCTACTTGGGATGGAAGAATTAATTGTTCTCTGCAAGACGGAGTAATAGGTAGGCTTCGGTGTCACGTTTGCAATGGCATGAAAGAACCACCAAGGGCTGCCATGAGAGAAATGGCATTATCCGGGTGCAGCAAAGAGGCATCGAGACGGGGATGGGACTGTGTGGCAAAGGGGGACGAAAGGTGAGCACCTGGCACGAGGAACAGGAGGACTGAAGCAGCGGGGAGTGGGGGAAGCCAGACTTCTGTGCTGTTTAGATCACACAAAGCAAGCAAATAAATCCAGCACCACGAAGTCAGGTGCAAGCATCACTCTTTCACCTGGACTACTGCAGCCATAGGCTACTGAGCACCCTCTTGTCATGGAAAGGCTGTCCTGCACCTCCGAAAGCATGGAAGAGTTGTTACTTGACTCCCAAAGACATGAAGTCTCTAACAGAAGTTCCTTTGGAGGCACAGAAAAAGACACAAGGACCGATAGATAGTGCTGAATTTAGGTTTCCCACAGCCCAAGTCAATGGCCTCCCTGTGTCAAAAATGCAGCAGGCTGCGATCTGACGGTCCCAAAGAGGCATATGCCAAACGCAAGCCTTTCCCACAGTTCTGTGGCAGGTACATCGCTTCCTTTAAAACAGCATCAAGTCTCCACTAAAATATCTTTTTGCTTCTGGAATCGTATGCAATCCATAACGTGGAACTTAAGTTTAAATTCAAAGACCAATTAAAAAAAAAATCAATGAAATGCTTTTATGAAACAGGAGATTGATCTGCAGCTTAAAACTTCCAGTAATGTAATATTTTAGAACTTTAATAAATAATGCTTTTATCTTGATTGCAAAATAATACCCTGCCATGCAAACACAGAGCGGAGGTAGGAAACTGTTCAACAAGAATTAAAATGTCACACTTTGCACAGAACGGAATATTACAATTATTGGTGAAACACATTTTTCAAACTTGTTAACACAAAATTAACAATTACATACATCACTTAATTCTGTAAGTGCATATCTCTCGAAGTACCCATTAGCTAACCATGCCTAGTTCAGTTTTAATATACATGCAGGCTTTGCAGCACAAAGGGGATGTAACTATGTGAGCGCTGGCACAGTAAACCCTGAAATGGCAAGTGCTATTAAATTGAGATGCAATCACGTTGAAAGGGAAACGTTAACAAACAGCAGACAATTGAGAAGAAAATACAGGGCGCTTGTGTTCTAATACATGTGCTTCAAAACCTTATATAACTATTCATTGTCTAGTTCATCTGGCCAGGGGCCCAGTTTGCTCTATGCTATGCCATACTAATTTTATAATAATAAACTGTTACACAAGCTTTACACAGTCATGCATACGAAGAGGTTGTGGAAGACGTAAATTTGATTATCTTTCTAGCAAAGACATCATCTTGAAATCAAACATAGCCTGGTAGAAGTATATATGAGTTTAAAAAAAAAAAGAAAAAGAAAACAAGTGCAAGTATATCATTAAAACCAAAAGAAAGAAAAAAAATCCTTTCAAAAAGGCTCTTCTCCTCCTCTGAATATCACCTTCACATTATGTATGACAGATGAATACCATTTATATTTAATCCCATAATACAACGCAAGAATCTGCATGTTCCTGGACTATGTTCATTTGAAGACAATCAGCGACTGTTGGGAATGCATGCTTTTTTTTTTGGAAATACACCTTTTTGTAAAAACAAGGCAAAATGGTTTACAAAGCCAAAAGGAATGCGCGAAATAGCTAGGGTTTAAAAACCCTTTATGTTATTTGTTAGTTTAGCATGAACCAACATGAACCACTGAGATGCTTCAGTTAAGATTTATGTGTACCACAAAACATTTTGTAGGATAGCAGTTTGAAAACATGAGGATGAGAGAGACAGGGCACAAAAGCATATACAGTATGAACCAGATGCGATCCAGAGAAGTCATTTCATATTCCGCATTTGTCTATGGAATTGTCTGAGAATTTTTTGCTGAACATTATTTCCAGGTTTATCATAGCGGTTCAAAACTGGTTATATTTAGTCACTGACCAAGTGCCAGAAAGCACTACCAGACTATAGGATCATGGCATATTTTAAGTTTGGTATCTCATCAACCACCAAGGCCAGAAATAAATGCCTTTTATAATCAGAAAGAGTAAAAGCCTCAGACCTCCAAGACACATAAGGGATTTTTTTGATCTCTAAGTCACCAGATACCAACCTCAAAAATCACAGTATTCTGATTACCATTGTGCACGTGCTACTTCCAATCCATCCCCTACATATTTTGATTTCAACATTCTAACATCTAATCTAAAAAAACCCACTAAAGCTAGTGAACCAATGTTTTATGTGAGGCCCCCTAAGGCAATTCCATGTGCAAATACCACCACGATGTACCAAAAGCAAAAAGTCGGCAGGCAAGTGGCACCGAAGTCAATGGGTGTAGCAGCAAACCTAAAAAAGCTTTAATGCCAGATTCTGATCTAAATCACATCACTGTCAATCCCAAGTAATTGACTCCTGTGGATTTACATGAGTGGAAAGGAGATCATAATCTTGCTCTTAACCTTTACCTTTGAAGTAGAGATGGTCATAAATCCGATTTTCTATCTAACAGGAAAATGCCAGAATTTCATCATTTTCTTCAAATTGGGGCAGGCAGTCAAAAAAAGTTCTGAGCAACACTGATGGGCAACTACCAGGCTCTGTAATTTTAATGTGTCTAATGAAAAGAAACCAACTGAAACCAACTGAAAATACTTCTATAGATCAAAACTCTGTTGCCTCAAATGGTTTTCACATTAAACTGCACCCCACCAAACCGTGGGCCCCAAGGCCCTGTGGCTCCTCCACCCCACCATACCGAGCACTGAGCACCCTGAACCGCTGCAATGGTACACCCACCTGGGAGATGGCGGAGCAGCACCAGACCTCGTCCAGAGAAAGGGACGGGCACAGGGCATGGCCACACTAGCATCACCGTGGCAGAGCTGTCTCCAAGAGTTTGTCAACTCAGCACGATAAAGTTCAGTCCTTCCAACCCTAGACCAAGCATTTCATTTCAACCTTTCTGATGAATAAAAAAGAATGGGAAAAAGATCAAAATCCAAATGGACACATAGTGGCTGTGGGCTGTTAGTGCGGAAAAGATTTCCATTTCATTCGAACGGCACCTTCCAGTGACAAAAAAAGCATCAAGGACGTGACTCAGAAGAGTGAGAAGACCTCCTATGCCAGAATTAAAATGCAAAGAGAGAAGTGAGAACCAGGTGGCAATGCAAGAGAAGGGCTGGAACAAAGTCCCATGCAAGGAGTTTGTCTGGTGCTTAGACCCACGCCTGGAAATCTCCAGGGGGAACTTCACCTATTCTCTACCTGCAGGTGGATACAACACAAGGCGGCAAAACTTTCCTCAGCCATTAAGGAGAGTTTGTTGATTTTCTGTAATTTATTTTAACCATTGTCATTTTGTTTTGGTCTAGGCTCCCAAAACTAAGAAAGTCCAACCAACTGCAACCTCTTGCAACTGCGTCTGGCTGCACGACTCGTCTCATCTCTGCATCTGACTGACGTGCAAGCTGCAGCTCGCATTCGCTACTCTGAGATTGTCCGATTTTCGTCGACATTCATGCTTAGACCAAAACAGTCAGCACAGCCCTGATGCCTTCTTCCAGCTCACCTGAAATGGGAGCTGATGTTTCTGTTCATTCATCTCTGCTTCCTTTGCTCTCCCGAATATTTCTGATGGTTGCTAGGCAACTATTGTTGAATACATGCATGAGGCATTAATTGTCTGAGCACTTTAGAAGAGGAAAATTCTTTAAAACTGAGGACATTGCCATACCAAAAATAGGATATTTCCTTTATGAAGGACAACACTCGTGGCTGGGAACGCTGATGGCTGCAGCATGTCAAAGGCTAGATGAGTCACGGAGATTACTCACACGCAGCGCAGCACAAAAGAAGCGTCTTAGGAGACCTGGCTTTATAATAAAGTTTTATTTTAAATGAAGTGCTTCAGATCTAGTTTTATCTTCTGACTGCTGTCATTGGGGTATCACAGTCCACATTTTCATGGAATTAATGGCGTTGGGTCCAGCTGCTGTTACAGTGTTAGAACTTACCGAGCGTATCAATTCACTACCTTCTAAACCCAAAATGTCACCGGCAAGTACTCTTCTTTGCTACACTTCCAAGAGATACTGTAGTCTCACTGCTGATCCTAAGTGCTCTGTGCTCCTTACCCATAAATGTGGATTTCATTTTATAGGGTCTTTTTTCCAAAATACATTCCAATGTCATGATCAAGCTCTAAAGATGGCAAACACAGACTTCCATAAATTGACTTAAACTTCTAAACTAAACAACTGCAAGGATTTGCAGCTAGGTAATTTTTGGTTTTTTTTGTTTTATAACAAGCTCATCTCTACCATAACTAAACATTCACAATGTACATGTATTCACCTCAATTACAGGCTGCCTTTCAAAACAACCAACACCAAAAAAACCCTGAAGAACCATCATTTTTTTGGCAAATCAGTCAAATGATTATGGTTCATTGCAAAATCGGGATGCTATAAAAGAATGAGGGCAACTGTACTGCTAATTTTGAACATGGTATTTTGAGCTAAGAGCTGCTAAAAACTCTAGGAATAATCTTTTCTCTGTTTTTCAGACTTGTGCTCTACCTCTGTGGAAGTATGTAATGGGACACAGGCTCATCTCAGCAAAGTTAAGCTGAGGTTTGTAAGACTTTTAAGATGAAGAAGAAGTGACTTATTTAATCAACGAAGTGAGAAGTAGAATCATCAACACCTACTTAAAGTAAACATGCCACCCCACAGCAAAGAGCTGTTTTCACTGGGAGTTTAACTTCTTCTACTGCAGTTGCAAATCCAGAGTGAAACACAGCAGGGTGATGACAGAGCTGGAAGGTTGCACAGTACCGCTCTGTTGAAGCAGCAGCAGCAGCAGTGTCTGCGGATGTCACCCATGTTAGCAGGGTGATCACCAATAGCCTTTCCACATATTTTCTTACCCTTTCTGTGGGCTGAAACTGCTGGTTTCAAATAAATTCCTCCTCTTCTATTACTCACTTGTTGCTTACGCTTGCTTGTTAATTAACATGTTCTTTAAAGCTATTACGCAAAAAAGGTAAGGTGACTGGAGACATCTGTGAAGGACCCATCAGGGAAGATTGTGGTCGGGATGGTAAGTCTGTAGATGATCTCGCAGTGCGTAGCTGCACATTTAAATGAGATGCTATTGACTTACATTTTCCATACTTCAACTGAGGAGAAAGCCCTTTGTGGAAGTTCCTGAAGTGGCCTAAAATGGACCAGATCCCACTCTCCCTGAGCTGATCTCCCCACCAGGGAACAGGCAAGGGCCTGATGAGCCCCCAGAGACTAGAGCAGAGGAGCACGCTGCCACGTCAGTGCTCTGAGACAGGCAACTGCTCATGGTGGTGGAAGACTGGTAAGGAGAACAAAGAGGACACAGGGTATCAACAGGCACCAAGGTGGACCAGTGAAGACACCAGCATTCAGCTCCTAACGCACCACCTTCCTCTGTAATCCTGTTCCTCAGCCTCTGATCCACAGGGCAGATGCAAAGCTCTGCCTTGTCTACTCAAGAGCGTACGCAAATTTTAGGAAGGTTTGTTTTACTGTATAATGGACACAATATCCAGCACAATGTAGCCTTTACTAGCCCGGATGCTACAAATTACATACATTAATACAGCCAGAAGGAATTAGTAGGATATTAGCGCCTCATTTCCTTTCTGCAAATGCTGCCTATACAATGTCAAGTGTGCCCACTGGATGAAGACAGTATCTCTTGCTTGAGTAAAGATCACGCCTTTTGGAAAGCAGTCTTGATTTAAAATATTAAAGTAATAAAGAATCTATGTTACTCCTAGCTAAGTTGTTCCCATGGTTAATTACCCCTTGCTGCTACATAATTGTGCCTTAGTTTCAGCACTAATTTATCTGCTCCCGCTTTGAAGCACTCTGAAGGGTCCTGCTATGTGTCTGTTTGCCAAATTACAGAGGCCTCTACCGTCACAGGTCTTCTCCTCATGGATGTACTAACTGACTGTGATCAGGTCCCTTCTTAGTCTTCTCCTCCATGCACTAAACGGATTGACATTCTTTACCCTTTCACTTGAAGGCAAGTTTTCCGTGCCATGCATTGTTTTTTGGGCTCTTCCTTAACTCTACCCAGTATTTCAATAGAACAGGCAAAGCATGGGCATCAGAATTGGGCACAAAGCTGAAAGTGGGGAAAAAAATCTCTCTAATAAACTCTTCCTGCTCTTCCATGTTCCTCTGCAGCCTGTAGTTCAGGATAATACATTTAAGTATTAGCAGTGCAGTTATCCCATGAAATTGTATCACCCTTTTTGCAGAAAGCCATCATCATTTGACTGACCAAAAATGTTAGCTCTTACGGGGTTTGATAATGATTTCCTCTAGCGTTACATGCAGCAGTAGTAACACCTCTCTATTTCTTCTCACTATTCCCCTGCTTATTAATCTAAGAACCAGGTTTGCTCTCCTGCTCTAGTCAATTGGTTATCTATCATTACTCTCTATAATTTATGGCATTAAGACCAACACAGCAGCCCCGAGGCACAAGGAAATGCTTCTCTGATCAAGATACTGCTATATATAATACGCAGGCCCAAACTTCAGCTGAAATGTAAACTCTCACTGCTCCACTGGCCTTTGGCCCATAATAGACAATAAATCAATTATAAAACGTTACACAGTCCTAATTGCCAATGATAAACCTAAAAAAAAAAGGCAACATTTTTTTTTTTTTAATTTGCCTTCTTATTCAGTACTTACGCACAGAAACAAGGTCCTGTGAAGAAACACCATACTGCACTGGTGCCTCATCCAGTGGACACAAGCAAAAAAGGATTACTGAGGTCTCTTCGCTGTTTGTGTAAACCATAAACTAATTCATGTATTGTCTGTGATCTGTCTGATCAGGTTTACTAAGATCCTGTCAGGTAATGAGAACTTACTCAAACCGTACTAGTGTCCATATAGAGGAAAACATTCTCCTCCGGATGACCCTTAATGCCCTCACTTGATTTCAGAGAGAGAAAACTATAGTGCGTATTTTAATGCCCTATTTTGCCTCTTTTGCAATTTGATTTAAAAACAAATTCACAAAAACCCAGCCACATGGAATTGAAATTCTGCAGAAGTCTCACCCACCAGTAATTACTACTGCAGTGTTTAAATTTTTAAAAGAAAACAAACCCAAACCCCAACAAAACACTATTTTTCAATTAATTTTCTTCCTCTGATTTCTCTCCACATTGTATCATCTCCCAATTACTGTGATTTTGCTGAGTGTGCTAGTTTCTTAAAGACATAGCTATAAAATGTATGGACTAATTGTTGAGCAGAACTGAAGAGCTATTAAAACTGCAATAGTACAGCACTTCCAATGGTAGTCTATTATTTCTACATGATTGGTTTTGTACAGTCTAACTCATGCAGTGAAACTCTTAGATAAATTAACTCCTTCGTTTTGACATAAACATCAAAGGGAGAATTAAAGGAGAATGAACATTATTTTCTGCTGCTATTTTAGACATACTGTTCATAACACTCATGCATGTTCCTGGAAAGTTACAAATTATTTAAACTGAGAAAGCCATTTGCTGTTTTATCAAGTCTGTAATACATAAAATTTGGCTCCAGAATCATCTCATTTTCCCATTTCATGTTTCCCTGTCATCTACATGGTAGAGCATGTTTACAGAACTTTATAACTATAATATACAATTCAGTCATTTCTAAACAGCTCTATAAGAGTAAGTCTGAAATGTACACATTTTAAAGATTACTTAGTGAACACCAAACCCTTTCCCAGCTGTTTTAGATTTTGAATTTCCCAATAAATGAATAACATACTAAAAAAGCAAACAAGATCTGACATTATTTAGTCTAAGTTTCTAAAATGGCATAACATCTGTAGCTAAAACCAATTTTGAATAACTATATTTAACTAGAGCAGTATTCTATTATTCATAGCTCATTTTCCTTACAGACTAGGGGACTTAATGTGGTGTTCAAACATTTCAAACATTTAATTGTTTAGTCCTTCCAACAGCCAAACTGCAGCAAAAAGGGTGGTGGTGGGGGGAAATCTTCGCTCATATCTTTTATATATATTCATGTGACCAACCCATGATCTCAGTTAAGTGCCACAACTGTTCATTAACACACATCACAGCCCCTCAGTCAGCACGGCGGGCTTTGAAACCACGCCAGAAGCAGGGGCTCAACAAATGGCACTTTGACCTTTTCACTACTAACTTCAATCTTTATTAAAATCTCTAAGACGTCAGCTCTGTCACCGTCTTCTACCATCTTTTATCTGCTCCCAAAATACCTAATATTCACTCATTAAACAGAAAAGTTTGCTACGTTCTGATGTAATGATAGAGTCCCCTTTCACTTGCAATCGGCTTGTGAAATGCCTGTGATTAAAAAACAGAATGAGACGCCCCCTCCCCCCCGCCAAACAACTCTAAATTGAGATTGCTCACTCATTTTCAGGGAAATCAAGCATGCTGCCCAATATTAAAAAATCTCGTGGCATCCAGGCAAGTTTAGGTCCATTTTTATGTTCTTCTTACTAAATCCTAACTTTGCAACACACGAAATGTTCACACTGCTTTTTGCTTGCTTTTTCAATTTCATGTTTGCACCTTCACATCTTCAGCCCGAGCATTTGTGGGGGGACAGAGGCTGCTTTTTTGCCCAGCAGGGTTTCCGTTCCCTACAACAGAGTCACCAAAATCAGTAGTTCCATGGAGGAAAATGTAACTAGAGACAAATAGAGACTTTGATCATTTTTACAGTGCTCAAACATAGAATGGGGCGGGGGGAAGAAATCAGGCTTTTTTTTTTTCTTTTTTGCCTAGCAGTAATTAACTAATTACACGTTAAGGAAAAAAAATCAGAAAAAGCTCACGTGAGTCATTTATGTGTTTTCGTTCTTTGTAAACTTTCTGGCACACCCTATAAGCTTCATTTCTTGCTTTAAATCACTAAGTACTGGAAAATATGCATAGTATTTGGAACCAAGGGGAATGACATACTAATTTGAAGTTTGCTTTGTGTAACTTTGTGTTTTCCAGATCTGAAATGAAACTTCAAGGAAACTTAAAACTTGCCTGCAACCTTTAATTTATAACCCCTTCACCCATGGATTATCTAGAAGGTATAAGCTCTTAATTTAATCGGCACGGTGAAGTATCATCATTAGGTGGTTTAGTTGCCTGGGATACTCCTATCAGCCTGACCAGTAGGGAACCTGGGAAGCGTGAGCTCCAGAGAGGGGAAAAGTAAACAAAGTAATGAGTAACAGTTACAGCTCCTTAAAATGTGTACATTAACCTCGGTATTGGGAAACTATTTGCTTTTTAGAGGCAGCACCCACTGACTGAAATAATGACAAATATTTTGGAAATTCCATCTGAAGCCAAAATGAAATTACTCAAGTGCACTCCGGGAGAACAGAGCTTTTTAGTATACCTTCAAATGAACTCAGGTAAGTTTACAAATGGCCTATACCTAAAAGACCATTAGCTAAAATTACATTTGTTTTTATTGAAAGACAGCCTCAAGTGCTGACATGCAATATATGACATGTGATACATAATAATACTCTTAAACCAGTTCTGACATAATATCTCCCAAGGCATAATAACCACAAATGACTGCTTTAGTTAAGAACTAGCCAGGAGCAAAATATATCCATGTAAAAGTAGCTTTAACCATAAATACCTCAACAATATTTTATGTCACTTTATAAAAAAGTTAAAGGAGTCCCATAATAATTAACAACAAAAACTTCATGTTCTTTACTATTGTATGGTGGTTGTGAAAGGTTGTTTCATAGTCCCGCAGCTGCCAATGCTGTAAATTATGCAGGCACCAAGAAGCATTAAGGAGAAATAATAGCAATTTAAACTAAGGCTGACGTAATTCATGATAAACAGTCATTGGAAAATATTACGATGTTGTCTTTTTTGAGTGGGTTTAATCAGAAGAATGTGGCCATATTCTGACATAAACCACTTCTCTTTTCCATTGTACAGGCACAGGAATTGGGGCCCTTCCCTGGCTGCAAAGGTCTCCCGGGCTCCCAGCCACCGCTGAGCCCCAGCGCCTTAGGGACACCGCTCGCGAGGCTTGGGACGTCGGTGGACAGAAAGCTCTCCTGAGACAATGCCTGAGAGACCGGGCAGGCCTGCTGGTCCAAGGGAGGCACCAAAACCAGGGGAATGTTCAAATGAGGATGCTCTAATGAAGGCATGTTAAAAAAAAAAACAGAAAAAGAAAAAAACAAAGAAAGATGGCTCCAGGAATGAGAACATGTATGATGAACATGGCTCATGCTCACGATGAACGCAGCTTGTCTTACTTTTTGCTGTAATGACAAAAAGTGATTTTTGATAGCTGAATCATAAAACTATCCATCGAGCGGAAATCTTACATAGGAGGAATCAGTCATTTATATCTACAATCACTTAGTGAACGGACACCAATAAAACAGACGTGTGTGTAATAGATGACAAACCCCATGTGATAAGTTACATTTATCAGGCACAGAAGAACAGCTCATTTGCTAACCCTTCCTTTGCTGGAAGTAACGTTAATTCTCTGTCAAACTCTGGCCGATAAAACATGTAAACCCCACAATACCATCACATAGTCACTACTCAATTAAAAATCAAGAAGGAGAAGAAGTTGAAAGCGCCAGACTGGAAGCGGGCACACCCAGGCTCTCGGCTCTGCCACAGGCGCTCGCAGGAGGGAGGATCTCTTACCTCTTGTGCCGTGAGAGCCCCAAAGCCCAGGCCGCCCCACGGTTCACAGCCCTGATGCTTCCTCAAACAGCTGGGTCACAGCCAGGCACAGCCCAGGAGCACCGCAGGCACCACATGCTCACAGCACAAGCCCTCCTCCCTCTTGGACTGCCACTCAAGGGTGCACGAAGAACTAAGGGGCCACACCAACCTCCCAAGCGCCCTCACCATGCCGGCTGTGCTTCTTGGGCCGCTACCCTGCTACTCTGCGCAGGACAGACAGCCACCATCAGCCCTGGCAAGAAGTGATGGCGAGGGGCCAGAGGAAATGGGCAGACACAGCTTTTCAGGCAACACCTGCCCCTCCACTCAGCATCTGCTGCCTTCCTGAGGGCAGCGGGAACACGCAACCCAAATAATATCAGCAATTCTGTAGGTGTTCTCCATAAAGGAGTTTTCATTATAAATCTATCTTAATATTTATCCGAGTTACAGCTATGGTTGCTAGTGAAAATGTACCAAAAAAAAAAAAAAAGCAGAAGCTAACAGCATTTGTTTCTATTGAAGTTCTTGCAGACAGGAAGGTATTTTATCTTACTTTACCACACATTACTTATGTTCACTTAACAGCTTGCTGTTAACATTGGGTGAGATTCTGCTCTTGGTTAACTGGTGAAAATCCTGAGTAACAGCCACTGAAGTGGATCGAGTTATTTTGGATTTACGCCACTAAGTGAGACAGAATGTGACCCCTTATCAGTGCCTTTCTGCTTTGAGTATACAAATATTTTATGCATTTCAATGAGTGACAGAATGCAAAACTTGCAAATATTTATTTTTAGATGTATGGGGAAAAAGCAATTAGAGCTAAAAATGTTAAGAATGAAGAAATCACTTAACAGAAGCAATTATGTTGGGCACATAAACAGCTCTGCCTTCAGACATTTTATTCAAATGCTGCAGAGCACACTAGAAAATATCAATTGTTTTAAAAAACTGCAAGTATTTTTCACAACTGAAAAATCAATCATTATAAACAACATCTGGGGATCATTAATATCTTACTCTACAGTTGAATTAACAAAATAAGAAAGAAGTCTGACCAGAATCCAGAACATTTCCAGATTTGCTTTTTCAAGCTAAAAGCTTATGTTTGCAGAGGCGGGGTGGGAGGGAAGAGGAAATGTACATTTATCTATATTGTATACAGCACTATTATGCATTAATCATTACTTCCCCTCCAGCTATGTTCTGTTTTTGTTTTGAGAGAGTTAAAATTTGAAGTATTTAGCTAAGCCACCCTGCCCAGGACCTCGGAAAAGATTTGCATATTTTTCAGACTCTTGGAGATGCCACCGTAAAGCTCCATCGAAGGAGGTTTCAGTATCCACGCTATTAAAAAGCCAACGTTTACCTCCTATCACATTTCTAAATGCTTAAACGTTCTAGTCTTAGCAGAGGAGCACTAACATCGATCCCACTCTAACATCTCGTTTGTGTTAAAACAAAGAAGCCTGAAGCATCTATCTGGAAACTTCAGGCTTTTCTGAATTTCACTGATATAAATTATCTTGCAGGTAGCCAAAATAGCCAAGAGCAATAATGCTGATACTTTACGTCAGCTGAAAAACATTAAAAAACCACCTTTTCAGCCCTAAGTATGATTTTTGTACTAGAGCTGGTTGAAAAAGAAAAGCCAACTTTGACTCACACAAATAAAGTAAGCCACCAACACAAAAACCGTATTTCATTTGGACTGGAAACATTCTTTCTTCTTTCGTTTTTTTTTTTTTTTTTAAAAAGTCTCATTCCCTGCCAAGGTTTTGTTTTGTTATGTTTCTCCCCTAAACAACTGATTTTATCTGTGAGTCACAAACTTCTGTAAACTGAGATGTATAATGAAAACAAAGACCAAATTTCAGCTATACCTGGAGTAATGGTACCACTCTATACCCTGAAGTCATCAGCTTTCATCCTACATATTTTTTCCGGCACATGACCTATCCCTAAAAAGTCCCTTTGCTGTCCTGCCACGGCTTCCCTGGTCAATGACAAGAAGGAAGGCAAGTCCTTCTGAAATGGCTGGCTCTGGCTCGGAAACCCTGGCGGCTGAGGAGGATGAGTAAGTCATCCCTCACTCCTAACCATTCCTTGCCAGCCCTGGAAGTGAGAGAATCTGCTTTCTGCATTGTTTTACAGGGAGATCCTAGTTGTTGAAGGTTTTTGGGTTTTGTTTTTTTTAATGTAGATGATTTTTCCCAACACAAGCAATATATTGTTAAGTTTTTTGGGGACGAAGGGGAGAGAAGGGAAGGGGGGACTGCAATGCCCTCTACACATCATTTTTTCCAACAAACAGTTTCCTCTCTGTATTGCTCGTTAGGGTAAAATGAAGAAGTTTCACTTTTTAGAGAAAAAATCATATTAATACCACAGCAGGATGCAGTTCTCTCACTTTTTGGTATGACATGTTTTATGAAATATCAGCCTTTACATACAAAAATAAAACTTTTAACCTTCTTTTGGGGGTGAACAAGTGCTTATGGTACCCCAGGGACCAAACAGCTTGTTTAATGGCATACTGGACCCAGCATGCTATAAAAATAATCCAGAATGATTTAAAATTTACCAAATATATCTTAAAAGTCGAAAAGAAATAAGGTATTCAGTTTTCTCTCACATTCCTGTTTGCAGAAAAAGCAATCCCATGCTCACAAAATGAAAGCGAGACTCCTGGTTCATCTTCAGAAGGCAGGACTTAACAATATTTATCCAGCAAAGCACCGCAACAAATCTTTCTGTGCGAGATTTTCACCCTGCAAAGCTGACGGAGCTGTAGAAATCCACCATCACCCAAGCACCTGACTCTCCTGCTTCTAAGCTGTGCACCTGTTCCCGCCACCCTGCGAGTCCCCGGGCCTGGAGAAGGTGGAGGTCATCCCAGCAGACACATCTGTGTGCTCCCTTGCTGTAGGGGCCCACATGCTTTTGGCAACACAGCCCACAACTGGGTTGCAAAAGGATCCACACTCATCGATACGCCCTGGAAGTCACTCCGCGCCGCGGACCAGGCACGTGTCTCGTAGAAGGCCAAGTCACCTTTTTCAGACAAGAAAATGCAGAGGACGTGTGTTGCTCCAGCAACAACTGCCCACTGATTTCTGCCCCGTGGCCCTCAGATACACCTTCTGGACACTGCACAGGCAGCTTTGCCTCCACCAGATCACTCTTTGGTCTATAATGAACACTATTAGGACCCCTGTCTTTTCATTCCTTCTGTCTTATAGCGTATACGACCATACAGCAAATGCCAGTAAATTATATGCATTTACAAAAGTTATTCAACAACAGTAACCCCAGAGGCTGATAAATGAAAAGGATTTTGAAAAATGTCTTTACCAATGACCTTGAGTTGGAGAGAAATGAATTGTTCAGCTGGCACATGTTATTCTTATTTTAAGGGAGCAGGGGAATGAGGAAATAGGGTTTTGTTTTTTTCCACATGCCAATTAATAGGAGACGTTAGATAAGGAATGCGTAGGTGAACTCTAGTCTGCACAGAGAAATAAAATGACACCACGAAGAGAGCTGATCCCATTTGCTCACCCGGCTGTGTCCAACCAGTCCTTCCCTCGAACAGGCGGACACAGCCCACGGGGCAGTGGCAGGGACTCCGCTGCGACTGCTGCCCCGGTGCAGCTCGAGGGCTCCCCACGGCCCTTGCTCAGTGCCACCTGCAAGCCTGCGCAGGCTTGAGGCACCACCAGGCAGGGCTCAAGCCTCTGTGCTTCAGTTCGACCATGCACAACTCCATTCCAGTCTCCTGCACAGGTTCAAAATCTCAGATTTCTTGTTCCTAAACAGCAACATCAGCATTTCATCATCCACCTGGACTGTTCCGTGCCGGTGAGGACCTCTCATTGCTCTTACTTCAGGAGAAGAGGTACACAGTCTGACTGCGGCCATCTCCATGAACTGTGGCTATCAAGACATTCAAGCACAGCTTAGGTCTTCTGCTTTCTGAACAGAAGCAAGCTTTTGAGTCTATTTGCATTCTGGAGGGGAACCCTCCACGGCAGTTAGATTAACTAATCAGTAGTTATATCAACAAGAATGGGAGCAGGAGGCTTCCCACTCACAGCAGTCTTTCCTCTGTAAATGGAGAGCAAGTCCTTCCCCAGCAGGCTGCAAGGAAATAGATGCAAATGTTTGAGCTTTCCAGATGCCAGGCTGATTCCTCAACAGCTCGCTTCTCCAGCGGCTTCCTTGACGGGACGTTGTGGCACACTGAACCAAGCCAGAGGAGAAGCAGAAAACGACACGAGGAAGAACTTCTGTACCATGAGGGTGCCAGAGCCCTGGCACAGGTTGCCCAAGGAGGCTTTGGAGTCTCCTTCCCTGGAGAGATTCAAAACTCGCCCGGACGCGTTACTGTGCACCCTGCTCTGGGAGCACCTGCTTTAGCAGCGGGGTTGGGCTGGGGGATCTCCAGCGGGCCCTTCCAAGCCCTGCCGTTCTGTGTGATTCTGTGACTCTGCAAGAGAATCCTGAATATTCCTGCCCAAACCACTTGGGCATATGCCATACAGCAGTGCACAGGCAGGACAGAGGCAGACAAAGGTAGCTGCAGTGTCGGCAGCAGGTACTGGCTGTGGTAGCCCACGCTGAAGCCAGAGCGGAAGCTGACCGCAGCCTAACCCTTACAGAAGCTCCACGGAAATACAGAGGCCATCCACACAGGACTGCCCGAAGCATCAAAGCACCTCTTCCAGCCATGTCTGCGGGAGCTCACAGACAGCATCTGCATACCTCTTCTACTGAAAAAAGCCCCACACCAAAAACCCATTATTTATTGTCAACGAAACTCATTTTTTCTTCTTCATTTCCTGCTTTGTTTATTTTTGTTAAACGCTACAGCACAGGGAAAAAAAGGGGGGAGTATGAGGAGTGAGAGCCGAACAAAATGTTTTTGTTATAAATGTGTAATAAAAGTAGAAAGGATACTTCCTGGAAAAACATTTCTCTCTATTAAAACTGCCTAACAAGGACAACAGCTTACACGCTGTGGTGAATGAGGCTCTTTGTAAAGGTGTTTCTGGTGTCTCACTATGTGCTGTATTTGTCGCACAGTACTCCAATGCGCAGAGAACACGTAACACCTTCCCCAACAGCAACGTTTCTGAAGAAGACTTGGCATCTGTATCAGAAGCCAGCACTTCCCACATAAAGACATCAGTAGACCGTATTTCCCAAATGTTGTACTGGCTTTAGAGTTTGGATTTCAGGTGATGGTGAAATACACATGTTCCTATCTTGTTCCTTCTGCACACTTGTTTCATTTGCAAGGCAAGAAATGCAAGCCCTTCAAATCAAATGCATCTGGATCTCCTTATAGACACTTTTTAAGTATTTCAGTCACATTTCTGTAATCTGGTCTCCCCTCAGATTTGACTGATAAATACCAGTGCCTTAGAGTAATCCATTTATCTACTGTACCACCCTGCCTCTGTTTAGCTTTAGCAGTCATCACTTTCCACACGTGACATCAATCTACATGATATCAACGTAAACTGTTTGTATAACGAAGTGTTGTACATTTTATTGTCCTGCCAGCAAAGAAAAGGATAAAACAGCACTTTGCCTGTTGCCTTCAACAAAGGTAGTATAATTGACACCATACATTTTGCAATACAGAAACAGAACCCTACATTGGCCAGTTTTTTCTTCCTAACACCGCAGCGCTTGCAAATTTCACCACATCATTATTTTCATAAGAAATACTTCTAAAGAGTAGTAATTTTTTTTGTTGTTTTTATAGGCATTTTTAAAAATATGCTTCTTAAACTAAACTAAATTTTAAATGCACATTGCTAATTTCTATGGCTAAGATTTCTGTGGCTCTGGTTTGGTAATGAGATAATTGCCTCGCAAAGGTTAAGAGAATGGCATAGTTAGCTTTCAGAGACTGAACAAAGCACTTGCTATGGTTCACTAAGCGTAGTTTCTGCATCACTCCACATCTCTGATTCATCTATTACTAATATTCCATGATACACTTACATTATGGATCCAACTATTTCAACAAACCTGTAATCAAGGAATGACCCCAAATAAAACACTCCACAGAAAGCAGATGGTATGCTCATCAAATGCCTTCAAGCCTAAAATAACCTTTCCCATACAAGAGGGATAGTCAATTAAAACTGAACTTCATATTCTGAGCTGGAGCTCAGAGTAAATAAAAGTCGACATGATACTATTGTGTTATTGGACAGGGTACTTCATTCATTTTTCACCACTCCCACCCCCTAAGAGCAACCAACACTTTTATTCATAGTTCACTCAAAGCATGTAATGTTTTCTGTGAGTGTGAGCAGATTTGACAGCTTGGGCCTGGTCCTGCAAAAGCTTGACATCACAAAATTAAAACTATTCACAGCAGTAATGCACTCCAGTGACGACAGTGCACGAGGAAGGATCTCTCCTACCTGTCGGAAGCTGACTGGTGCAGCATCAGAGGAGCAATCCTGCACTACCTCACAAAATGCCCCAAATGCCACTGGCTGGGTCGGCATTTCTCTGCCAGCATGCTGGAGTTAGGAAAAAGGAGGAGATGATTCTCCCATTGCAGGTGTCGTTGAACACCTTCCCTCTCACTCCCATTATTATATGTTAAACACATGATCAGAAATTCTCTAAGAGACCACAAGAGCTTCCTTGCAGAGTTATAGGGGTCTTGCACAGCAAAGGTGTACCCACCGCTGTGCAAACAGACTTTGCTAGCATTAGCCACAGCGCTCATCCATCTGGTGATACACGTAATAAAACTTAATTCTCACAGCACAGGTACACTGCTAAAGAAATTATACTGGACCCATTACTGGAGTTACCCTGGGCAAGTACACAACACATTCTGCCACACATTCAGCAGCACATCCGCTGCCCTTGGGTTGCCCACAGAAAAAAAAAAAAAGAAGGAAAAAAAAGGTGTGAAATCACCTGGCAGCTATCAGGAGTCAAATCTTGCAGCCCTCTCTCCCAGCTGTAAGGGGCTTCGTACTTCTCTGGAGCTGCAGAGTATTCTCTACACCCCTTCAATTAACACGGCACTTCCCAGAAGCACCTCTGCACTTCTAAAATCAAGCTCCTAGCACTGGGAAAGCACCCGCCAAAAAAGGTCACGTTCCAGGAAGGCCAGAAACACACCAGCTACAGCTGCCATTTGTTCAGGGTCCTAGGAGCATACACACAGTTGATATGTGCTCTGCAACAGCAGTGGGACGCGTAGGGAGTCTCTCCTATTTTGCATTTGTTACTATATTGCACCAACAGCGTCTTTAAAAAAACCCAACATGCTTTGTAAACATTCTGGAAAGACATAGTCTATAGGCGAATGGTTAAGGTAGATAAATTTCAAATCCAGACAAAGGATCCTTTCACTCATACTGAGTAACTGCACTACACACTCTACCCGTGTAACATTATCTTTGATTGTGGTAAACTCAAGTTGCAATACCAAGATCACTAGTGGCTAGAAGCCTTCGGTCTTACAGAGGGAAGAGCACATTTGGTACTTAACATTTCAAACATAAACAGCATTGGTTCATTTCAAAGGCACCACATCTTCCCCTTGGAAATCAGTGGACACGTAAAAAGAAGAAAAATGTCTTCACTTGTAAGAAAAAGAAAATAGCTGTAAAGTGACTTACCAAACTCATCACATATACTTTCATTTTCTATTAGAGTAGGATGATCAAATGTATCCCGACAGTAGAAGATCTGGGGGTTCTTGCTTGTTACTGCAATGCCTCCCAGGGCTAAAATAAACTGGTCTGTTAGTATTGAAGAAGGCTTGTCCTGAATGCGTTTTAACATGGAACGATATCGACAGTACTGCGGGTAGCTCAGAATTAGCAGGTTTGAATCTTCATCATCCTCACCTGGAAGAATAAAAGAAAAAAAAAATACTCTTAGTATGTCAGAAAAACACAACAAGGGCTGTAACTCAAGCATCTCAGAAAAACCACAGCCCACTGGTCTTTTCTCAAAACCTGTCTTTTATAGCACAGTAGTTTTCAAAAGAAAGGTTAAAAATAGACATTTTAAAAAACTTTATTGAGACAGCTTCTTTTCTGGCTTTCTGTTCAGTTCTTCCATGCTCACCCACAAGAACTGTACCTGGATGAGTAAGAAAACATCGCTCTGCAGAAGTTGGCCAAAGGCCTGAACCAAAGTGCGCTCCATACTTTGCCAACTGGCTGCCTTGACAGAAATATTATCTGTCATTTTTACTCAGTTCCCTATACAGCCTTACTGAACCCATGTTTACACCAGTTAATGTATTTTAAAAATAATAATATACAAGCCCCAGAGCATACAGCTATTAATTCTCCTTTGAAGTATCTGATACTGGCAACTACCAAAGGGGCCCTGGGCCAGGGAGGTGGGCTGATCTGACCTGGTCATTGATGCTAAGCCAGCCCAACAGGGAAACATTCCTCACATTAACCACAAATGCAGCAGGACTCAATAAACCTACAGAGCACAACGAGCAAATGAACTTCCAAACACTCCTGCTGACAAAATGCGGGCTCAAAATACAAAGCAATCTAGAGCTCAGACCTTTCAATTCCCCCAGATTTTACATGATATTAGGCATAAAGGTGGTGGATTTTGAAATATCATAATCAAGTTTCATCATATGATAACCAGCAGGAAACCTAACAGCAAAAAAACCCAACCGGAGATGCAAACGTGAGAAATTACTCATTTGCAGGTATACGGCCAGTACTTAACAGCACTTCTTTTTATGCTCATTTATCTCCTCAGGTGGGGTAACTGAACGTGGCTTTCCATGCATGCCAATGAAGACAAAGCAAGAGCATGCAGTTTATGTTTTCTGCTGTACTCTGATTACTCAATAACTCAGCTATTTCTTCTGTCAGAGGCAAAAGGTCTACTATTTAATCCCATTACCAATACTGAAATCATCTTTCTTACTCATGAAGTAAAAATCACTTCAGATATTGAAAGAAATATCAGATCACTTCTCCCCAACTAAATCCGATGGCACAAATCTTGATTTGCGTGAGGCAATGGAAATGTTGACACACAAAAGGCTAAATTTTAAGAAGTCTCTGGAAGCAGATACATCACCCAGAACGTCATCACTGCAGACAAATGCAATGCTGCAAAAAAAGAATCAACGAGGCAGACGGACTTGTTTTTACAAGCACTCCTCCTGAAAGCCATCACTTTTGAAAACTCAGAACTTTCCCTGCTACCCTGACATCGCTAGGGAGATGAAACAATTTGTGTAGAAGAGTAATGCATTTTGGTAAACAGCATTTACACTACTTTTCTAAGAAAATAAAATTTATGGCCCTAAAACCCCTTTTGGTCAATCAGGACACGGTCATGCTTTTCTCTGTTTTCAACAAGTAAGTATCCCATAAGCCCACACAGCAGCGCGACTGAGCCGATTGCTCCTGGGAATATGGCGCCCTCTTCAATATTAGGATACTCTAAAAATCAGATCAGGAAAACTGTTCTAGGAATTACCAAGCACATGATCCATCCTTTAGCTCCTTCGAGAGTTTCATATATGGCTGCCTGACAGTTATTACTACTTTATACCTTTGTGTAGATAGTGCTGAGCTGAATCTGTTGAACTGACAGCACTTTTCCTAGGCCAGGATGTGGTCAGCTTTTTAAACAGGGTGTATATAAATGTATGTCCCACGTGCCTTTGTAGTAAACCATTAGTTTCTAGACAAATGTGCCGTAACTGCCTGCACAGAATTACACAAACTTTCTACGCCTGGCAACTGACAACTTAGCTCAACCCCCTGGCATAAATTATAATCAAGTAATTTTTTACAGGATCACTTCTATACATGCTTGTGCAACTCCAGTGAGTACTTTATGATGCATTTGTTTCCTTTCTTTATTCACTCCAGGTTCAATAGATAAATCTAAGAATGAACAAAGGCTGAATAAACTGAAGATTTGCTTAGTAAAAGACAAACAGAGTGTTCCTGGAACAAAGATTTTTTTTTTTTCTCAACCACGCCTACATGAGAAAGGAGAAACCAAAGTAGACCAATCCCTAATAAAATGCAAGCCCAAAGAAGTATTTTTCTTCTAGCAAAATCTAACACGCGCCATTTAATGGTGGGCTTAGTGTACACTGCTGAACATTTTTGACAAATATGATTAGAAAGAGTTTACTTGTAGAAGGAGTAGACATCAAAACATGGGTCACATCCATTAAAATCAAGAAAAACAGCGTAATTCGTAAAAACATTTAACTGAGATCTTAGAAAACCGACATGCTGTATTTCTGCATCTCATTTGAGCTTCAGCAGAGAGAACATGGTAAAACATAATGCCTACAGCACACTGTTTGTAAGGCTCAACTGAAATTACTCTAATCCCATGCTTATATCCTAATTGTGTGTTTTAATAACCCCCTCCAATGTCAATTTTTCCTTTATTTATATATTTCAGGTCTGAAAACAGAGAAACTGTAATTAGGAGGCAAGGTTCCACCCCTGCCTTCCGAGCGCTGCCTACATATGCAGAGATGTAATCCAACAGTTCCCTTTGTGAGGGGTAAAGAGAGCTGGGATTTGGCACAGCCTGGCATTTATGTTGGATTACATGTTCTTCAAGTTGTCTTTGTAAGTAAGAGATGCATGAAATGCTAAACACAATGAATCTATGCAAGAACTGACTTTTCAAATCAGCACAACCATTTTTAATATGTAACACAAGACAATTAAAAGCCTCAAAAGAAAAAAAATAAAGCCTGCTAAAAGCACGAATTCCTAACAAATCCGTCTAGAGCCAGAGCTATTTACAGAGAGAGCAGAGAACTACAAAACTGTAACTCGCTTTTTGTTTGCTTGTTTCGGAAACATCAGCCTATAATGTTATTGCTAACCGCCATAATCTACTCTGAACATCAGTAAGCATTTTTTTCTTTAAAAAGACCTTCACACCAGGATTTTATAGAGCTTGATGGAAAAACTATGCATGTTCCTTCCTGTACCTAATTACCTCAACTGCAAAAGCTGCCAAGTATTTTGCCCTTTAGTTCTTTTAATCGTATTAGTGCAAATGAATTTGGATGCCAACAGAAACAAACATTTCAAGATTTTTGCTTAAAAGATTCCAAATATGTACGAGGCTGGTGCTAGGAAAGCACGCTGCACTTCTTCCCAGAAAGCACAGAGATATTTCTGCAGAAGAAATACGTATTTGTGCCTCTTGTAAGACTAAATGTCTAGTTTCGACCCAATTTAAGTAAAATAATGTCAATATGAACTGCTTTCACAATGATTTATACTACCTTCTGTTACTTTATTACATTAGACATTCCTTTCTCTAAGCTTTATACTTTTCACCGTGCTCCTAGCAACCACATAAAGGGCTGAGCACCAACTTTATGCACCTGGCACCCTTCCAGGCTCGACTGTTATTGATAATTATATTGAAGTTTCAATTTAATTGCTACTCTGTTGTGACACAGAATATTTTTTGTAATTAGGCATTTCCCATTTTCTGTCCATTCATTTTTTGTATTACTGAAAACAATTTTTTTCCCCCCTCCCAGAAAACATAAGCAGAACAATGACACAGATAAGGGTACGTACATCTGTTACTATCATTACCAACACGGTAATGTGAGGGGAAGAAAAAAAAAATTCAAAGGAAAAAAAATTTGTGAATATAATTTCTCGGAAGGTAATTTTCTTTTCAGTTTAAGTGCTCTTATTCTTCTTACAGTTACTCAATGATTTCCTGTTCTAATTACAAGACATTATACAGAAAGTCGTTTTTAAAAAGGAAATGTACTAGAGCAGGAGGCTAAATAGCGTCACTCGCTTGGTATGGTTTGAAATTCCAAACTTTTACATCTCTTTTTATCAATTCTCTGCTCTACCTTTGCGCAATGTATTTTACCACAAATCTACTGTATCTTCTGAGGCAGTTAACACAAATGTACACATCAAAGAGGAAAACACACTTGCAGTTAAACTGCAGGCGAAAGGAAAGAAAGAATAAAAAAGTATCATTTTTTTTCCTCCTTGCTGTAGCTGGTAAATTGGAGGCAAGCCAAGCCTAGGAGTGGAAAATATTAAAAAGTAAAAAAAAAAAGAAACAAGAAAGCTTGATTAAAAAGCGAGAGAAGAGATATTCAGTTCTAAATCTAAATGAGTAAGCCACAAACTATTTCATAAAAACATACTGTGACGTAAATTACACATCAGTATTGCACTGTTGTGGTTATTTTGAGAAATGGCTTGTACTGTAAGTCAGCTGGTAAAACCCCACCCTTAATGATTTTGTAATTCTCCATACAGCAATCAACTGGAGCAGTCATGAAATTGCCAAGAAGGAAAACAGACAGAGCTGTAGAGAGTTTGTAATAAAAAGATAATGTACTTTTAACATAACAGAAGTAGAAGATTGGTTTTATTAACTAAAAAAACTACTTAAAAGGTCCCAGGCTTGCCATTTGTTTTGATAAATGTTAACACAGATCTTCATAAGATAAGCAATGGAAGTATCAGAGGAACCAGATAAAATGGGACAATGCTTTGGTGTGTGGGTAGCAAATTGAGCAAGGGAGTTATCTGGAATACAGAGCGAAAATGAAGGAAGTTGCAGGGCTCTGTCCGTCAGGCTCATCTCCCGCACGGTGCTCTCGCTACTCTGCCTTATTTTGTTACCTGCAGTTACTGAGGGGGTCTCCCAAAGGATGCACATATCATAATTTGTTTATCATTGCTTATATTAACGGCTTTGACCATAACATCAATATGGAGCAGACAGAGGCGTAATGGAGGATGCATCTGGATGTCCGGAGGGACTAGGAATAGTGAGGGTTAGCTGTGCTGAATGAACATGGCTGTGACTCCCAAGAAGGGGTGTCTCTTGACTATTGCAGGGCAGCATTCAGGTGTCACTGCACTCCCAAGACCGGTCCTCAGCAACCCACTGCAGCAGACACGATGAGACTCATTTAATCTAATAACACAGTTTTTGTCTACGACAGTTGTGCAGATCCCAGTGTAGTCAGAGAGATCTCCTTTCAACCTGCTGTTTTGCAAGCCATTGATAATGTCAGTCAGTCTCTGGAGATCCTACTCTCTCACCAATGACAAACTAGCTTAGTCTAGAGGCTTAACTTGCAGATTAAATTAAGTAAGCGAAATAAATTCCACCTAAGTGACGATGAAGTCTGCCCTATGCCAAAGCAATGGTCCAAATGCATGCTAAAGAATCACCTCCCAGCAGACAGACTCGCCACCACGATAAAAAAGGTTGATCTCATCTGTGACCATGGACTTTGGCTCTTCCAGCTCTTAAGACAGGATCCAGTTGTCCTTCCCTTGTTCTTCTCCTTTGGCAAGGAACTTTCTGCGGTATGGGCATGAGAGCACAGGTGTAGATGAGATGAAGATGTGCGTAGCTGACCCTCCAAAACCAGTGACTGCAGGTCAGACAGGCTCTGCACATCTCAAAGCTGCCTGTTCTAATAACATCTCAAGGGGAGACAGCACAGCTTTCCAGCAGACAGAAATGAACTTGCTACACAATTACCTAAAAAACTCGAATCTCTCAAAAAGTCCAAGAGCAACAGAAACATCAAAACAATGAAAGAGTAACCAGAAGGAGGAAGAAGAAATTGGGTCTTTATGACCTAAAAACCTGTAAGAGGAATCTTGCAATGAGAATACCTTCCTATACCATCATCCAGTCACATCCTGCCAAATACGCCCAAATCATCGCCCAGATAACTGCAGCTGGCCAAGAAGCAATGCCAATCATCACCTACATCTCTGGATACTCTTATGAGAGAAAGGATGGCTCTCCCAATGAAATAAATTTCATGGGAGAATTACGGCTGGCTCCTTGCTCAACCACTTCTACATCGAATCCTCCATACAGACACAAGGCTAAGAGCTCCAGTAGGAACCCACGTCCCTTTGCACCAGGCTGCTGTCACCTGGGAGCAACAGTTGAGGAGTTCAGGTAGCTGCATCATCGTCATGAAACTACATCTCCATGCTTTCGCACACCAATCTACTCTCTCTCCAGTGATTAGGAAAGACTTACCAAATACAGGTCTTCCAGTCCCCCCTGCCTTTTCATTCCCATGATCTTTGTTCACTCTAGTAATGCCACTTGGTGTGCCTTGGCTGGCTAATTAATCACAAGACCCAAAAATATTCATCTAAGAATCGTATTTCTCTCACAGATAAATGCAAATACTGTAATGATTTAAGCCCATGAGATGGGACAGGAAATCTGTGGTTTGGGGTTTAAATAAATTTGGGTAAATTATTGACACAACAGGGATACTGCTTTGTTGGCAGGACCCATGCTACTCATCCTTGCTTTGAGAACCCCCCTCTATTTGAATGCTAATGCAATCAAGAACAAAGGCAACGTGTTGCAGGATACCGGAACACAGTGATTACATTTATGTTTACCAGATAATGATGATGTTAACAAGTTGCCTGTAATTCTTACCTGGACGTTTGCCTGCCTGATTTTGCTTTTAAATTGATCAAAAGGCAAAAGCCATTTCTGCCAATACTCAGAATAAAATGCGCAGCCTTTCTGCATGTATCAGGTATTTCTTCCCTTGTAAGGAGGAGACAGAGCTAATTCTCAGAATTTCGTGCCACTTCCCCAGCCTTCCGTTTTCTGTCACAGTGCCAGCAGAGCATCAGCCGTTCAAAGAATTCCTAAGATTAGTTTAACATTTGAAAGAAAGAGAATACTTACAAATCTACTGGAGACTGAAACTACTGTTCAACTCAACAGCAATACAGTCATTAAAAAAAAACAGAAAAAAACCCCAGCACCATCTAATGTGTACTGAAAGCACATGGTTGAAGAACATTTTACAGCCAGTGATTTGGATCTGAGCTGTTCTAGTCCTATTTAACAGGGACAAAACTGAGTATGGTGATCGATGACTGACAGTATACCCATATAATAAAATCTTCCATAATATTTATCTCATTAAATCAATTTGAATTCAAATCATAAATCCAATTTTTGAAGAAGATGAAAGGAATTTAATACTGAAAAAGTCTCCAACCAGGCATTCAACATTCTTTTTCAGACCCTAATCCAATATTCAGCTCCTCATAACTGCAGCTCCTACCCTGTACTCCCAGGATCCTCCTGCACCTTAGGAAGCAGGTTTATGAGGTGTTTCTAGATTCGAAAGAAGAGTGACTGACAATCGTCATTTCCAGCTTTATATAACCCTTCCATCCACAGGCCTCAAACTGCTTTATGGAGATGAGTAAAAATTATTATCCCCATTAAAACAGAGAGAGAAACTGAGACAGAGAGAGCTTAAAGGATTTATTCTACAGCATCAAGCAACTTAAGAGTGCAAGGGAGAGAGCAAACACGATACGCAGAAATCCTTGTCAGGGTGGATTTCTGGGTAAATCAGAGTTTGCTAAGTTTCCTGGAAAGGGAAGCTGCCATCTCTGGCCAGCCCAGCCAGCGTGCCTGCCCCCACCAGAGATGGGGATGGACCAGGCGAGGGCTCCGTGGTGAGGCTTCTTTTCCACCACAACAGTTTTCCCTGCCCTTCACTCCTTCATTTTACTTAGCTGCTGCCCAGCTGGGATTATCTTCCCCTTCCATGGAGAGTTTGCAAAGCAGTGGTTCGCCCTGCCTTGCCAAAATGCAATGCTGGGGATGTGGCCAAGTCCAGAGCTGGCCTGTGAAATTGCCTCCTTGCCTCCCAAAATCTCCTTCTCTCCTTACTCCTCAGGTCACAGGCGTGGGCCAGCCCATGTCCAAACAGCCATGGATGGCTACAGAAAACCACTCTGATGTAAAAGGTTTTTAAACTGCCCTATTAGCTTTCTAAAGCAGATGGAGATGGGGGAAGAGAGAGATTGATTGTAGAAGGGAGCACATGCTGCCTGTCCTCTTGAATGTTCTGGGTCATGTGGACCATTCAGGTTGAATGTGCATCAGCTTTAAAACAAGTATTTATCCTGGTTGTCGTGGTTACTGATAAGCAGCTTCAATTCCGCTGATAACAAAAAGAAGAAAGAATTAAAAAGGGGAGCGGGGCTGAAAACATAATTTGGTAATACGACGAAGCCAAGAAGAGGAATTAAATCACATTAAACAAGCCAATTGTACTGTAAATGGCTCTGCCTCTGTATTTGCTTTTAAATCATCTAAGGCGCTAACATCGCAGCTGCTTCAGTTTTAACAAACAAACAGTAAAAATCCCTTTTAATAACGAAAGGAAATAATGATATACTTTGCTTTAGCTGAATTCAAACATAATTTAATTTTTCCTGAGGTGAGATTTGCACAGGGAACAATCAGATAATAAGTGTTATCATTCTCATAGACAAAACTGAACCAGCACTTTGCAATTCAAAGTGCTATTTAATGCACCGTTTTCAGCAATCTCTGAACACCATCCAACACGCCACTGAACTACGCTTCAGTACTTACACATAAAGCCTGATCCTGCAAATACTTGAGCATAGGAGTTGTGCTACAAACGCACGTACTTGCACCGCTGCTGTGGCTGAAGTTACACATTCCCTAAAGCGCCTTCATGAGAAGGGTCGCATCCAGTAACTCTTCCTACCACACCTTCTCATCATCTTTATTACTATTACTATGATTATCTGTCTCGGTTTGCCTTTCTTCTGAAGTGTACACTGCACAGAGAAAATACTTGAGAATGCAAAGCTCTGCTCTCACTGAGAAACATGCAACTAGAGCCACTGGTAAGAGAAGGGCGTGCATTTTTACAGCGATGACAATTAACCACTGGAACGATGAGCTCAAGGACGTAACAGGTTCGCCGACCCAGTGCTCAAGACTGCATCTCTTTTTCCTGAAGGTATTATCTAGTTCAATGAGTTTTAAAGCTGTGGTCTGTTATTTGCCCTCTGTGCTGAAGAGGTTCACAACACATCCATACTTACTTGGGATAATTTTAAAGCATGAAAAACTGAAAAAAAAAAAAAGGAAAGTCACCGAGAGTTAAACTCAGTCACTGGGCTTAATATCAGAGTAAGCGGGTCTCCTGTTGTCTCCTCTCTCTTTCACCTCCACAAACCATTCAAACACAAATGAGAGAGAAGCATATGAAGCCTTACTTATAAGGGACTGCTACACCTCTTCCACACGGCAGAATCCGCCGCCTTCATTTTCCATTGCCCCCACGAGTTTGAGTCAAAAGCCTTATCTTGGGTGTTTCATACGGGGCCCTTTCACTATCATTCTGAAAATTTGGAGGAACTGAGCCCTTCTCGAAATAGCAATGGCAGAAGCTGACGGTCCCAGAACTCCGACACAAGGGGTGGAGGGTGGAAATGGTCCAGTGATTTAAACAGTCGAGCTCCGCTTTTGACATTTATGCCCTCTTTGAAACCCTTAATGAAGTAACAAACCCGTTAATTCTTGCAGGATATTTAGTACACATAAAAACTGCATTATCTACTATTTACAATTTACAACACACAAGCAGTATCTGGCTCTGTATAAAAATAACAAGCTCACTGTAACCCTCCGCTCCCTAACCATACTGCTGATTTCTTTGACACATGGAGAAGTGAGAATAATTGCATTTTACTGAGTACGTCTCATTACACTGATTTAAGTAAGATTTCCAAAGCTGCAAAAATATGCTTTTCGATTTCATTTGTTTCTAGCAATTCGCTCTGAAGACAGTTAGTAAAACCTTCAGAAATCATCATCAATATGGACAAAAATTCTAGCCTTCTCATGTGGACATTTGACAGAGGGATAATAGGGTCTAGAAACACCACAGTCAGACGTTTCTTTTCTATTTAATGTTTCCTTCTGTGCCAAACATAATATAACAGACAAGTGTTAGAGAGACATGCAGGGGGGAGTCTGAACAGAGAGCTTTAAAAGAGATCCTTAATAGAGAAGCTGTATGCTTAGTCTTCGACAACATTCAATGGCAATTTATTTGCAGCCATTTTCTCATGTAACCTTTCACATGGGAGCAGGTAAGATAGAGCACAAGACAATTTGTCAACTGCCAGATATGAACAAAAGAAACTATTTTTAATGAGCCTCAGCAGCCCCTTGTATTTGTTTTGCAACATGTTAATAACTTTTTTGGAAGCAAATCAAAGACAAGAAGAGAAAAAGAAGTCAAGCTGGGAAACAAAAACCACAGTTAAAGAATTTTACAGATAAACTTGTGTTATCATCTGCAGTGTAATAACACTTAAATCTAGGAGTGGCACAGAATTAGAATGAGCATGTTGCCATTCCTTTAAAAATAGTAACTTGCAATTACAAAAATGCTAGTGCCATATATCTTTCCCTGACAATTTGCTGTCCTTTATCTCATCCCAATGCAGTACGTACCTGTTCCCCAATACAACCTTACTCTGGATCTCCTTCTTCCCAGCGCTGAGGTGAAACTCAACGTGAGGACTATAATGAGGGAAGGCCAGCTGGGAGTTGCCAAACTCCCATGCCACCAACCCAGTTACCCCGCACCACGCTCCCCTGGCTGCTCCGGGAGTCTTCTCACCTCCTAACTGAACTTCTCATATTCCACCAAATAACTCCCAAACTGTTGCTCCGAAAACCCAACCAAATGTAGCTTCAGTAGCTGTTACAGCTCATTTAATCCAATTCTGCATCACAACAAAATACATTCAAGCTGAAGAGGAGTAATAGGAAGAAGATGTAAAAGACAAGGGAGCTAATGTACTCCCTCTTCTAGGATACGAGAACCAAAAACTGAGCGACGTGCGGGACGAGATGAACAAACCAACTGTGCTGAGGTTTAGCGATGCCAGAGCCTTCCTGCGCGACCAGGCTCACATCGTTAGGTCTTTCTGTGGCACAGCCTCATTTCGGTGGAAAGAGAATTAATAACAGGCATATGAGAGCTTGTGGGCCAGTTGCTCCCGATCCTTTCCCCTTCCTACAGGCACAAGAAGAGATGCAGGGTGCCTCCTCAAAATTGTATTTACTGATACCTGTGCCAAAAAGGTTTCTGTAGTGCTAACGTGCAATCATTGGACCAAAGGCTCATAGGAGCCCTTGGTCCCATTTCTAAGGGAAGCGTCTTCTGGTACTGAAGAAAAGTCAGAGCACGCAATTGGGGAGGCATCAAAATCCCGGCAACATACACTGAGAAATCTGATGAAGTGCTAAGCAATTCCATTTATGTCATTAAAACGTAGAAAATTCCCTTGGAAAACTTCACACAGGCTTTCCCATCTCGTTGCACATTACTCATGGCCTGAGAGAGATGTGTGAGGAGCAAACGGAGAGAAATAAAGCCTCTCTCAAGTCAACCTGGACCGACTCCTAGTCTCACTAGTAGAAAGACCAGGCTTGTGGGCTTCAGTGAAACAGGGCTGGGTCCTTTGAACTAGATTATTATGGCATCTGCAAGAGAGGTACAAAAGTATATGGTGAGAGAAGATGTGCCAGAGAACAAAAAGAGCTGCCGGTCAGATGACAACCCTCCTCATTACGATGATGAAAAGACTCTCAGACTTCAGCAGACACACACCTACAGAGTTTACTATCCTATTCCTCAAAATTAGGTTTTGCCTTCTAAGGACTTTGCAGAGGAGTCTGTTACCTGACGAAGGGAAATAACATAAGCATGTGCTCTTCAAGAAAGAGGAACAGCCTTTTGAATAAGAAAGGTCTCTCTGCGATGGGAACCTACCAGCCCAGCCCCATGCTCCTCCTGAGAACTAATAGAGTATTTCTCTCCCTCTTCTGCAAGAACAGGAAACAACTCCCGGAGAAGAGGAGAAGCCGTGCTACCTGAATTATCTGAAAAGGCCTGAGGTGGAGGCAGGGTGAGAAAGGATTTCAGGACAAGTTATGCCTATGAGCTGAGGAGAACAAGCAAGTATCCTCCCACTCTTTTCTCTAGGCAGACTCTCTTTCCAAGTTTTCCGTGAGAGTGTCAGCTTCCACTGAACCTGCCCAGGAAGGGCCTGGCAGAGCACTGCCAATCTTCCAGAAAACACCAGGCAGCTTGTGGTTGGCTCCGGATGGGCTTCATTCTGACATCCAGCAGAGAGGAAGGCTCCCAAGTAGAAAACAATCCTAATGTACTATGCACTAGTCTGGAGCATGCTCTAATAATAGATAGCACTGTCTATTTCGAAGCACTTAATGGACACTAATTAGTCCTCGGGGCATTCTTAGAGGCAGGTAGATAGGTAAGTATTATTTCCCCTGTTTTACATATGAAATAACCTCATCAGAGATGTTCTGACTTGCTTAAGGCCACCGAATGAGTCACCGAGCTCAGCTCTCAGCAGGTCCTGGCTCCCAGACCTATGCTCAGACCTCTCAGCCATATCTCTTTCACAAGTGCAAAATCTTCATTTGTAATGCGGAGTGAGAGAGGAAAGAAGATCAAGGAGAGGTTGTAACACTGGGAAAAAATACTCTCTGGGAAAGGAGCTTCCAGAAGAATGCCAAAACAGAGCCTTGTATCTACTGAATGCTAGATACCAAATCTAGGACAAGGAGAGAGATGAAAAAGATTGTAAGAGTTTTTGTTACATATTCTCTTCAAGCAGTCACAGCTATTTATTGTGATCTGTAACCACCGCTAATGTCAATTAAGTAGTTTTAGACTCCTAATTTCTAGTACGGCCACAAGTGTTAAAGAACGTGTGAGGGCAGCAGGCAGCAGTCCTGGACGCACAGAATATATCTGCTCAGTACATACATGTAAGTTATGTACTCACAAAGTTACACTGAGGTGGTGTTCCATGCTAGAGACCTTTGTGACTTTAGATACCACTCTGCCCTGGTAGGCAGGAGCACGTAAATGATGGATTTTATACCTCTCTGGGACAGAGCAGCAAATGGTTTCAGCCATCGTTTGCAAACGAACAGCCAGAACTTGCAAGACACAAGATACAAAATGGCACACGCTTTCTCGAACCAACAGTGTGCTGTATCTCCCATTTCTACTCCTCTCAACCAGTGCCGAGTGAGCCGGGCAGATTATGCCCTAAACTTTTAAGACTCCAAATCTAATACACGTGTTTTTCACATCCCTGAATGTGCCTCTCGGTGACACCTTCCCTTTCAGCCCGCAGTGCCCCATCCCACTGACTCCTCGAACTCCTCATGACCACACTGCCTCCCTGTGCCTCCCAGCTCCTCCTCTCCAGCTGTGGCTGCTGCGGATCACCAGCATCAGGGGGCTGCAACCCGGTGCTTGCTCCCTGCAATGCCTGCCTCTCGGAAACCCAGACTGACTACCGCTGGTCACAGACTGCAGAGCCTAATCTCGTCTGTGCAAGGGAGCGGGATTACCTTTCTCTCATTTCTGTCAGGTGAACGGCCACGCTAGCCTGTGCCCACTGCTCATACAGGCAGGCCAGCGATGCTTCCTCCGTGGTGACAGCCCACCACTGGCCAGGATGGAGGACCCTGAGGTGCACAGTGCTGCACGGATCATTCCTATTCCAGAGGCGCTGAGAGCACCAACACACAGAGGATCCACATGGAGATGAGAGAGTAACAGTATAGACCATATAAGTCCCACGCTTCTTATTCCAGACACTCTTGTCAGTGTTCTTCTGACTCTCAGCTACACAATTAAGTGAACTTAACGTGACACAGGGTCCTTGAAAAAGTGAACGCAGTGTCCTGGTCTCCCAGAACATTCACTAATTGTTTGTGCTAAAAATAATCTTAATTTTTGTTTCTATGGGATTCAAGGACCAATCTCCAGCAACTACAGTCTACGCAAAACATTACTTATTTTTCAGAGGGGAAAAAAAATTATTTATGCAGTAAATTATCAATCTCAAATGGTGATGTTTAAGCTCAAGTTTGATGAACTATATGCAGCATAATACAGCTGCTTTGCATTTTGATTCCTTTATTTATAGACCACGGCAAATTAATAACTCAAAAATGTTGTTTCAGGCAAAGTAATGGACACACAATAAAACTATTCATTTCCTCAAAGGTCACTCTAGGAGAAGCATACATTGTTTAGAAGCCTACCAACAATGCAATTGTTCCAAAGAAAAGTGAAAATATATAATGAGCAGTTAGTGCCTATATCTGCATTGGAGACCCTAGGCTAATTTAAAGTGCAATCTTAAGGCAATCAATCATACTCTAAAATTACTTCATTTTCCAAACTGTTTACACTTTTTAAGTTACAAATCCACTTTCTGCTATTTCAACTCACGATTTACAGCTACAGATTTAGCCTGCCTTGGCTTGCTGCCAAACTCTAGTCATGAGGGAGCTAATGATCTGAACAGATCAGTGTTTTATAATGGAGAAAAGCGCATGTAAATTTCCAGCATGTCTGCAAGTAATCAAGGCATGCTGACTATAAATGAGGTGGCCTCACATTTATTTCAGGAGAAATATCTTAAAGCCCCACTTTTTATCAGGGCCAACAACAAAAAAAAAATCCCTTTTAAAAAGTACTCCAAGATTATTCCAAATGATTCTAAATGAAACTGCGAGGCAAACAATATGTTAAAGAATAGTACAATAGCTAATTTCCTTTAGCATTTCTATCTCAACCAGATCATATCCTTATCATGGCAAGCTGGAACATTAAACTCTCTAGTTCATGGAATCAAAACACAAGAGTGCTTCATATCACATTATAGAAAAATGAGCCATACCGTACAAACAAGGTCAGATTTCTGGAATGCCAAAGGTCTACATTTAAACGGAGCTGGGAGGAGGGGAGGCTTTGCCCACTCCGCTCTCTAAAAAGCAGTGGGAAACTAGACCAGCAATTTAAATTTGTTTTAGTAGCTAAAATGGTAGAAAGCGAGCAAGAAGTCTCTTGGGAGATGATACTCAAATTAAGTATGATCTTCGTTATTTCATTACAGTGGCACAGCCAAATAATGACTTTGTGTTACTGTACAAATAAAGTCAGATCCTCATTTTCTCACGGAAATAATTACTCTATTCTATCATACGCTGCTTACCATCAACCTACACTCCCCTCCCCGTGTAGGCACTGGGTTGTGGTAGGTTTGAGGTTGGACCAAGAAAAGTTTCAGATTTTTTCCTGTCTTTAAAGGCCATACCAAGGAGGCATACTCTGACCTAAAAGTGGCTTTAAGAATGAAGCTATAAATATTCTTGCATCGTACTTCATGAAATTCAATCCATCATGATGGATATTTCTGTTATAACATTATTACATGCCTAAACTCAATTGTATAATTGCATAGGGCCAGAAACAATAAGCTGGCATTGCTTTGTTACAGCATACTACAGCTTTAAAATACCTGTAATCATAAATCAACGTAATTATTTGAAGTTCTGTCACAAAGCAGAACAGGAAAAGAAAAATTAAACTAGCCAGTAAAGAATCTCATTTCACTTTCTAGAGACTGAAAGTTTTTATCGGTTTTGAGTATCACCACCACTACAACTGGGAAAGTCTTTCTCCTTTCTAGGTTGCCTTGAAAGGCACCTCCTTCAGAAAGATTTTGCTTCCTTACAGCTTTCCAACACAACCGGCAGAGCTGCACTGAGCAATCCCGCTATTCCATAGTACGACAGATGTGTCTGCATTGCAGCCATTGAGACCAGGCTAACGGGGACCTGGGGCTGAAAGAGACAAAGTGATCCAAGACCCCCGCAGCCAGCTGAACGCCTGGTGGGCCACAGGTTCAGGGGCCGAGTACTGGCCGCCGCTGCTTGTGCAGTTGGTCATGTTGGAAGCCCAGGAGCGAGACAGATGAAGTCCCTCCTTGCTGTAGGAGCAGTCAACTAAGCATTTTTTATCCCAGCTTCTGAAATATTTTCCTACTCATCCGCACAAAATAATTTACTAACTCTTCCCTGACCTCTCCACACTTATCTCACCACAGTCAGGATCAAAAGTAACCAACCCTTTCTTGCTCTTTTTCTAACCTCAAGACCTCTAAGCGAGAGCCAGGGGGGCAGCCTTGACAGACAGCCCCTTGATTTGAGGAGAGTTTGCTGCCTGTTAGTTTATTTTGAATTACGGCTAAGCAACTGCCATGGGGAGCTGGCCCTCAGGAGACCATCGCCCAGCTGAGCCAGAGGACCAAGCAGAGGTGAGCACACGTGCCCCCCAGCGCCTTCCCCCAGTGTATGAAAACACCACAGAGTGCTTTGGGACAGGCTGCTTCGTGTTACTGTAAGAGAGAAAAGCACTGCTGATGGCTGAGGCCTTTCTTTCTTCCTGTCACCTACAGTTACACAATAGTTCTCCAAATTTCATCTCCACCGACCTTCCAGCCACGCAGAGCTTCATGCTCACTGGAGGCACCGGGCTGTAGCATGCATTTAGAGGGACAGAGATCTCCAAGAAACTTCTTGTTCTGTTTTTTCTTGCTGCTATTACAGTTTTTTTAAAAAATCTTTTTCTCCCTACTTTTTCTTTTGATCTTTGTAGGTCTCAAACAACGTATTTTATTACTTCTGATACTTATGTGAAGAAAGTTAAGTCTTTCATAAAGATGCTCTTTTGGCCAAGTGCTTTATGGGTATCATTGCTCAGCAACATATACAGCGGTTTATAAACACCCACACACACACGTATACACCCACAATTTCATCATAGATAACTACATGTATATACATACACAACAAAGGATACAATTACTGTAACATGATTAAAAACCTTACTTTCTCAAATTCTCAGCTTTTACTCTTGCACACTGTGACATCATAAATCGGAGAAGTACCTGAAAACAGGTAAGACTTCAATTTCTTTGGTCAATGAATAAAAGGAAGAACCCCCCCTTCTCTTTCTACATATCTAAATAAGCAAAAAAAGGGGGAACAAACATATTTTGGGTGGAAGAGGCAAGTCAGCTCAAGCTCAGCAAAAATTTCTAAAAGATAAAACCAAGTATAAATAAAAAGAGCAGATATAAATAGGTGATGTGAACAATTCCTGAGAACAAAAAAGCATTTGATATCATCAGAGCTGGTGTCACAGGATGGCTATTAACCAGCATAAACATTCATTTTCAGTCCCACTGAGTCACCCAGAAAAGCTGGCTCTCAAATAATGAGGCTGATGGAGACTGCGATCCAGTTCTACTTTTCTTTACTCAAACTTGGAACTGTTGCACAATTATGATACAGAACATCAGGATACGATAAACAGAACTGAAAAAGGGAAAGAAAACAATTTTTTCCCCTACAAGTCAGGTTCAGTGCTTTTGCCTATTAAAGTAACCAAATATGTTTCTCTCTGAAATCAAAGCCAAAAGGCAGCATGCCAGGCACAGTTAACAGATAAATCAATGTTCCCGAAGGGCTGGCTTTTTTTTTTTGTTTTGGGGGGTTTCTGCCTGACAACAATCTTGCAGCAAGCAAACAGAACACCCACTGCACATCTTGTCAATCTACTCACATGAAACAGGGAAGGAAACATGAATACTTTTGAAGATCTAGGCACTGTTTGGAAAAACTTCATGTTCTAACCTCCCTGTCAAAGGTCATGGTTTTCATAATTACGAAGTCTGCAGCTATTGTAAAGCCCACTACATATAATTGCAGTTAATTTATCACTAAGGTCACTGTATACTAGCTGGGAGTTTGTAAACAAGAATGAATCACAGGTTTCATTTTTGTGTCCCTTTCAAACTGGAAGACCTAACAGTTTCCTGTTCCAACATACAAAATAGTATTGCTTCTATAAACCTTCTCGGGTCTCCTTGCCAGCAGTTTCCATTTAATTAAACTGACAGCAAAACAGGGCCCTTGCTAATGTGATCCAGACCAGTTTGTCTTCAATGTAAATTCTCAGGCATGAAATTACATCTGAAACAGACACAATAATCCCTCTATATCTCAGTCATAAGTTTAATCTATACTAAAATAACATTTTCTTTGTCTATATTGAAGTCTGGTTTAGAATTCAGTGATCTTTTCTTCTTTTCCCAGTCGAAGTTCAGGGAATTATTCAACTTCCGTTCACCTTACAGTCAATTCAGAATTTTCTTCTTGCCTGCAATTTATACATTCATTGTTGGTTTCTACGTCACGGGTAGCAAAATGATCTTGCGTGTGAGTAACCAGATTCAGGACCTACTTCAAACTTTCACTTTCTGGAAACAAAATAGGCTGGTAGCACTCTAAAACTAGTTCATAGCTGCTTAAAGCAATCTAACTTGCCTAAGCTAACAGCCTGATCTTTCACACAGATCCTCGGGTCAACTAGCTGTAAAGAAGAAAACTAATGAGATTTATAGGTACCTTCAATAAAATGAAGGTGAGGTTGTTTGTTTGTTTAATGACCCATAACATTTCACTCTCGTCTAGCCATTCTCGTGAGTACTCAACTGATGCACTAATTCCTACAATGCGCAGGAAGAACAGAACATGCAAAAGAATTGTTACTTATTGCACAGTAACCATGGTGTTCATGACGAGCAACTCAATAAATTGCAGGGTGCATTTATGCCAGATGCAAGTGAGATGGGGATTTCTGAGAGACACAAAGCACTTCATTCCTGGTCCACGGGCTGCCTCCTCCTGCCCGAGCACAAGGACAAGCCTGGGGATGCTACAGCCCACCTGCAATTCAAGCCTCCGATATCAGAGGGCTTTCAAAATCAGGGAGCGATGGTATCCAGAGAGCAAAATCTGGAAAAGTCACATCTAGTAGGGGAAGGGCAAATAACCCATCTCATCTTACTCAAGCCAGTGTGTGCCACAGCGAGGTCCTCGCTGTGGCTGCCAAGCCACATCTTTCCACTTCATAGGAGGAAGAAACTTTATCTCCGTCAGTTAAACAGTGATGGAAAAAACACTCCCCCAAACTCCCGACCTCGCAGACAAGTCCAGGAACAATACTGGAGAAGCTGCTCTTTGCTGCTCTGTGGATCCCTGATAGGGGAAGAGTACATCACTCGAGCTCTGCTGCAGCAGGTCTCCAAGCTCAATGGGAATTAACGCATCACTCAGCCAGCAACATGTAATGACACATCACGACATTCACTGAGCTTCAGAGTGCCTAGCAGTGACTGTCACCTCAACATTTTGATCCTGGAAGGGAAAACCAAGTCTACTATGTGCAATTGCATTTCTTCTGATGCCACTCATGTAGGTAAACTAATTGTTTTAAAAGAAAAGCTTCAAGCCATTCTGAAGACAGATTTTGGGTGAAGTTTTAGCACCACCAAGTCTCAAAAAAAAAGGAACAAAAGGACAGGCTGCTCCAAGAGCATGGAATCTTCATTATCCTCACTAGACCTGGCCATCTTGCATTGACAATGTCAAAAACTACTTCCATTTAGATGAGGAATTCTTGTTGCTTGTTTATGTTCTTGTGGTCAACATCTGCATTTTCTGACGACGGAGGGAGCGATCAACAGCTGTCAGAACAGCACCCATAAGGTACTCATTATCCCTACAAGTTCGCAAATGGGGGAAGCAATGGCAGGAATATACTACAGCTCTGTTGCTGCTACCACGATGCCTCTGCGTCTTAGGCAGAGATACCAAAACGGTTACTGCACCAAATGAAACTGAGGATTCACTCTTGTCTAAATCTGGTCTCTGTGTTCAGGCTGTCACAAACAAGAGGGCTTCTTAGAGTCAGCAGTCCCTGGCACAGAACTTGTGTCCCTTCATCTAGTGAAAGGGAATGTACAGGACAAAGAAAGTAGTTCCTGTTGCTACTCCTCCAAGGAGCCTTGTGTTCTATTTTGGTTTGGGCAATCTGGCTAGTGACCTGACTGGGAAATGGAGATGGCAGGAAATTTGTAAGGATATATGGGGCAAAGATCTCAATGACGCAAACATGAAACTCTAGTCCTACATGTAATCCACACAGACATGTTCTGAAGGAAAAGGACCAAAAAAATGGCAACTGCAGTCCCATTTTTTCTATGAACATCATTTCATTCTGTCACGTCTTGATAACCTTCAGTGACAAAAACAAAGTGCCATGTCAGTCACATGGAGCTCAGAGCATTCCTTACACCACCTGTGACAGTCAGTACGCTGTGGGCCTGGGCCCAAGGACTTCTGTTTTCTGAGAGCCTGTGCTTCAGCTGGAGGTGCTATGACCGTAAGAAGCAGAAGTGACAAAACCACTGTGAGAACAAGAGAAAACTGAACCACAGCGTATTTTCCAAGTTTCTACTCGCCCAACCAAACACTTGCAAAACCTTAGTTACACATCCAACCAAAAATACCTGCTGCCCAAGAAATGTTACGTGACTTTAAGTAAGAAATTTGCCACACGCCCAGTGAGGTACAAATGACACTTTTAGACAAATGCACTCAAAACGTTTTCAGAGCCTGGACAATAAAGTTTCTCAGCACTGCTGTCACAATCTTCCTCTTCAAGTAAGAACTTTAATTGCACTTGTTTTCCTAAAAGGTAGAAAGCTAAGTGCTTTTTTAAGAAAACCAGACATACACTAAGTAGTCTGGCATTAAAACAACGGTCAGTCATTAGCATGATCAGAAATCACTACAGGTCCTCCTACCAACTGCTGTTCTACCGCGCTGTTTGTGAGGGTGTCTTGTTTTACAAGCAACGCTCAACAAGTATTCTCCTGGTAAAAAGTATGTAAATCTTTTCTTACTGTTATATTGACTTTGTCTACAAGGTGACGAGGCAAAAATGGTTTAATACATAATAGCAGCCTTTCTTCATCTCTGCCTGTTAAGAATCAGCTCCCTGTGCTTCCCCAAGCCGACAGAGATGGCAAAGAGGTACTGCTTTGTGCAAACACCATGCACAACTGGCCAGAAATGAGGGACTGACTTTTCATATTAACTTATATGGATTTGACGATATGTCTGATCAGTTAAAGACTCTCAGCTAGGCTAAGAAACTATCAATAGAGTTTCTGCTGCAGAGGGTGAAAAATTCTCCTCTTCCATTTGTGCAAATATGCTGGGCTCAGGAATTCCTGTCAACAGTCTCTCTGTCTCTGCTGCGTACCCTGCCATCAAAATAGCAGGGACAAAATTGGCCTCATTTCCTGTGTATTTCATACAGACCTAAACGTTCTTAAGTATGTTGTCAAGGAATGTATTTTAAGGCTGCTACACTCACATCTGATGTCCTACTCTATGCCTTTAAGATATTAAATAGGCCTTAACCAATAAATCACATGTTTTGTGCCTTGGAATCACGTGGTACCTGAAACCATCAAAAGCAAAATCCTGGGCCGTTCACATTCACTATACGCAAGTCAGAGGGCCCAGGTCTAAAAAACAAAGTAAAACCTGAGCACACAACCTTCCCCAGAGGGAAGGCTAACAAAACATCCCAACCACACACACCAAAAAACCCGAGTTGCGAGGTAGAGCAGCAGCGCTTACTGCTCTCTCTAGCAATCGTCACCCCTGCTCCCACTCCAGCATTGTACCACCTCTCTCTCGCTGCACCACAGGAGTATCAAAGCTTGAGGCCATGGCGGAGTACAGCCTCAGCACTGACCTCACACGTGCTAGTCTGAAGCCTACAGAAAACGGCACTGACCAACTAAAACCTGAGTGGGATGATTATCCTACAGGCTCTTTTCCTGTTGAGGAATATAATAACTGAGTAGGAAAAACAAAACAACACTCAAATTTTTTCATCAGCACACAGGACCCAATTTTCTTGCCGCTCACATTGCTGCAAGGTTTGCTACTGAGCATCACAGCAGCAAGCCTAAGCCCATGGTACAACACTGAATAACTACAAGAAAAAGAAATGCTCCTTCAAGCCCTCCCTACCTGAGCTGGAACTCTTACCTAGGGAGGAGCAGAGCAGGCAGCTGACGGGGCTGAACACCTCTCAAGGGAGCAAGCCCCCTGCTCTCGTTCAAGCTGACCAGTCCACTGAAATACCAGGAGCCTCCCACACACAGAACTACAGGATCTAATCTTTGATGTTTTACAATAGCACAAAGACAACATACAAAACACATTCAAGAAACATTGTGGGAGATGTGCCAGCATTTTAAGGAACGTTCCCTTTGGACATGAAGCCTTTTTTAGCCAAACCACTATGAATTTGTTTTAGTGACTCATACGAATGGATTCTGGATTAAGGTTTTCTCTTCTGCTCCTAGGTTCACCTCAAGACATGTGAATGAAAAAACAGCAGTAAGAGTATTAGGCTGGACTTAAATTCACCAACAGACACTAAATAGGGATCTACTAAATTTGTAAAGCTTAGCTGAAGTTTCAAATATGTAATTCTGAAAATGCAATTCCTCCAGCAGTCAGGCTGGGCAAGGATCATAAAACTATAAAGAGATACTTTGTCCCTAAAGACTGCAAGAAGCTAATCATTAGCCACCCATTTATAGTGTTTACCTTTTTATTACATTATTCTGATATTTTTCCTTTGCAGAGACTTACTCCTTATTTCTACCATATGGGTAACAAAAAAGACCCACTGCCTCTAGGCAAAGTGTTTTTAAAGACAAAGACGTTTGCCGGATTAAAAACAAACATACAAACCAAGTGTACAAAAATTTATGTTTGACTACTGTTGGGCATCTGGAATGGCACACATTTTCTTTGGAAAATTTTTCTTCCAGTTTTTTATACAAATGAAAGTAAAATACATACCCAGCAGCAAACTGAGAGAACTAAATTTAAAACGCACTTTCAGACCACTCTTTCATTTTTTTCTTTTTAACCTCTCTTTTCCAAGGCGAGAGGGGAGGAGGGAGCTTGTACCCATGTTTTGAAGTACTGTAAGTTCTTCTGCCTTTTAACAGAAATATGTAAACAAGGTGTATGACTGTAGGGTAATGTTCTAGTCACAAAGCATTCAAGAGCCAGAGTGAAGCTATTTAAAGAATGGAGTATTCAATTCCTGAGGCCAGATGCTAGTATAAATATGAAACTATGTTCACACTGCAGATTAAATTATTTTTAGTTTCTGCATTTGAACTGCCAAAATTATTTGGGTTGGTTCGTTGTTTTTTTTTTTTCTTTTTACTGTACCACAGAACTTATGGGGCCACATTTTTATGTATCTGAACAGAGGATTAAAAACACAAGCATAAAAGGACTTTTTCAGCTATTCTCTCTGTGCAACAGAACTAGAAGTGTATAGTGACGTACACTGTCACAAGTAAGGGTCACTCAGGGAGTAAGAAAACTAAAAATAAAGATGGAGCCGAAACATTTGAGATTCTTGAAATAGAGCTTTATAGCACCTTATCATTTAATTTTCATCCCACAAAGCTTTTAATCTGGAAATACTTAGTGTGAAAGAAAAGTGGAGACTGTGGTTTTAAAATAATTAAAGAGAAAAAACTTGCGTTAAGACTGCATTACACACTGCCTACTGGGTTTGCCATGAGAGCTCACACACATATTGCTAAGTATATCAAGTTAAAGTCACCAGTAATTAACTAAAAACAAATAATCAATAATCCCATGACCTTGCTACAGCAAAACCATGCATGAATCCAAGAGAGAAGGACAATTAAATAAACCGAGGGTGATCGAAGCAAATGGGAGGCTCAGTGACTAGCTGGGGGAGGACCTATCACTGACACATGCTACAGCCTGAAGTCACCTACGAGGCTGACAAGGATCCCCCCTTGGTGATAACCAGCTCACTGTTGTTAATTTTTTGGTCCTGTAATTATTTCTTTTTGCTTCATCACCTGGCAAGGATGGAGGGTTGAGGATATATCTCAAGGATGTCATTCATCTGCTGGTGTCAAGGGATTAGTCTACCAAGACGCAAAAGGTACAACACGAACCGCATGGAGGGATGTCAACCAAGCCATAGACCCTTCCCATTGTGAATCCCAAAAACTCCCTGGAAGGGTTGGATGTACAGCCAGGAGCGTAAATCTGCAAGAAGGATGAGCAGAAAGACTGCGGCTTGGTCAGTGGAGAGACCTCCTGCAACACTAAGGAATGTGGAATTACTGAGCAGACTTGCTTGGCGCTGCGCTGAACATGCATATTTTGCCACTGACTTGCAAGAAGGATGAGGCCAGTAACACCGTACAGCTGGCTGGGGGAAGACGCTACGAGGGGAAGGGGTCCTGCAGCTCTGGGGCTGTAACACATCTAATATGGAGATGTGTGAAGTGACACTAAGTACCCGCGGAGACTCTGTCTCTGCCCCAACCCAGGAAGGCAGGGGGCACCAGGCTTAATTACAAACAGGTGACGTGGGACAAGCAGAAAGCTGAACGTGATCAGGTTCGGCCTCAGTTCCTAATTAACTGTTCTTATCAGGCATGGATCTGGTATCACAACAGCGAAGCCTCCTTTCGGTGGACAGGCTGACAATCCCAGCCTTCCCTGGGTATTTACAACATGCTTTTAAAATGCATTAGCCTGCACTTTAAAGAAACCTGGGACCAGAACATCTGGGCTTTGGTTATTTTGTTTCTCAGTAACAAAAAGTGAAAAAAATGATGCAGCTGTGGATAAAACACTCAGGAACACAGCGGCTACCTTGTCATCCTTTACCTTTTTTCCATTCACTAGCCTCGTTCACAAGAGCAGAACAGGACATGAGGGAACTTGGAGGAGGACGAGAGGGAACGTTTCCCACTTTTTTCTTAAATTAGATTTTCAATTCGTTATAGGATCCTTGAATTGTACAACATGTCGGGTTCTATTCCACTCGTGACGCACATGCATAACTCCCCTTGGCACTAATGGGAATGATGAACGTGTTGTGAGAGGAGAATTGCCCCCTAAAACTGCAGGAGTGTGAACAAGGTTGTAAATATAATACCTCAAGGTTCTGGTAACATTAGAAACCAGCCTAGCATCTTTCTCATGGTTTATTATGATATCACCAAATCCCCTCTATGTATTTATAGCCTTGTAATTCACAATTATTCTGGGTCCGTAAATGTTTTTGGCATCTGAATGTAGAACTGATACTATTATTTCACATATTATGGTACTGTCCGTGAATGCTAAATTTATTCCAGCAGAGACTCCTGGAGTTCATTCATCAGATATTTTATGCTACTGTTCTTTTAATGATTCATTTATCCTTAGTAATATTTGTATTCTGAAGTGTGGCGTCTCCAGCCGACAGCACGATGCTCTGCTGAATTATCTTTTTCTTTCACAGCATAACTAAGTAGAGCACAGTCAAATTGAAGATGGCCTTTAGTACACTGTCAGAACAATACTGCTTACCAAGCATATCCAGACACATTTCTCAAACCACATGTAATGCTCTGGCTGCCAACACGCTCATAAAGTCATTAACCGGCATCTTAAAATGAGGGTGTGATACATATATTTAAATGTTTAGGAAAATCAAATGTGTGCTCTTCTAGAAGCTTATTTTGAATTTCAGCTTCTACATATATCAATTATGCAGCAGTGTGCAGATGTAAAAATTCACCTTGATTTTTCACAAGCTGCTAAAATACTCTCCTGCTAAAATAATACACATTATCTATCACTAACAAAAGCTTCTTTATGGCGTTAAGCATTTGTCCTTCACAATGTAACCGAGCAAGAGAGACATAAGCTGAAGGTTTACAGTGCTGAGGATTCATTTTTACAAGCAAATTATTATTAGCAGTAAAATTAAGGTGGAACTTATTTTACATGGTACAGATTTTACTAAATGAGGTAAATAAAGGTTATGCCACAATGCTCTCCAACACAAAATCTACCTGGTAAGTTACAATTCATGCTCTTACATTTCTTAAATATACATTTTCTCTGCCACCCACTCCCACAAACTGCACTCCAGTTTATTCATATACCAGCTTTAACCCCACCCTTCCCAAACACCTTCATCTATCAATGTTCTCATCATGCAAGGATCGCCAAGCCAGCAAACAGAAGCATGAACCAAATTAACCAAGAGATTAAGCAGTCACAACACTGATACTAGTTTAACAAGGGCAAGGATGCCAGAACCAGAGTCTTCTCCTGTGCACCCATTCAGCCGTTCTTGCTGCTCACAACGGTGACACACACGCCCATGTTGGAAGGCATGTTTGCTACTGCCCACTCAGCCGCTGGAGCCAAGCTCCTTCCCACTCTCTTGTTCAACACCTTCCTTTTCTTTCTAGCCAGCCCATCTCCCACCTTCCCTTGCCTGCTCAAGCAAAGCTCCACCTCGGCAAGCTGAGGGCCCATCACCTCCTGTTGCTGAGGTCCCCACAAATGCTAACACAGCCATTCGCTGACATTGCAGCCCCCCACAGCTTGGGGGGCAGCCCAGCTTTTGCTCCTCTGTGCCTCTCTCCTAGCAAATGACTTTTTGAAAAGAGGAGAAGGGGGAGAAAAAGCAAGTCTCCTCCTTCAATTTCAGATGCACGAAGGATGCTTCCTCTGACAAAACCCCATGGCACGAGACAGGCCATCTAAAAGATTAATATTTTAACTCACATAACAAGGACTAGCCTTTCTGCAACACAGTAGTCAGAACCAGACTAAGATATTTAGGAAGACAGATGATGACAGGCCAGGCACATCACAGTGTGCGTGTAAACAAAAGGCACACTGCGACTTTCTGGGCATGGCAGTAATGAGGCAACTTGGAAGAGCAAATTGGAAGGGAGGTGCTGAATAAGCTGGCTCTGGCTTTTCTCCTCCCTCCATGAAAGGGAACCGACACCCAGATCTGGCCATGGTGTCCACAGCACCGGCAGAAGAGCCTGAGCATCTCAGCACAACAGCACAGGTCACAGGCCAGAATGATTCATGAGCTGGTACGAAGACAGCTTTGCCTTGATTAACAGAGCGCTCGGAGTCAAAAATGACCGCAGGACTCCCAAGTCCTGGGCTCCAGCAGCACAGAATTACAGCATGGAAAAGTAGCCAGACAGGAAAAAGAGGACGTTCTCGGGGCCCACCCAACTACACCACAACATTATATAGGTGCTCAGTTTACAGATCTTGGTACTCAGTCAATTTTTGGCTGGCTGCATGGCAAGGATCCAATGCAGGTAAAAGGTGCCAGTGATCTATGAGGGACCAACAGCTCTAAACAGCAACCATGGCATACAGAGGAGACCACTGATCACCTCCCTTCACGGTGCTGGGCAAGGGAAGCGCAGGGACACAAAACAATGGACGTCCCAAACTGGGTCCCCCTGGGACCCAGCAACAATATGGGCAGGGACGGAAACGAGAGGGAAGGCTGGGGAGGAAAACAGCACCCTCTAAACTCAAAAGTTAAAAAAGAAAAAAAAAAGGAAAAAAAACAGACTAAGATAAAGTCAGATTCAGAGCACAGCAGCACTGCACCAGGAGGCACACGTTTTCAGTTACTGGAACAAAACCTCATGGTCAGTAAGAATTAAATGCAAGATCCAACAGTGACTAGAAGGGAAAAAATCCTGGAGAGCAGACACATGTGGGTTATTACACAGCCTGGCAAGGTCAATCTCGGTGCTAAAAACAGACAAAAATAAAAAAAGCCGTCAAACATTTTTAAAGGGACACTGTCCCACACTGGCTGCTTTGACACCATCTGTGAATGGTCCTTATATTTTATCTACTTGTTTTGTAATTATGTAGGCTACTCCTGTTCCAACCAGAGGCTGCAACAAAACTCTTATTGATGGCACAAACTGCTGCAACTTTGGCTTTAGAAGAACTTGAAGCAGTTCCCTCTAGCTTCACAAGGCAATGAAATTTAACTCTTCCTCCTCTCCTGTTTTGCAGCAGTGATTCCTTCCCTGATGTTTCTGAATAGACCAGCACTGCAATTGCAAATGGCTGTGCTCTACACCGACAACAAAGTGCCCTATCATACCAATACATAATTGAAAACGCTGACACAGTGACAACTGCTATCAGCACAATTCTGATAATCATGTTAGCTTGCTCCTGCTGCAGGAACTGGTGGGGGTGGGGAACAGCCACTGTGATTTAGGGGCTACCAAGAGAGAAGTTATGTAGGATTTTGTTTACATTTCTTGGCAGATCTTCTGCATTTCAAAGAACAAAATACACACCTCTTCAATTCCCAGGGGCAACGCTACCACCCGCTTTTGTAAGAGCTCAAAGGCAGGTCAAAGTTTGGGAAGAAATTAAAATTTTATCTCTTTGATAAGGCATGCTTGAAGTCTGAGATGTGTGGTGTTAAAAACTCCTTTTAAGAGCCACAAATAGACGAGGCTCACCACAATCCAGTAGTGAACGAAAGGCTTCCATAGCCGGTGCTGCATATTAAAATGTTTTTGTCACCCCATATGCTTCCTCTGTAATGAAGTAGGCTGTCCCCAGAGAAAGGAAGAATTAACAGCACTTAAATCATCCCAGCATTGTTCAGGCAAACACACGGCCTCGGCCTCGGGAAGGATCAGGTGGCTACAGACAACGTCCTGAGGACCCTGCCAGCCTCCTCCCAGGGAGGCTGGGGAAGGTACAGAGGACAGCAGCAGTGGCTCAAGAAAGAGGGACAAGTGAGGAGGTGGAGCCCCAAAACACTACTGGAGATAGCGTCACCTCCAGGAGAAAAGATATCATTATCACAGGATTATTGGGGATACAGCGTACCCAACAATGGCATCACCTTCCAGCATTTAAAAGGCAGCCAGCAACTAAAAGCCAACAAGCCAACAAGTACTAGTTATCTTAAACAACTGGTTGACAAATAACGAACATTTATCTTGCCCTCTTCACGCAAGGCCAGACAAAATCGTCTGTCTGCTCAGCACCTCAGGTCATCTCTGATCCAAAACACATTAACACTAAAGGCAAACGGCAATTAAACCAAAAGATGGGACAACCAAAGGAAGCCTTCCTGCTCCACGGCCTCTCTGAACAGCAATCCCAAGAGTGCCGCTCCCCGGCCTGCCGATGCTCTCATTCTGCTACAGCAGTGCCGGCATGTGCTAGGAGCTGCACAAACACAGAAGGAAACGCCAGGCCACAGCCCTTTTTCCCCAAGGGATTCATCCTCCTCCATTCAGGCTCCATGGAGCACAACAGACAAGTCATGTAATAGCCTCATCTATGGCAAAAGAGCTGTATCAATTGGGCTGGTTAAAATGAGCTAGAGAGGTCGCTCTGACCCACAAGACAAAAAACAACATATGGTGCACAAGGGCAGAGAAGGGAAAATGGGATAATGGGACACTTGCAGGAGCTTTATCAAGATCAAAATGGCGTTCAGCTAGGGCAATGGGGACAAGAAGGCACATGGAAGGGGCAAAGAGTGCAGACAAACAGAGAAGAAGGGGAGGGGAAGACAGTTAAAGGCATGACTTAGGCACAAAATATCCAAAGTAGCTGTACTCTGAATAGCTAACAATTAGTTGGTCAGAAAATTACTGCATCAAGTTAAGCCAGGCGAGCCTGAACTCAGCAGCACGCGACAAACAATGAAAAAGGAGAGTCGGCGTCAGTTCAGGAGCACCCGCAAGCGTCTGAGCACACTACAGCTGCAGATTATCTGTTTCGATAATACTATAGCTTGACTACATTATGACTTGATAATCTTCATCTGGAGAAGTCATGCCTGTTGCAAGGCCTCTGGTAAGTGAAATCCAAAGGGCCACACGACAGCCCAGTGGCCGCTGGGGCCAGGCACAGCAGCTTCCTGGGCACAGAGGGGTCAGCACCTTCCTGCAAGACAGCTCATCCCTGCTCCGCTTCTCCTTCCAAACTCACTGCAATCTGCCATGGACTGGCCAATTCATACAGCAACACAAGATTTGACGAGGAGCTGGGATCTTCTGGATGAAGCGGTGCAAATTGTGAGACTGGTAAAGAAGAGAGGGAAATGAGAGGGTGAGCCAGTCCTGTGGCAGCCAGCCCTTGCCTGGCAAGCTCCGCTGGAGGGTTCAAAAGAGCGAAGTAGGACACAACTGCTGGAAGACCACCTACGGACTGGAAAAGGGCAACTGCTAAAACATAAACCTCAGCTAGAAGCAGCACTTGATTTTCTGGGATTTCACAGAGAACAAAGATGCAGACTGTATGCCCCCAAATGCATGACTGTGGGGAATAAAAGACAGGACAGCACGGATTGCTGAATTTTCTTTGGGTCCCCCTCACTGGACCCAAACAAACAAGCAATAACTGCAGCGAAAACCCCTTCAGTAAGCACCAGAACTTGCTCATTGCCACTACTATTGCTGCCAGTGCAAGAACGGGAGCGCGCACAGCGTGGCAACCTCAACCATCCATTTTGACATGATAAAGACTCCTAAAGGACGGATAAAAGGAGTTGCAATGACAGTTTGGGAACCAAACCCAGAGCTTCATCATGACAAACTCATGAGCCAGAAGGATGCAGATTGCCTGGCTGGGGCAGCGGCGGCTCCCACCTCTCCAGCCCGGCACAGACACAGGGACCATTTGTTCCTTGGTTAAACCCAGGCAGTGCCGCAGCCCAGCCTGACCCAAACCAACAGAGCCGGCAAACACTAAATTCAGTCATTTTCCCCTCAGTCTCTTCTCTCAATTTCAGCTCTGACTCCTCTATCTTTTATTTCTTTTTCTAAAGACACATTTAGAGATGAAACCATTCATAACTGCCTATCCACAGACAGTTTGTGGCAGCATAATTGACAATGAGTCTGCTGCAAAAATGAAAATGCTGTTTTAATAACCTTGGCCAAAAATACATTCTGTTGTATGCCTCAAAGGGTTTCAATAAAAAGTCAACCTGTAAAGACATATTTTCTTGGCTTAAACAACAATCCAAAGCATATAAATGTAGTCCAACTATAATGACATATTTATAGGCCAATAAAGCTTACACTGCAGCTTTCATACTTCACTTAAAGGAAGTCTGTAAGAAGCAGTGTTACATAAAATAATTTGAATTTTTTCAAACTATAGCCCAAGGAATACAAATATGCAACTTTGCCATATTTAACCGATAGTGTTTACACTGCTTAGTTGCTAAAAATTCTGTAAAATGAAATAATTCCTCATTTGGTGACTTCCCACTGGTTTACCAAATATGGGTATACAAGTCCATTTATTACAAAGAAAAATCCCCTAAATAATTCTAAAGACAAAAATAAATAACTAGCGGCCTTAGTAGTGAATGATTTAATCAGACCAATTCTTCTGGAAAAGCAGGTTCTCATGTTCATTATGAATAATACATTCCTGAGCAACTCTATTTTTACATGCTGCATTGTTGTTATTCTTTATTTTTCTCAACATTTGAAAGAAATATTCAGAAAGCTATAAATAGTCTTAAGACATAAAGCGCTAGCATTCAATATTGACATATTTGTAGAAAAGTACAGAATGTATAACAAACACCTCAAGAGGCAGAAAGAAATAACTCTTAAAAATCATTTTTCAGGCCGAGATCTTGACGCTCACACAAAAAAATGCCATTGCTAGATCTTTTATTTAATACAGTCCTAAGGAAAAGTTCTGCATAATTCACTAGTGAATAGTGATAAAAACAACGGCATTTTACAGAAAAAAACAGTTTCTGCAGAAAAGAAAGGCAAAGAGAAAAGAAAAAGAGAAAAAAGAGAAAAGAACAAAGAAGGAAAAAAAGAGACAAAAGGGAAAAAAAGCGAAGAAAATATTTTTAAAAAAGAAGATAAAAAAGAGACAAGGAAAAAGGAGACAGAACTACCAAATTCGAATGAGGGTCAACTTTTAATTCTAGATGCATGGTTTCTCCAGGTTGTGGATTAACCAGGTGTCACCTTAGTTTTGGCTAAGCAAGCACCACTCAGCATACAGCACAGGGTATACACTGCTCACACAAGGCCTCACTTTGCCCAGTTACTGTCTAAAGCTGCCCTGCTCCCAACAGCAATGTGTTTAATAAAGTGTGTTTGCACAGTGCCACTTCTGTGATTCTGTATCAGCCATGTTTTCATTTCATCCGGGTTATTTCACCCTTCACCACTCCTGGATAGTGTGCGAAAACTGATTTTGTTTCTTCTGTAAAGTTTTTTTGAGCTCTTTGGTAGGGATATAATTTCCTATTCCCTTCTACAGCTCAGTTCAAACACATGTAGTAGGAAAAATTTCAGAATCTACTCACTTTTATGGGATTTTTCTGTAATGGAAACATGCCGTTTCATAGGAAAAAAGGGGTCCAGGAGACCACCTTGTTTATCTAGGCCTTTTCAACACCTGGTTCAGCAACTTCATCTACAGCCAGGGTTAAATGTGGATGTTACCAGCAGACTCATGCATGGCCTGCCAGGCTAGCACAAGAAGGGATTTGTTCCCTTCGGATCCAAATTCTGTACAAAGCAGTCTGCCCCGTCACAGCCTCTCCACTCTGCCCCGTGGGGAAGCCCTCCGCAAAACATCCCCATGGGCGCAGCACTGAGTATATGATTAGCAGGGGAATGGCACTGCGGTGGTGGGAAGCAGTGGATGTGCAGATCACCTCCCCATCTGAGCAGATTAACCTTGCTAATATAGCTGTGCTGATGCTCTCACCCAAGGGACCTTTGCATGACAGTGCACCGCGCTGCATCACAGTTTACAACCGTATTTTAAGAGAAAAACTACCCCAACCCATCGCGCTGGAGACTTGCTGCAGAAGTTACTGCTAGTAAATCTTTGATCACTGTGGCTGAGCGCTGCTCTGTTGGCAAGATGGTGAGTATTGGAAAAGGTCTGTGGGCACACATTGTAACAGGCACTAAACCTGCCGTTTTGACAGCAGAGAAGATACAACACCGGCAGCTCAAATCTCTGCGCCTTGGACATCGCGCTTTACGCTACCGTCCTTGCCTACAGCTAGGGAGACGACAATTCCGACTGCAATGTCAACCTTGACCAATGACTCAGAATGAGAGAAGCAAATCATCTTCACCTGGTGGGTGCTAAACCTCCACCCCATAGTTTAGCCAAACACCAGAGCTCAGGGGTTGCCTGCAGGACATAACCAAATAGGGCTGATTCACAAGCATGAAGATCACTGTTCTTCTGAGTTTTTCTCAGATCCAGGAAGCAAAATAGGCTTAAACTCTTGGCTCTTTCAAACAGTAAAAAAATCATCTTAGTAATAGATTTAAGCAATTTATTTGATTGCCTTTCATAGGTTAGATCAGCTGTCTGTACTAACATGCCTAACCAGCTATAGGCCCTCTTGAGCCTTTAGTTTCACTCCTGCCAACCAGTCGTGATGAAGAAAAAGGCAACCATAATCAAACATTAGTCAAAATACCCTTTTCTACTGAAGAAAAAAAAAAAAAGACTCAACAATAAAGCCAGAGCCACCAACTGAAAATGAGCAACATCAGAATGTGGGTTATCAAAATTATACCATATAGTTTGCATTCCATAAGCGTTTTCAGGATAACCCCTACTTTAAAGGCTTAACATGCAACTATAGGCTTTAGGCTTAAAGATAATTTTCTTTGGCTCCTAGGGTAGATAACAGGAATTTCATAACTCACCACAAGTGTTTTTTTGTTTGTTAAAAACAAAAACAAGAAAACATTAACACACAAAAGTTCTGTCTGAAAAACATTAAGATTCTTTTGACACAACAAAAAAATGCAAATAAATGTAGTGAGTAAAGAAGATGCCAGGGCAACAGCAGAGAAAATTACTGCATGTAATTATGAACCAGAAGAAACACAGAAATGCAAAGGAAAAGAAAGAATTGCATGGGTTATTTTTTTTTCCCTGGAGATGCAATGAAAAGTAAGATCAACTTCCAATTGTACTTTAATCTTTCAACCTACATATCTAATGGTGAAATGCAAGATTGACAAAATCACTTCACCATTTGATAAGATCAGAAAAACAAGATGTAGAATATAAATCCTCCAAGACAGATCTTCAGCTCAGTGTAACTTGGCTTCGATGCCAGAACAGTCGTACCATTATAAAACTGAACTTGGCCCTGCATCTCTTGTTCATGTAGGTAGAAATGCATTTCCTCACATGCATCAGCCTTAGCTTTTAATTTCTCACCTTTCCACCCATTGTGGCTTAAATTTGATGCTCTCCAAACTTGGAACATTGGTTAAAAGCTTGGTACGACAGAGAAAACTCCCTAGGATGCACTCCAAAATGCCGTCTCTGACAGCTATTATGCATCCACGGTCTTAATACCGCAAACAAGCATGTTCACAAACAGGAGACCCATAACCCTCAGACCTTGGGGCCCCACCGCAGATTTTAGAGGTGTAAGTGTCTGTGAGGTACAAAAGAGCCCCAGAGCTGCAAGCCTGTCTGCAACCGTCCACAGTAGCAGAGCTACCATCTCCTAGCTAACATCAAGCTCATGAGGAAATAGTATAGAAGGCTAAGGAAAGGACATCTCCCTACCAAATAAGACACAAAGCTCACTTTATGGAGACAGGACAAGCACCAGAAGCAGGTGACCCTCCTGTGCTTCTAAAAGATGGGACATGAGAAGTGAAAGACCTTTGCTCTGCCCTGCCTGTCAGAGGCGGCCTCGGGAAGATGTCTCAGGCTCCTCTGCCCACAATGCACACCTCTGACCTGATCCCCAGCTCTTCAGAGCCCCAAGGAGAGCCTGCAGGACTGACAATTACAAGGGTGCGCATCTTCACGGTTTGAGCCCAGTGCTCAGGGCTGTGTCTACGGAGCAGACAGGTATCACAGAGTTACCCATGCTAACCTTGAAGGAGCCTGCGATGAGCTCACCACCCATCCCACTCAGGCATCTCATCACCACACCTCTGCCTGAAGCACAGACATACCTTGGGAGTCGGCGATGGCTTGGCAGGATTGGGTTCATCAGCCTTCGAAAGGCGCTCACCCGTGGGCCCCTCCCCACCGGAGAAAGTAAGGCATACTCACCAAGGTCAGCCTTTTCCTTCAGGATGTCTTTGAAGTTCAAGCCGCTGTTGAGTGTGGATTGTCTGTATCTCGTCAAGGCCTCCTTCTGCCCGTTCTTCCCCACATCCATCGGCTTGACCGGCTCAGCCCGGAAACCACACTTCCACTTGGAGAAATCGGACTGTGCCCATTTTGCCAAGTCCTCAAGCTTCACAGTAACTTTCTCTGAAACAGCAATAACTTCATCCTGCAAGAAGCGGTCAAACAAGAACACGACATGTCACGCAGGGCTCCACGATGACTGATAAACCCGCAACGCTGCCCCCCCACAGGCTATTGGAAAAGCCTATCTTGCTGTTGGCAGATTTATTTTTCTGTAATACAGAAAAGCTAGTACTTCATTTATTCCTCTTGCTGCCTAAGTGGAAATATTAGTTGTTTACTCGAAACAAATAGGCACGATCTAAAGACAATTTCTAGGACCGGGGCAATGATCCTAAAAGGCATTTGAAATGCAGGTTGCCAAATCACATTCTGTATAACCCAAAGCCTTGAGGGAAAGTTTGTTTTTTAGGTGCAATTAGCTGCAAATGTAAAAATTCATGGCTGGATGACTAATGGTTATAGCTAGTCCTGAAATAAATGGACTAAGTAGATCTCAGATTCTTGGAACTCTGACTCACCAGAAAATTCCTGTGTTTATGGTACATTTTCCCTTGGCTTAAACACAAATATTGAATTTAACTTTTGTCCTAAAAATTAAATAAAACTGTGATGTAATCCCAAAAGAAATACTACATAAATGTTGTGTGCTTCCCACCAAAAGAAACTTACACATTCTCATGTTTCTGAAAACCTTTTTCAAGATCAGAACTGTAATTTTTTTCCCTTCTTAAACATACATTCTAAGAAAAGCACTTAAACTTAGTTTAGCCTCCAGAACATATACTCGAATTAAACAGCTCTAATTGCTGAATTTTATCCTTCCAGGAAACAATCAGCTCCTCTCAGTCATGATGAATAAGCAGAATGTTTTATAGCTGACTCTAGTGAGCAAGGGCTCAAGAAAGCCTCAAAGAATAAACAAACAAACATGCGCACATATCCAGCAAGATACACTCCAGATTTTTTAGTTAAAACAGCAGAAATAATTTATGTTGTAATGAGAGCTGGCTGCACACCACACCTTGCACACTGCACATTTCTAGCGCTAAATAAGGTTACGGGTTCTTGAAATAAATAAACCAGAACCCAATTTTTCTTATTTGAAACACAAGTATTTGCGAAGGGGACAGAAATTCTTTGAGTTATTAAACAAAGAGAAAAGCAAAATTGATTCTCTCCGTGTGTCTTTTTTTTTCTTCCACCGAACACATTCCTCAGGAAATAAAATACTGCTCAAAAGGACAAAAAAAAAAAGCTTTATTGTGGTAAATAATACACAGTACAAAACCTGAAGTATCTCTGGGAAAAAAGCAGATCTGATATTCCACTCTCCCTTATATAATACAAAATTGTTTTATAAGCAGGCGCCTTCATTACATTTAGTTCAATAACAAATATTTCGTCAGAAGCGAACGGCATGCTTATATGCTAAGCAAGCTTGTAATAAAATCTTTTCCTTTATCATTGCACAGCATAAGAGCTTCCACTGAACAACAAACAGTAACAGTGATGTTTTAAATCTCTGCTTATGACAAACGTCAATACTTTGTAAACATGCACTGGGTACTACAAAGTACAATTTCAATGGATGGTTTCACCCAATTTCATTACACCATTGACTCGAAATAAAAAAGCTGTAGTTGCTATGCATTTTATAGCTATTACATAGTGATTATTAAATGTCAGGATGGAAAAAATATAAAAAAAATATAAATATCAGCCTGCTGGCAGACAGTCTCAGCAGTTTCTGGGTGAAGTCCTCTTTTAGGATGCTGAATACCATCACCAGCTACTACACAATTTCTAATATTCAATACTAGAGAAATCTATTTAGCAGCAGTTGTAATAAAAATCTGACTTGGAGATCAGACGTGTTTTTGGTTAAAATATTATTTTCCAAATAGCTTTCATGATCAAATGATTATGATTTCAATTACTAGTTTCTTCATATCCTTTCCAAGAAGTGGTATGACTAATTTTGGCTAGCATACAAAGTAAGCTGAGCAGACAATTTATTAACCAAAAGAAAAGTACAATCACTATTACATCATCAATGAATAAACTTGTTTTCGAGAATACAACCTTCGCACACACGCACATGATGTGTACACAGGAAAAAAAAAAAAAGAAATCCTACTGTAACAAGGGTGAAGCAATGCCGGTGTGCTCGCTAGCTTCACCCAGGCTGCTATGGAGGGAGAACTGGAGAGGCAGGGGCAGAGGCAGTTTTCAGGGGGCAGGGGACAACACACTCCAGCCACACGCTTTCTGTGGCAGCGGCATGGCCGTGACCATGAAAACACGTAGTGTTTAGCGTCCCCACACTTAAGTGGGGGGCCAGGAAAAGGCTCTGTGAAAAAGCCATCGTGTGCTAAACTCAGTCCTTTACAAGATGGCGCTGGCACTCTAAACACAGCCGTCGTGGTGCAAAGGGGTGCCCAGAATGGCACCACAGAGCGGCTGAGCACACAAGCAGACTGCACAAATACAAAATATAAGAGAAATTCAAGCTGTCACCACGCCATGACAGAGGTTGCGGGCAGAAAGCCCATGCAGGTGGTGCTGGGTGACGGCCGCTTCTCAGGGCCTCCTTGTCATGCCTGCATCAGCTGTGTCCCCAAGCACACCCTGGTCCCTGTCACCCCTGCCACAGCCACATCCCTAAGGGTGCCAGGCTGGCCCCCAAATCGGCTGGGATCACCTGTGGAGGGCAGCTGACCACAGGCCTTGGTGCCCATGGCTGCCAGGCTGGGCCCTGTGTCACCACTAAGCAATGGCAGCACCCGCCTCACGGCTGTTGGGCCAAGAGGGCCCATCTCACACCTGCTGTAACTGCAGGTCCACTGCCATCAACCCCCTCGAAAGCTAGAGCCATTCCTAACATTAAAGACACCATTACGGCATTTTGGGGTTGCCCTGAAGGATGTGGGGCCGAGACCGGGCCTGGCCTGTGGAGGTGATGGCCGCAGGATGAGCCCCTCGAGAGGAGGCGCTGCCCAGCCTCCCTCACAGGTGCCTTGGAGCACCCAGCCCTCCTTGGCACCAGCACCGGCCTCGTGCCCTCCCCTGGTACTGCTAGTGATCACCGCAGGTGCACCAGGGAAACACGGCTGAGTTCACTTTTAGCCAGAAAACGGAAAAATTATGCTACATATTTCAGGGTATGCCTTGGGTCACCCTGCCCTACACGCAGTGGGACTAGGTAGACCTGCTCTCTCTCGCTGCTCATTTTTTGAGCTCTTGCTCATTTTCAGCCCAATTCAGAGAGAACCAGCCGTGTCCTCCCCAACTCCCCATACACCACAGCGGTCACTGGTCAGACCACAGTACACCTCCATGTGCCACTGCCAACAACGACCCTGCCAGTGAGGGACTGCATCTCCAGTGGTGTTTTCACCCCAGCACGCCATCATACAAAGACTGTCAGGCAGCAAAACATGGCGGGTAGCTTCGGTCCCTTCTTTCTGAGGAGCCCGAGCCACGGGCAGCTTCCAGAGAGGCTGTCTTCCCCAAAGCTTGGCAATTTGCAAACACAAGAGGTCATCTGCTCCAACGCGACCCAAACACACGTCACCCAACTATTTAATCAGCTCTGGGATGTCGACACGCCTTGACAAGCTTTCACACATCCTTAAGCAACCTTTCCGAGCGCTCAGACCCAAACTATGAGTCATGGGGTTGTGGGTTTTTTTACTTTTTTGGAGCAGCAGGTGACAAAAGGGTCCCTCTCCTTTTTTTGTTGAGCAAAAAATGTTTTGCAGCCGTGCATCACAAAAGTTGCTTTGGGACCTGCAGGGCTCTGCCAGCCAGAGGAGCCCCTGTAGCCATTCGCCATCAACTGCTGCGCACCTACTGCTGCAGCCCTTCTCGAGAAACCCTTTCAACAACATGACAAAGGAATACAGATGTTGAATAAACAAAAACCAGGTACACAGTGACACATGACTAACAAACCTTTAGAAGATTAAAGAAAACTGCTGTATAACCTTCAAATCATTTGTAATTATATCTCTGTGTAAACATGAAAAACCACCCACATCGCATACAGTGCATATATATATCTATACAAAAATCAACTCATCGTGTATCAGCTATGCTCTGAAGTGATATGTTTATGAGGTCTCCATTGCGTGGTTTAGTCTTTAATTGCAGGGTTTTTTCCTGCTACAGCAAGATGAGCTTTGCAGGAAGAAACAGCCAGCACCGATCTCAGCTCTGCTCTGGAATGAGATTTATCTTGGATGTGCCCTTTCGGATGCAGACCGACCAATGGCAATGCTCTTCCCAGCCACAAAGTTGCCTAAATCTCGAAACAAATACTGACTATAAAAAGATAAATTTTTTCTTCCGTGTCTATAAAAGCGGTTATCTACTCAGCCTACAATTCTAGCACATCTTAGAAGACTCCTCAGCAAAGTACCATACTTTCACCTATCGAACGGGAAATGGGGAGATGGTTAAGTAAGATGGTGATACAAACCCTTCTCATCTCTCTCTTGTTTTTTAAGAGCTTATCAGATTTGCATTTTCAGAGAAATCATCCAGGGAGAAGGGGACAGTATCTTCTCGAGAGCCGTTATGCTTAAATATTATGTCACTGTTGTCTAAGCAACCATCACAGCCTCCCGAAAGCACAGAATGCTATATTGCCTGACTCAGCAGATGGTTGAAATACTTACATTCAGGGAAAGAGGTCAGGTAGTTAGAATAGTTTAAAGCAGATTATTATTTTTTAGAAGAAATATAAACTCTTAGAAGGCAGGGAGTCACAGGGTAGCACAGGGAGGTCATACATCTTGATTGCACACCCGCGTACAGTACGTCACAACTCCTCACTCATTGCCAATAACTAGGAAAGATTTATATTTTAGAGACGCCAAGGCAGCCTTAAAAGAATTATGGCAACTGAGATATCTCAAAATTTTGACATGCTGAGACTGTTTTCACTCCAGTGCTTCTAGAGGTCATTTAAGGAATTCTGGAGGGCATGAGCAAGTCGAACACCTGCTTGGCTGTCTCCTAACATCAAATACGTGGCCTAGAGAGAAACAGGAGATGTACTGTAAAAACTCTTGCCAATAATTACAGAAGACACTGCGTGTCATTTATCTGATCAGTACAATTTGCATTAGAAAACGTCTTCAAGCCTCTCTACGGAAACGTTTAGCATGTTAGATAGCTGGGGATGCATATTTTACAACCCAGTATATTGCCAATGAAAACAAATTCATCCATGGGAGCAAAAAATTCAGTGTGACTTAACCGACTGCATTCACTGAGGGTAACAGAACTGCGTATTTCATTTGGACATAATGGCCTCTAGTATTCTGGGCTTTTTTTCACATCCCATGTATTTTTTAGTTTTTTTGTGATTTAGACGAAAAGGATCTTTCTGTACCTTGCATGACAACACTGTTCTCTTCCTGAGAATACGGTTCCCTGCTCTAGATCCCTTTGAGGATAAGAAGGTTGCGTCGCGAAGGTGCAGAAAGGAAGGAAGGGGCTAAGCTCCCTATTCCTTTCCAGTAAGCTCCTCTCCTGTAGCAACGCATTCACCTGGGTGTTTGAGGAAAGGACCGGCAGCCTTACTTGACAGCATGGTAAAATCAAACGGCCCTGTCAGCAGAGCGTCTATAGTCCAGAGCTCTTCTCTGCCACACAGATGCTACAGGGCTCTAGGACAGTGGTGGAAACCAGGCCACCTCAATTCAGTCCTAAACCACTTGCCAAGAGGCACTCAGGAACCTGAACCCGGGTCTCCAGAGTCATCTCCTACAAGCAGCACTTCACCCAAGCTTTCCTCCACAGACCATATTCAGCCCTGAAGGGGTAGAAAACGTTTGTGCAGGACTGCTTTGCTCTCAGAGACTTTCTCCAGAGCAAGAAGGTCCCATCTCCTTGACGCCTGCTCTGGACTGGGGGTATACACGGGGTTTTATAAGACTGCAGGATCACAGACTAACTGAAAAACTGTGGCTGCACCATAGAAAAAGCCTGCTTACAAGGCACACGAAGGGTTCTCCTGCCATCCACTCCCTTATTACGTGTCGCTCTTCCAGCACAGCCTTTCTAAGCAGCTGCACACCTGGGGAGCCATAGTACAGATCTGCCAGGCAGGAACCGCTGCCCCCATTCCGCAGGTGGGATGCACCGAGTGAGAGGGAAGCCTTGCAAGAAGCTCCAGCGCTTGGCATGGGCAGGGGTTGCTTTCTTTTCCCCTCTCCCTGCCCTGAGTGCCTCATTTGGTGCCGTCTCTCGTGCCGTCCTCTAGCCCAGGGCAGATGGAGGTGTCCTGAAGGATGCGCGGAGCAGAAGTGACCGCTGGCATCTGGGCCTGCAAGGCTCCCCAGGGATGCCAGCATGCAGGGACCTACAGAGACCACCGCTCTCCACCCGTGAACCTAGGGGGAGAGCCTTGAGAATGAAAACACGCACAGCCCAGGAACGTACCTGGCACACGGAAGAATTTTAAGGAGGCCAAGGCAGAACCTTTCATCTGTTAATCCTTTGCTAATTACTTTAAAGGGCTATAATGATCTTGTTAAACTCAGGTGACAGGTATTTCCCCAGCCTCCCGCACTATTTCCCCAGCCTAAGCACAGCTGCACACAGCTGTCTGAAAGTCTTGCCGACAGAGAACGCCATGTCCCGATGTGTTCGTCCCATCTGCCAGGGTCCAAAACCCAAAAGAAGAGACCAAGGTAAAGGACACAGGTGAAGCACGTGAAGTCCTATGGCATTCGCTTTCCCTTGTATTAGCAATCAGCTTTTTTCCACGTGGTTCAGTATTTCCAAAGTGAGACACGTAAAACGTCCTGGGGCAGGGCAGCACCGCTTTTTGTGGGGTTCTTTGTGGGATACTGGAACATCTGGGCACACAGAGGGACAGCTGTGAGCAGCTAGACCTGACATTTCTACCGCGAGGCTCCGCCTTCATTTCTGGGGTGTTTTTTTCCTCCCTTCCCCCGCTCCCGAGCAGAGGTTCAAATTGAATCTATATCTGTCACTGCAGATAGAAGTTCTGACCAAAGAGAAAATAGGCTTCAGTCAAAATGTTTTCCCGTCAGATAACTCACAGATCTCGAAGAGTTGTTTTAGTTTAGGCAAGTTTACAAGCAATTCATTCCTAATTTTGCCTACTACAGTTACAGTACGAAAAGCTTTCCTTGTAGATTACATAATTGTATTTTTCTTAACAAGGAGTGCATTGCATTAGCAGGTTTAAATTATGCAAGCTTATTCTTTTGTCTTTTGTTATATTGTGTTCTATTGTGCTGGTAAAACAATATGTGCTTTAATTAGCAAATATCTGTAAATAATTTACTTGCTTTTCATACAGCAGAACAATGGAGCCAATTTTCACATACATCCACTGAGCATGTCTAGGGGGTTTCTTGCCAGAACCTTCCATTGTTCAGTATCTGTATCAATCTGCCCATCATTAGCAGCTAGCATTCAACAACCCAGGAAGAAATTAAAGTTTTGGCCCCCGGCAGCAGCCCCAAGCCCCCCAAGCCCGAGGCTATGCTTTGCAAAGAAAGATTAAAATATCCAGAAAATGAAAACAAACTCTTTTATTATCTATAACCCTGGCACCTTCGCATAGAAACTTGGACGCCTGCCAAGCATTAAGGTCACTGGATTAACGCCATAAAATGCCGATGTTCATCTGACCTTCTGACTGCATTTTAGCTACAAAATAAAAAGCTCAACTTGATGCGACACTATGAATCACGCGAGCGTCTAGCCTCTGCAGGGTTAACGCTGGGTGTGAACCCACGCTGCACATGCACAAACACACATATACGCACACACACAAAGAAAAAAGCTCTTAAATCAAGAGTGGATGACTGCTTGGAGACTTAAGGCATTGTTGTTTTGAATGCGAATGAAAGGGCCAGAACAAGCATTGCAAGAATATTTCAATTATGTATTTCCCAGAACTACATCTCTGAGCAACTAATGCAAATATTGCTCCCACAGCAGTAGAACTTCTTCCCGCATAAAAGCATATAAGAGCTTGAATCAGAACGTACTTTCTGTATCATTCGCATATTGTTTGAATATTATTAAAAATGCAAAATCTATGTATGCGTTACTCTCCTGAGCAATACAGTAATTATGATTAAGGGACAAGCAGCACAAAAAGAGCCAATTTATCTTACTTGTGCTTAGGAATACTATTGTGTAACTAAGCAACTAAAGACAAAATATAGTCTAATTAATTCACTCCTATGCTTATTTAAAAGACACAATTAGAACATTTTTATTTTCCAGCCTGCACAGTATCTCAACATGCTTGAGGGTGTACCATGTGAGGCCTATTATTCTCCAAAGACAAGAGTTTAATGTTTAGTGCCACTGATCAGACTGGGAACAGCAACTCTGGGGACCAGTGGGTGTATTTTACAGTCTGAATGCACTGGGAAGCAGAGGAAAAGAGGAAAGGGGGAAAAAAATGTAAAAATAAGGGAAAAAAAGAGGAATTTGCCTTAAGTGACCAGATACGCCAGATTGCTGGCTAATGGCTAGCAACATGTGGCTTCTCTGAGTAGTATCATTGCCCTCTCCTTCCTTTGCCAGCATATGCTACTGGTGGCGAGCGAGATAAAAATATACAGACTGGATATGCAATTACCAAAACCATGATATTTTATGACAAATGCCATTTCTCTAACACTGCTATTACAGTGTGCCTGATTTCCAAAGCTGAATTAATTTGAGCAAGTGTACATTGGAGACTGATGCTATTAGCATGATTTTTAAAGCACCCTTTAATAATCATAATCTGCATGTTTGAAACGCTTTTGTCATTACCAGTGTTGACAGATACGAGCGTGAGGCACACACCGTGGAGATGAAAACGGGGCCGTTCTCATTCCAAATAACAGCATACAGATTCTACATCTCTCAAAAAAATCTATTTCTGTGCAAAGGGAGTAGCACATTTTTCAAGGTGGGGTTGCAATAAACCACTGGTGGTGTACGAATTCATGCTCCGGCCAACCTCTGCTACCTTCACATGCTGGGGCAGGACCTCCACACACGGAGAGCCCCTTGGAAATGAATCAGGCTTTCGAGGGATCCTACAAGCATCTGTCCCGAAATGCAGAGAGAACAAACCCACTGCCTCCCTTAACTTTCTGGAAGAATCTGTTCTGTAATTATAAATGGCGTATTTTATGGAGTGACTTTTTTTTTTTTTTTTCTTTCCCCCAATTAGTCTGAAAATGCAAAATACTGCTAGGGAAATAATTACAGGAAACTAGCTCTCTCCTCTCCTCTGTATGAGCAACGCTTACTCATGTAAATTACTTGCATGAGTAAGGATTATTTGCAAGGCGAAAAGCATTGCATCAGATCCCCAGTTTGGGAGAAGAGATGAAATCAACATGAGTTCGTAGTAAACTTAGCTCCTGATGAATGAACCAAAGGCAGATCCCCACCGACAGTCCAGCCTCAGCAGAAGCAGCATTCACAATGACGCAGGGCAACGCAGAGAATGTCACACCATGCAAAATAAATGAGTTGCTTGTTTGGGCTTTTTTTAGGAATTGTACACATCACATCAAATACCATCTCTGGATTTAACGAGCACCAGCTTTGATATGTATTTTTTAGCCCTGTCTAATTAATGCCAACACCTTTAAAAACATGAAAATACAAGGCACTAACAAGCATTTTGCTCTAGAACTGCTTCGGCAAAGGTCAGTGTTCCCACAGCCCCACGCTACCCCTCGGAGCAGAGAGGAGGAAAGGAGCCAGAGGAGGATTTGACCAGGACCCTGCAGGCTGCAGGGTTTGGGAGCTGAGCCCACCTCGCACCCCCTGAGCTCCATGGACCCAGGGCGCTGCACAAGGGCACTGGGCAGAGGCTTTCTGCTGGCAGCCAGCTGGCACCTGCTTCTCAGAGTCGGGGGCTGGAAAAGCCGGGGGGCTGCCTTCTGCATGCGCCCCCACGAAAGTCTTTCAAACGCGACACCGTGGTCTTACAGCTGCTCCCTCTGGACCTTTGCAGCCCCTCAGCACCCTCCTCCGAGCCCCGTGCAAGGTGCCTGCCGTTGCAGAGGTCCTCCCTTCCCACACAGGAGGTGACATGGGGGACCACGCTGGCCTCAGAGCAGCCGAGAATACCAGGGCAAGGTGGTGATTTCCTCCAGCAAAACAGACGCTTTTCCCATTTAGATGGTGGCCCTCCCAGGAACAGAGGACGGCTACTTTTTCCCCACTGGGGGGAAGGAGGAGAAGACTGCTCCCACTCTCCGACCAGCAACGCACCTGCTGCAGCTTTTGGGCTCGATGGCGAGGTCAGAGGCAGCACACCTGGGCCCCCAAGTTTTTAAAGCAGCAACAAAGTTCTCAGCGAAGTAGAGCAAAACTCTTCTAGCTCACCTAACAGCGTCCCCAAAGGCACCATCGCCCTCACAAAAACGTCTCCACTGCTCCTGCGCTGTGAGACCACTGGTCTGAACCCGATGCCAGAGCTGGTCCCAGGCTCTCCACACATGTTGCTCAAGGGTGCAATGAGCATCGGGGCGCGCGACTGTGCCCATCCCACGTTTGCCGTCCACTGAGACTCCTCAGGAAGCCACCTCCGGCTGGCTTCTGAGGCTGAAGGAGAGCTCCTCTGCGGGGCTTACAGGGATGCTCAGCCTTAGGCAGACGGAGGGGTACCTCGGCGGGAGCACACCTGGGCTTGAACCCTTCGCCAGGTCTGGGCTCCAGCACACAGAAACATTCAGTTTTAGCAGTAGTCAGGGATATATTTAAGTCTGGATGATGAATTCAGCTAGCTATAAAAAGACTTATATTTACACTTATCGCTGATTAGCTCAAACATTCGGCAATTAGGTAAGATATGCCATCAGAAATTTCTGAGTAACAGAAGCATCACATACCTCCTTGCTTCTCCTCCCTCCTCGCAGCCACTAGCTGAATACTGTCATAATGTCAATGCTGCTATTACAAAAAACAGGCAGCGAGCTGCTTCTATTAATCATGCTGCTAGCGCAGGTAGCTGCTAGCAACTATGCCTAAATCTCTGGTGGGCTCGATCGCAAGCCTGCGATTCAACCACTCGCTCCCCTCACCAACAATTTTATTGACAGCAAGCGCCCCTGTCATCCTTTGCCTCGGACACTGCGGATTGGCAATACGTGTTGAAACATCGTTTACTTCATCCCCGCTCCCCGAACGCAAGACAAGGTGTTTTACCCACCATCGGCAGTCCCATGCCACAAATAAGGTCTACCCCGACGGCAATAAGCTGCATCCGACTCGAGAACTGCATCTCCTCCCGCAGAAGGAGCCCAGCGCAGAGCCAGGAAGCCTGGCGACCCTGCCAACACTTTGGGGACAGATACGGATGTCGTTTACGTAAGGACCTGCGACCGTCGGGCGGTTAGGCGAAACAGCCACCCCACGCGCCAATGAAGCCCGTTACCCGCAGCCGGCGCTTCCCAAGGCGCCAGCCAGCACCCAGCCTTTTGTCTCTCAGCTGCCCGCGCGTCCCTGAGCGGAATTCGGATCGTTCCAAACTATTAAAAATCGATCATAAAAAAATCATTCCGATGCCTATAAACAAGTTAATGGAGTAAGTGAAAACAAAGTACATTTCTTAATGGGAGTGTTATGTTGCCCTCTCTAGGCCCTGGCTCTCAGTGCCGGTTTCTGCAGGCTCCCTGCCAGAGAAGTATCACTCAGAGCTGTTGCTGTTACTGCTGCTGCTGCTGCTACTCTGCTAATGAATGACTAACTTAGGCCAGAGGGGAAATGACATCACCGGGGTGTAAAACACAACTGCATTAGGAAACTTTTTACCTGCTTTACATTTGTCATAATTATTCTACACAATACGACCGGCATTTGCATAATTTCAAGGCGTGCCATTATCTTAATTGAAAATTGTTTTCATATGGTTGAATAATGCAGAATGACATCAGTTAAAGCCCCAATGAAATGCACAAGTATAATCACACGGCTAATTACTAGTGGTGTTTGCATGTAAAAATAAATAAAATTGTGCATATTATTAGGAACGTACACGCAGCTGAGAACTCTCTATCGGAGCGGCATTCTACTCGTAATGGTAGGATTAATTTTCTCTGATGTTCCTACCACAGTAACATGAGCTGATCATTACGGCGTATTAAAATGATTTGTGTCCCTTTCCCCACCCACCCCCCCTTCCAAATATCTTTCATTTCACACACACACACGCACACGAAATGCACAGAGGCACAGTTTTAAATAGTCACCACGGGCAATTTCAGAGCATCCATTGCTCACTGTCATCTCCCTGATTCTTAGGAAAAGGCTCCCTTATCTCAGCGGCACGCACAGAAAATTAAAGTGAAGAGGTAGCAGCGAGCGAAGGTGGCTCTGAGATGCGTTTCGACTGCGTACGCGTGTGTACGGGTACAGGGTGATGCCGGCACCGCCAGCTACGCGTGCCTCCCAAAACAGCCCCTGCGGACAGCCGCCCCAATTTGTACCCGCACGCCCGGCGGCATCTCCAGCAGAAGTTCCCCCAAAACACCTCGTCCCCACCGCGCCTGGTTTCCAGCCCCTCTCGGGGACCCCTCCCCATCCCCATTCCCGCAAGCCCTTTCTGGGTACCTCACCCTGCCCCCTCCGCGCCCCACGGCCCCTTCTGAAGCAATACACTTGAAAC
>VZSC01007030.1:176526-192414 GCA_013398225.1 Steatornis caripensis | reverse complement strand
GGGGCGACCCCTGGCGCCCGCTCGCCGCACCGCGGGGCCGCCGCCACCCCGGGGGGCCCGCAGCCTCGACGCGTGGTGCTCTTGTTTAAGGTAAGTACAGAAACGCCCGCTCCCGGTCACAAAAACCCGGCTTCGCGCGCTGCGCGTGCGGCCGAACTGGCTCTGAAGAAGCGGAGCGTAATACGCCAACAGCCGGGTGCGCTGGGCGTGAGGGGCCGCCTTGCTGTGAGCCGTGGTGGGTGAGTTTTGGTGGCTGGAAATAAGGAGCGACGCCTGCGCGAGGCGCGGGTGAAGGCTCTCTTGGCCCCGGGCGGAAGGTGCGGAGCCGGTACAGGAATTTGGGCAGCGCTCGCAATGGTGCCGTGCACGTGGGGGACTTCAGCCTGACGTCCTCAGTGCTCCTGGACAGCCAGGCAACTGCTCCAGGCTCCCCTGGGGTGTTGGGTGCTTCTTCAGGGGGAGGCTGTGTTTCTTCTGGATCTTCTGGAGGAAATACCAGACTCTGCATTCCAGTTCAGAAAAGGTTTCATCTTTCTCACCCTACATCGTCCTAAGTTGCCTCATCGCCCGTCCGGTCTGCGGCCCCACAGCCTCTCGGCTGGTACTGCGGTGAGATGGAAGAAAGGTACCTTCAGCACCAGGGAAGGGGAACTTGCTTCCAGTGCTTGGTGTGCCAGCGATGATGCCCGCCAGAGCTCGGGCTGGGTGGGAAAGCTGATGCACTCTTCTAGGGCTTCAGAAAGCGGGCAGGTGCCAGGGCAGGCCGGGACGCTGGATGGGGCAGGCAGGAAGGCAGCGGGTACCAGTGCTCGGGCTGTCACCCAGCACCGGTGGCTCGTGTGCATCTTGGGTAGGCAAAACCAGCAGCACAGCTCAGGAGAGTTGCAGATAGCAGCTCTTTTGGCCGCTGAGGTCTTTGTGCTTGGGAGCTCAGTCACCCAGGGGAGGATGTTTTGTAGGGGCTGGGTAGGTATGGGAGGTAATGCCAGGGAGACACACACCTTGACGCATCCCTGCAGAACCAGGAGTGGTGCTCCGTTTTACCCCCAGTGAACTCCCAGCCGGAATAACTCACATTTCTTCAGCAATTTACCTTTGTTTTCACTGACTTTGGCATGTTTAATCAGGGTTGTATTCTCACGCAGATAAAACCATCCTCAAACGATTGTTAGAATACATTGGGCACAAACAGGTTTTTATTTGTTTATTCATTTTCTTTATCTCAGGCAGGTAGGGCTGCTCCTTTCCCACAATATATAATCAAGTAGCAAAGAGAACTTCCCATGTCCGTAGTTTGTGCCCTAATCCCTCTGCTTCTGCCCCAGCAGCCGGGACCGGGCAGTGCCAGCAGCCTCGGTGCTGGCCCTGAGCTCCTGCCCGCTACTCGGAGCATCACTAGCGGCTCTGTTGCAGAGCGCCGTGCTTCCTGCCAAGCCGTGGCGCTACAGCTGCGACCAGTTATATCTAAGGTAGTGAGGCTGGATACCCATGCAAGGACATGTTTTGGTCCTCTCAGCAGAGACTGCTTATCCGTGCAGCAGGCTGGGAGGCAGGCGTTATACATGATGACCCAAGCCACTGCTACATGCACTGAGCTCCTGCAGGACTCCATCTCACCTCCAGGTTTTGGGGGAGCTCAGCTCCAAAGTCCATACTTGAGCTTACATCTGAAAGGGTTACACCTGAAGCTAGAATTTGGATGGTGGGGCGATCTGAAGACTCAGATCTCTAACGTCTAAAAGGTCCCCTGAGTAGGTGGGTTTCTTCTCATCAACTTCGATTATCTGGAGGTTTGGTGTCTGGTGTCAGCTGGTGGCCCAGCTTCATGCCTTAGATGCCAGCAAAGGCAATTACGGAGGGCCAGTCACCACTCGCAGGGGACACCTCATCTCCCACAGGTATAGATTTGCTTCACTTCAAGCAAAGGTGCACAGAGCTGTCAGAAGAGCATGAAGGGTGTGTGGGCCATCTGCCCATCGCCCCTGCAGGTTCTTTCCCTGCCACCCCCACAGGCTCTGCGGGGCGGGGGAGGGCGCCCAGCACAGGCAAAAGGCAGTGTTCACCCTCCATCCCCACATCTCCCACCCCCAGCCCAGGGTGTGTCTTTAGCTGGCACTGCTGGCCTGTAGGACCACTAGCATCCTGCTTAAGTTTCTGACGTTGCTAGGATTTTGAATGGGTTAGCAACAGAGGCTGTGGCAGTGCAGAAGAGTACATATTCCAAGCAGCAAGGGTATGCGTGTTCCTCACTGCTCTGACATCAATTGTATAGGAGACTTCTCCCCACCAAAAGCTCTTTATACATCAAAATAATAATAAACAAATAAAATACACAGCTTGTTTATAGCAGAAATTGAAATTCCACGTATAATCAAAAGTTGGATTTTGTCCTGCAGGCACTGGGTAAGTTTTTTTGGTATGAATATTTTGTATCTTTCTCTGGCCAAAAGAAATGTGCAAAATGTTGTAATGTTTCTGCGCTTTCCTTTGGACATTCCAGGCTTTTGCTTAAGCTTCTCATAAAAGGCTATTTTCAGTAGAGGGAGAGAAAAAAAAAACAAACCAAAAAAACAACAAAAACCAGCCTACAGTATGCCGAGTCAATAAAGTAATGCAAAACCATAAAACACAGCAATGATAACAACAGAAGATCTGTAGATTACAAAGGAAATAAGATGGGGATGAGACAGAGCGGTAGCTGGAAGCGAATGCATGAAAGCCAAAATAAGACTGGTCCTAATAAGCAGCCAAAGTTGAACTAAAAAGCATTTAAAGCATTAATTTATTAAATAACATTATTTTCATGCTTTATAATTAAAAATAGTTGCAGTCAGGCACGTTGCGAGACAGGAAGCTATTGGAGTCTTCAAGCCCAGTTTCATGCTTGGAAGGAAGCGCAGCCTGACCCTCTCTGCGAGCTGGGCTGTGCCTGCGCAGGGGCTGGCGAGCCAGTGTTCCTTTGGGGTGCTTAATTCACTTACTGATTTTCTACCCAGAGCTTTTCTCTTCTCTTCTTTTAAGACACGGAGGAGCTTTATGGGGAGTGCTCTGTGGTGGAGATGGAGCCCCGGCGGAGCTCCAAGGGCGATGCCAGCCCCGACTCCCACTTGGCATGTGGGGTGGGATGCAAAGCCCTTTGATGTTGCCAGGAGGCTCCGTGTTCACTTCAGCAGGTTTTGGGATCGGTCTCTTGCTTCGGGAACCCTTTAGATCAGATATTCAAGTCACCAGTTCGAAGCATTTAAAATACCAGGAGTCAGAGCGTTTATCTTCCCTCTAAAAACCCAGCAGCCCCAATCAGCGACCTAACTGAGCATAAAATGCCACGTAAGATCAGCTTTCAAATCCCAGCCTTTCATTCATACGTGCATCTAGAGTTATTTTTATTTACCTTACATTTATTTTTGTCGTCCTGGCATCATGGTTTTAAGTTCCCCTCTCAGACTGCTAGGAGCTCGCCTGGAACAAGCACCCCACTGCCCCAGGGCTCCTGGACGGGACTGGTTAAGAAAAATAATAATCGCTGAGTATCGAGAGATTTAACGGTAAAAAAAGTGACTGTGGTGGGACGGATCACCTGCAAATGCAGAAACTATGAGGGTGCCCAGATGGTTGCAGGGCATTACGAGCCCCGTAACAAGGGGTGCAGCCGTGGCACGGGAAGAGCCGGCGGTTTGGCAGCCCCAAAAATACTTGCTGAACTCTCCCAGTAAGAGTAAACTGAGGTGCCTGCTACCTGCTGCCTGGAAAGCTGATTTCATGAAGTGGCACAGGGTGACGGGTCAGCTAAAACAGAGCCCACGCAGTTTCTGCCTGATTGGTTGCTAACCAAGATACACTTTTCAGATGCTGTTAATTGAGTCGGATGAATTTTGCTCCAGGGGGACCTATTACGGGCAAAAATACAAGTGACATCAGAGCCGTAACTCATAAAAATCAAGTCCCTGAATTACATCTGAGAGCAATATGAAAATGCAAGTGGGATTTCAAATGGTATCAAATAACTTTCTGTCATACCTTATTAATACCACAGAGCTAATAGAAACAGCTATATTATCATCCTAATGTCATTATACATATATAATACACACACGTGCATACACACAAACAGTGTGTGTAATTATAACAGCATTATTTTGTTCACACAGCCTGAAAAATGTGATTAGATGGCGGCTCTGAAATGGCAATATTCAATCAGGTATGACTTGTATATTGGCTCAGAGCACAGTCTTCTACTTATGTAAAATTATGCCTTGTTATGTGCAGTGGTAGCGGACAGCTGTGAAGGAAAGAGGGAGCTGAGGCCACAGCGATCGTTTCGTCTCGAGTCGGAAGGGCTGAATTGTCATTTCAGCACTGAAACACCGTCACTGTCCAAGCAAGCTATCGCCGGCTATCCTTTCTTGCCTGTATCACTTCAGAATACATGCCAATTTACCTGCTAAAAATAGCTGCCTTCTCACAAAATCTCAGCTAAAATCTCTCCACTGGAAATGGTCCTAAATGCAACCAAACTATTTCTTTTTTAATCATAAAGCTCGGAAGGGAACGTCGCCTGCTAGGGTTTTAGATGGGCTTCAGTTTCCAAATGGTGCACAGGAAACACGCACGCCAGCCATTTCCTATCCAGCTCCTGTCAAATAATTTACCTCAACTGTTTTTAGTGCAAATATACATATGTGTGTATATATATCCCTGTGTGATGGGGAGAGCTGGAGCTAGAAATATCGTCATAAGAATGCCAGGCCATATTTACCCAAGTCAGTGGTCAGGCAAGTTGCTATTCTTGGCGTGCCAGATTTAAGTTGGTTTAAGTAAACAAGCAGACCTCTTTGCACTTAGCAGGTCTTAGGTGTCATGGCTTTTTTTCTGAGAAAATTCTTTTTTTTTTTTTAATAACTTTGGTGAGCCCCAGAGGAGGGTAAGCAGCTATCTCAGAGGGAGCAGCCGGTGCTACTGGGGACCAAGCCAGGGAGAGCAAGGCAGATTTCCCAGGCGAGGGATGCACCAGCCAAACTCAAAATTTGCCTTTTTCTGCCCTGTCCTGATTTGAGAGCAGGGGACTTCACCTCCTTATTGACCTTGAACGCCTTGCCCCACATCCAAGTTCTTATGGCAGCTCTTGCTCTCCTGTTTTGAGACTGAGTTTCTCCATTTTTCCCAGTGTGGTTTGTGCAAGGACATTTGACCTCTCAGCTATCGAGACCTTTTTAAACAGCACTAGGATGAGACGCAGTGACGAAGGGCTCCTGAAGCCCCGCGTACCTGCAGGGCTGCTGGCCAGTCCCACGCTTGCAGCTGGAGGATGCAGGGCTGGTGTGTCCACCACCACGACCTCGCTCTTCCCTTTGCATGCAGATTTTTCCCTGGAAGCTCTAGCACTCACTTCTACACGTTTATTGCCATGTCTTCATCCTTTATCTGAGTTACAAATGCAACAAAACTGATGAGTCAATCATCTAGCACAGTTTAGCAACGTTTAACCTTTGGCTAAGTTGTCTTCAAGCTGTTCCTACCTAAGTACATATTCGAGGCAGCTCAGCAAACTCGCCTCCTCCCGAATTTTGCCTGAAAAAGGCTTTTGGCATCTGGTGCCAAGTGGCAGTAGAGGAGAAACAAAGCAAAATAGCTCCTGGTACCTCAGCTCTACAGCCTGAAGGCTGCTTCTTGCCTCGCAGAGCAACCGGCCCAATAAGCAAGTGCTGCTCTGTCCCGGGTCGCTGCGGTCCCCGGCGCTGGCATCGGTGAGGGAACGGCCATTTCTGCACCTCATGCTGAACCGGCCTTACAGTCGGGCTGAAGTAACTACAGATTATAAACACAAGGCTTCTCTGGTAAACACTGGAGAGGATGCAGAAATAATTCCTCCTCCTCCCAATTCAGGTACACACATCAAACTGAAATACTAGAAGAGAAAATGAATTGATCTGTGGATCCAGCTCTGCCAAACACACAGCTGTTTCCACGGAGCACAGATATCTGCCATACCGGAGAGCCTTTCTTCTCCTCCTTTCCAACACCTTTCCTTACCCAAGTGAGCGTCGGACATGTTTCCGAAGTACAAGAATCTCTGAGGTCTAACCATGATGGAGCCAAGCCTCTAGGGAAGATAGAGATGGTTGGGTTTTTTTTTCAAAAATCCTCTTGAGAAACATGCTTTGGCTCATCTTCATTATACCTAGCCTGATTTATTTTAATTGCTCTGCGTATCTGGAATACTATGATTGCGTAATCTGATGCACATGCCTTTAAAAGGAAGCCTTGGCTGCAACACCGGGAAGGCAATGTTAAATACGGAAAAAGTACTATGCAAAGTCTCATTTATTTTGGAAATCGCTGGAAAGAGTTCTACTGCAAATTCGCAGCAAAACATATGCCACATTTGAATAATGATTTTGAGAGGTGCTTTACCTTGCTTTGCAATAAAAAGGTCTCTGAAAATTGCAGTCCTTCAAAAATACATCACTCCCAGCTCCTGAATTCCAGTGAAACCAGAGGACAGTTGGGTCCATGGTGGCAGCCCCAGGGTCGGCTGCCGAGGGCGAGGTGAGAACTGGCTGCCTGGCACCATGCACCTGCACGGATCGCTTCCACCCCGTACGACAATAACAAGAAAACAGTAACCTAAGGGAAAATCTGTTTTGAGCAGAGTCAAGGGGAACCGCAGGCTCAGGACAGCGAGAACGGAGGCAGCCTGCGGAGATCTGCCCTCCCTGGGTTTGGAAACACAGGACTCCATCTCAATAAAACAAAGCAGGAATAACAGGAGTGCGGAGAAATACCTGAATGTCGTCCCTCTGCCTTATCTGATGCAATTCACAAGATGCCAAATATTGTCAGCTTGGGAAAAAAAGGTCTGCAGAAACCTTCTTCCAGTTAAGAAAAATATGTCATTTAAGGTACTTATTTATAATTGGACCTAGAAAAAGGATTTATTTTGAAGTCACATCAGTATATATTATCTGTTATCAAGATGCGGCTTTTCTGAAGAGAGAGATCCGTATCTTACCAAAAGCTTTTTCTTTCTCTGTATTTTTTAAATTTACCTCATTGGACGAAGTAATACGTGCCATAAATACTGTCCCTGAAGCCAGTGGGGGTACTCTGTGAAAGAATTCAAAAAAGAATTCAAAAAACCCCCAAACCCTGCCCTTACCTTTGGCTTATTGATATGCGTTCCTGTCTTCTAGGGAAAGGAAAAGCCATGACTTTTATAGGTTACCTACACTGTATTAATTAAAAACATGCAACTGAGATTTTGTTTTGCAGGAAACATATTCAATTCATCCTCCCCAGCCTTGGCGTTCACACAGAGAAATGTATGCATGCAACCCGGTGCCTTTGGGTGCACAGCAAATACCGCAGGGGATGATTAACCAAACGGGCTCTGCACAGTGCTGGGATAAGCAAGCCCAATAAACTTCACAGGTGAAGGAGGAGACCCATAATCATATCCTCTGATCTTGAAAAGGATCCGCGAGCACTTTTCACTTGACTTCATGTGGTTATCTGGGACCGAACCGGAGTCGCATAGATTTGGCAAGACCTGTTTGCCATGCCGGACCACAGGAGTGCAGTCGGCGCTACCCTACCCAGCTGGCAGTGCTTTGCAAACAAGTCATGTGAGGGGCTGCAAACAGGCCACAGTGTCACAATTTACAGGCTACACCTTTAAACGCCCACAAATTTACTTTGGGTTCACAGATGATAATGAGATTCACGTTTGAGAGAAGGAGCCCGCAGAGACTATCAGGAATATTAACGTTATCACTGAAGTTTATTAGTGCCTGTATGTCGAGAAGTGGGTAAGGAAACCCTCTGGGTTTTGTTATGCTATCAGCAATTATCATGCAAGGAGATTCCTGTTCCTGGTTCTTGCTCTGATACAGTTTGGGTAAAAAGGCTCGAAGACTGATCTTTGGGAAGTGTTTGAGTTTTTAAGCAGAACAGACGTTTCCTCCATTGCCTTCCACAAACCTCCATTTCTCAAACAAGAGCTGAGGGCTTTCCCCATCCTTCCTTTCCATTAACATTTCCATTAACATCCTTTTCCATTAACATTTCTAGCTCAATAAACCCATGTGCCTCGTGCCTGTGAAATTTGTAGGTGCATCTGCGATCATGTACAATTAAAATAACCCTCCAGATGTGGGTTCACATGTCTGTTTTGTTCATGTCTCTCAAGCCAAGCTACAGCCCCTCGCTTCGCTCCGCGCTTTCTCGTTGTGCTCCTGTCTCCATTGGTGGAGAGGTATCACCGGGCTGGATTTATGGTGGAAGCGATGTGGTGCTGCTGTTTATTCAGACGCCAAGAAGTAGTCAGCGATCAGCTTCCTGGGAAACAAGCCATTAAGGTGTGAGCATGGGTTCTGGAAACCTGTCGCCAGCACGCCAGAAACCCTTCCTGGCCCTTCTCCTCTTTCTCTTCTAATGGATTAAGGGCTATAAAACCTTGTGCCTGTTATCTAGCCTGGGATCTAGCACCGTGATCAGTCTTTCTGAAAAGTTTGCATTCTTTTAAGCTCCTTATATGTTAAAGAAGGAAGAAAACGAGAAGGAAAGGAAGAAGCTTGCAGTCCAGCTGACCGATCAGACTGGAACCTCTCAGCACAATTCAGGGCTGCTGCCCCAGTCTGCGGTAGCACCACAGAAATCAGCGGGTTGGTGGCAGGAACGCTCGGGAAGAGGGACGTGCTGGGGAGGAGATCCTTTTCTCCTGAGAGCTTTGTTACAGCTCCTCCAACCAGGAGGTGTGGATAAAGATGAACCAGACCCCTCCGACTTCGGCACGAACCGGGCCGCGCTCGGTTCCAGAGGAGCTGCGGCACGTATGTGAAATTTCAACCGTATTTACATTTTAAAAGAAAATAAGGAGCAGGTGCTCGCTCTGATAGCTGCCTGGGCTGGGATAAGGCCCCGCAGCCATGAGATGCAGGCTGGGCAGGCGTGCCCTGCTGCCGCCTTTCCGGAGGCAGAGCCAAAAGGCACTGTCTCGTTTTTCCCAGGTGGCACAAGCCAGGCACCGCCGGTGCCTTGCTGGGAGGTTCACTCAAACCCCGCCATCAGGCAGACAGCGCCTTCGCTGATGGACGTGGCACCCGTTAGCACCCCCTCGATGCAGATGGATCGGCAAACCTCACAAACTACAGGCGAGGCCTTTAATTGGTCTTGGTTAAACTCTTGCCGCTTGGTGCGCTTTGAGAAGCGGGGCATTTGCTGATGGAGGAGCTCCTGGCTGTTACATTTAATTAAGGATTCTTCTGAAAGTTCTGCTTAAAATAACAAAGCTCGCTGCTCAGAAAAGCATAGGTGATTCCCCCAGAGGCCTGGCCAGCGTTTCTGCTCCTATTGTACAGCATTATTGATTAATCAAAACTAATGTTCACAGCTGTTGCCTGATGGATAACGTCTTTGGTGTTTGCCTGCATATAATTATTTACTACTTTATTGATGTTATTTATTTCTTCATTAAGTATTGTTGGCTGTTCAATTACATGAAACACAACTGCAAGTGTTGCTGCTAAAAGCCACGGGAACGGCTGCCCAGAGCTGAAATCTTTCAACCATAAACTCTAAAAATAAATCTAAAGATAAAAATATTTTAGACAACACTCTTAGTGAAGACCATCAAACCACAAACACGTTACACGTCATCTGGAGGCTGATGCCGGAGTACCACATTCAGAAAGGTTTGCAATGCTGATTTTATTGCGCACAGCAAAGGACTTTTGCAGACTTGCGCGTTTTATTAGATCTCCAAAACACACAGGAAAGGTCCCTATCTTATTCTGAGTAGCTGAATGTTTGAAATAAATCAAAGGGAAACTCCGATTTTCCAAAGCTGACAGTCAGGAGTGCCTAACCAAGCTTCTTTCAAAAAACAGTTCCTGTGCCGAGATCCAAGGACCTCCCAGGCCAGATGCTGGCTCTGTCCAGCACCCCAGTGACAAACTGGGGAGTGTCTCCAAGCGCTTCCTCCAGGCTCTCCCTTCTGCCCTCCTGGCTGTCCGTGGGCGATGCAGACCCAAGGGCCCATGCGCCCTCCCTCCCCAGCACCCCACTGCCCTTGCCCCACTCAGAAGCACCAGGCACAGCTGCTGCAGCAGGTCTGTGCCTGACATCGCTGAATTAGGGAGCCAACACCTAATCCTTGGATCCACATGGGACAAGGAGGGATGAGCTGAGGCTTACTTAGCTTGTGATGTAAGACCAACCTTAACAGCACCACTTTTCCTTGCCAAGACCAAGCCATGGGGGCTTGGGGGCAGAATCAACATCTTAAATTCTATCTGGAAACCAAGAGGCTGTAAGGACAAACTAGATTTAAGACACATTGTGGCTCTCAGCAATCTCTTAGGTACTTAACATTTGAAAAAAAAATAGCTGGGTACATGACTGCAAACATGGTATGAGAGAACTTGGAAGGATCTTCTCAGTCTGCAAACAAACCGGAGGACCCACAAACCCTGCTGTAGCTCACAAATCATTAACTCACCTACAACAGTTCAGAAATAGCCTCTGTATCTCCTTAGTCATAAAATAAAAATTCCTTCTCTGACATCCTTTCCAAACAGGCCTCATCAGGCCCTTCCACCAGGGCAGGAGAACAAATAGCTCTGGCAGTCCTTGCTTGGCCATCAGTGCATTTGTTATTCGGTAGCTGCTAGCCTAAATGTTTCGACACAGCTCCCTGTGGATCTCTTGCTTACTTCTGAGGTAGCGCATTAAAATTAGTGAGGTCTTAGCTACTGCTTTATGACAAGCACGTAAGATGGCCAGCTGCCAAACCTATAACTTCCCTGTGGCCTCCGTCCTAGGGCTGCTGCCTCTGCTTTTTCTTCAGGAGCCCAGAGGAGGACCAGGCTAACACCTGGCGCCATCGGGTCACCTGCATCTGGTCCAACATGTCTCCAGCCTGGAGCACAGGGGGAAGTTGACTGTGGGGCCCAAGTTCTTCCCATGCTCTCGAGACACAGTGTATGCTTGCCTCTTTTTTAACTAAGACACGTCGGGGAAAACCTGAGAGAAATAGTAAACAGAGAGGAAGGATAAAAAAAGCAAAAAAGAAAGATGATGAGTCTGGGGAATTTGGTCTCCATTTCCCTCTTTGTTTCCTCCCCAGCCTCCACAGTTTCATGCATCTCCTCTGTCCAGAGACAGTTCTTCCTCTGCCTGCGTTTTGAAATGTCACCATCTTTCCTGTATCCCTTGTGCCCACATTGTGAGGGTACCACGGGCACCTTTCCAGCAGGGATGCGCAGAGCGATGGATTTTAAAGGAAGCTAAGGAAATCTTTATGGAGAACTTGGTGAGAATTCGGCACTTGGCACTCTTCTGCTCTTTTCAAAGTCCACAGGACAGGAACAATCTAAACAAATGTATGCCCCAATGCTGATAAATCCATTTGGAAAGATATCAAAGAAAATCTTGCTGGGTTTGGAGACCTTTGAAGAAATGGAAATATCCTGCCAACCTGATGCTGAGATCTATCTTTTTCCACCATGTGGTCCGAATCATCCGAGTCCTCCACAGCTCCCCTTCCTCCTTGGGGCGTGGAGGGCAGCGCTGCCTCACTGAAACAAGGAATTTGGGGGCCAAGAGAACAGCATAATTTGAGGAAAATCCAAATGAAAAATTACTTGACAATGGAAGTTGTTACTGTGTCTAAAAATACCTCGGTGAGTCAGATTACTGAAAACAGCAAAGCTAGGGAGCAAAACCATAGCCTCTTCTCAGCAGTCAGCTGGCTTCATTCACTAGCCTGGCATCTCTTTCCCCTTATGTTTTTGATATCATAAGAGTGAAGGGTTTTTTTAAGTCTACAATAAGTTAATGTTTAATGGATTGCCCTGTACAGTTCTTGGTGTTTACATGTTCTCCAACTAACCAAATTTGTAGAGCAAATTAAAAGTCCATAAGACCTGGACAAGTGAATTACAGGTATTTGTTGCTCAGAAACATCGTTGTGGCGTTGTTCAGTCGCACATGCCCCCCAAATAAACAGTTTCAGTTATGTTTTCACCTTCCCCGGCAATAATAAGGTCTCTCGCTGTTGCTGGCCAGGGCTATTGCTCCTTAGTTTGCAACTGTTACGGCTTTGTGCACATATGCTTCCTGTGAATGTGCAACCTTGCACAGTGCTGCAGTCTCAGTGCTTGCAGGGTAACCTATTAAGCCATGCTGGCTCAGGACCAGGCGCACTGGAGAAGCATGGGAGAAGCAAAGGTGGAGACTACGATGTTGTCAATGCCTTTTTTATACTAAGGAGACAGGTAGGTGTGCCCCCTTTCTTCCACTGACCAAAATATAAATAGCCAGTGAGAGTCTTCCACTCCCCAACGGGCAAATCGCTGCCGAACGAGCTGTTCCCCGCACCACGCCACAGGGGACTGGCTTGGTTTCTCCAGTCGTCATGCATAGGTGACTTTGCCTGGTCAGTCTAAATGCGCCGGGACTTCTCCCTCCTTCAGACCTGGCCAAGGCAGGACCCTGGGCTCTGCCCCTGTGCCTGCCCTGGGACCGTCCTGCAGGCAGCTGTGAGGGAAGTAACTAAATTCCTCAACCGCCCCGATGCTGATCAACAGGAGAGCCCGGCAGCTGGAGACACTGCATTCCCCACGCACACGCTGTAAATGTGAATAGTACCCACTCCGTGTGATGTTTTGAGTTCGTTTCCCATATTGCCAGGGTCTCCCTGGCGATGCGACTCAAGGCGGTTGACGTCCTCACGAGGGGCTGGGGGCACTCGGCAGCACTGAGCCCACTGCACCTCTGCGGGAATGGGCGAGCGAATCCCCCTGTCCCACCCTGTGCGGGGCAGCCGGAAAGCCAGTAGCCGTAGTAACTCAGCACAGTGGGACCTGAGGAAACAAAATGGATTATTTTAGGGTTAAAACCTATGGAAAAAGGAAATCAGGCTCATGTCATCAATGGTAAAACTCCCACTGGTGCTGGTGTGACCAGGATCAGGCCCAGGCTGCACCCCTGTGGCTTCCCAGGCTCACGAGGACTTAAAATTCTGGATTTCAAATGATGGTTAATTTTTGGCTGACCTGTTTGGCTTGAACTATTACATGTTTTTGATCGTCGGGCTTATCTTAATCTGCTGTATTAGTACTCAAACTTAATCAGAAGAAAACGTTACCAACACGGAGTGTCGTTCCTACCCCTCCGTCAGCTGAACGACTTGAAGCCCCCCAAACCCATTGCGATCCACCCGCGACATCCGGCTCCTCTCTGACCATTAGCGCGTTCTTCGCACTGTAAACTCACCTCGGGGAGGGAAGAGACAAAGGCGCACGGGCACAGCACGCTCCCTTGCCGGCAATGCCCCTGTGCAGGTCTAACGCCAAATGTCCCCACCCCGAGGGCAGCTAGGGACGAACTGCCCACGGGGTGGGGTGTTTTGGTCAAAGAAACTTCTCTTGCACACACATTTGGGTCGGTTTTTGTCATTCGACATCAATGGCCAGCTGTGACATTCCTCCGCATTGGGTTTTTTTCCCCTCCCTGCTATTCGAAGAACAGAGATTTTATCTTCCCTTCCCACCACGGCGTGCTCATTTCACTAAAAACCTGCCTTTCGGGTCAGCACGCTGGTAAGAGATTAATTTTACACTGCAAGAAACGCCGAGCAGAGTATTTCAGCTTTGACATACGAGACGCCTGTTACAATATTGCCGTTTTTCTAAATTAAATATTAGGAAAAATTAAACCCAATTGTGGTTCGTATTCCTATGGAAAATATTTCTGTCCAAAACAGTCCCTCTACGCTAAATGACTTAAGTAGCTGAAAACACAATAAATATGCAGCAAGTTAAAAACCCAGATTATTCAGGTTTTAAGGCTTATAACTAAAAGTGGTTTAATGTTTCATGCCTAATAATAGATTACTGCTATCACATTTCTAACCTTTATTTCTACCAGCTTTGAAGTCCAGCCGTATAAATGCTGTTTGTAGAACCACACGAAAGTTAAAGCAAATATTACTCAGAGTGATTCATATGAACAAGAATTTGCAATGAAGGCAGAGGGTTTTTTGTGTCTGTATCAAAGGAAATGAAATGTTTGCAATATTTTCCAGTTGATAAATGCATTAAAACGTTTTAGTAGTGTAGTATGAACATTGCTGACATAAACAGACTTTGACCTGAAACAGATTGTATTAAGCTCTGCGGGGGAGGCAGCATGAAAAGAAATAAAAATAAAATAAAAAATAGAAATTCCTAGATTTCAAAATCTGCCACAAGGTCACCGCAGTCCTTAATTAGCTGAATACATTAAGAGAAGGCTAGGACACAGATTCTGTAAAGAGAGCAAATGTATGTTTAATCCTCTGCTCTCTCCTTATAGATTACCCTTTCAGAACAAGTAACCTTATTTTCTTTTTAAATATCTATTTACCTTTTCGAGCTTTGCATAGCAAAGCAGGGTTTTCTTTCTTTCTTTTTTTTTCCCCCCACTGTTGCAAAAGAAATTAATTTGTCGCTAGTTGCTATGCATTGGCAGGATTTCTGCATAAAGAATGTAAGCCATCTATCTTTGTATTCAAGATATAGTTAATCTGGCAGTTAAAATACTTTGGAAACATTTTGATGACTTATCTGGAAAAGTAGCTTTGCATTTTCAAAGAAAACTCAGAACTGTATTGCAAGGGGAAGATAAAAGATATACGAAGTGTTTGTTCCAGGCGATACTATTCATTTAAACATCAGAATGTAACCCCACCCAAGCAATTATTGCGGAAAAACAAGACAAAAATCCTCACACAGCTTTCTGACACAGTCTTTATTTGGGAAACAGAATAACTGTATTGCAGTTATAGCCTAATGGATCGCAAGCTGTTTTATTGGAGTCAGCCGAATCCTGTTTAGCATTAAAAAGAACGCTGTTTGCTATCAAGAACACATTTACATTAATAGGACTTTGACAAAGTAAAATAAAATTGCGTTAAGATGATGTAAGTAGATAAGACAATGAAATCTCTGTGAGACAGTTCTGGTGCACCGGTAAGAGCCGAGTCCCCACAGGGAAGGAGCGTATTTTTGCACCAAGTACCCATGTGGTTTTTAAGTTGCAGAGTGGCCAAAATTAATTCCATGCTTACAGTATTTCCAGCGAGGGAAAAGAGGAAGTTTTTTATTGTTATTTTTCCCCTTGAAAAGGTAAAATTTCTGATAACCTATGCTTTTATTCGCAGTAATACAAACAAGTTTTGTTCCCCGCGCCAGCCGGTGATCACCCTGGTTATTGCAAGGGACTTTCCAATACAGAGCAGCTGAAAACAAGGTTTTGGATTACATGGTAATTTAGGAATGCATGAAAAGCCAAGCAGTCACCGTAACAGAGCGCCGCGCCAACTTCACGGCCCTCACAGCAAAACACAACATATGTTTTGTGATTCATTCAAACGGCTTTTCAGTTTTTTTGGTCACAAAATATGTCGAGCTCTGGTATTCGTCCTGTATTTAGGGAACCTTACTCTCAGACAACGACGACCCCTCCGCCCCATCTCTGACGCCTCTCTTTTTAGTCTGGCCGTTAAGCGAACGGCAGGGATCGACGGCGATAACGCCGTGGGGTTTATGACCGACCAGGCCGCGGCGGCCGCGCTGTTCCCGTCGCGGCGGCGCCGCGACACTCCTCCGGCCGCGCGCGAGGCCCTCCCGCTCCCGGAGTCGCTTCCCGCCAGCCGCGCGCGACGGAACGCTCCGATTTCGCACCTGGCGGGGCGAAGCGCCCCCCTCCTCTTCCCGCCCCGCGGCCCCGTGCCGGGCCGCGGCAGCGACCGCGCGGCCGCGCCCCCGGCGACCCCGCGCTCACGTGCTCGTAGCGAATTTGCCGCAACAAACACCAGGTGTCTCCACTTAGCCGGGCTACGGCTCGCGG
>VZSC01007030.1:152411-176399 GCA_013398225.1 Steatornis caripensis | reverse complement strand
CTTAGCCGGGCTACGGCTCGCGGAAAGGGGCCTGCCTCCAGGAAAAAGAAAAGAGAAAAGAGAAGAGAAGAGAAGAAAAACATTAAGGTCGTTCTTCCCGTTGCTTCTAATCAGCCTGTTGCAGGGCTGTGCGCGCGAGTCGTTGGGTGCACGCACGCGCCGACACTCTCCTACCGGGATTGTGTTTTGTCACTTGATAGGCCTCTGCCAGGCGAGGCAGGACTTCCCGGAGTTTGAAATAATCCAAATTCAATCACTTTAAAGCTGCTACAATATTCAAGTCCAGGCAGCCGTTTCAAATTAATGGAATATCAGATGTGTGCTCTGATCCTCTCAATTTCCTTAGGCAAGAGAAATTCTGCGGCGGTAGCAGGAGGGGAATGCAGGGCTATCGGTGAAATAAATGTCAGCTTTTGTCTGCTGATAAAAAAAAATGCACACAGCGGAAAAAGACACGGTATTTATTGCTCCGCAATTAAAATGTATTTCTATAGGCGGTAAGGATTATCCTGGCGGTTTGGCAAGCGAGCACTGTGCGGTCTGATCCGCACGAATGGGCGTTAAATCAAACCAAAATACAAAATTGCTTTTTATTTGGAGCTTTACAAATATGGCTAAACATTTTGTTTGGGCGTGGATATTGATCTTCTGCACCGGCTGGCGTGTTTATCAATACAAATACTAGAACATCAACTTTCACAGCCCAGTCCCAGGGCACGGATGGGGATTTTGGCAAGAACTGGGGGGGGGGAATAAATCTCCGCAGCAAGACACCAGCCCATGCAAATGCACTTGGTTTGGGGTTTACTTTGGAAGCGTAAACATTCGTTGGGTCTGTCAAAAGGTTCGCAGACTTGAGAACCTTTTGATCAAACCTGGGCTGTCTTTTGAAGAAACCTGCACTGGAATATGGTTTTCAAGATGCAATTCAGTGGCTTTGCTTTTGAAATACAAACAAGCCCAAAAATTCAAATCAAGGCTCTGAGCCTTGGCACGAGCTTTTACAGCACATGGGTTTTGCTGATCTGTAGGGCTTATCACCCTGGGCTATGCCCTGGCTACGAGGGCCCGCGTGTCATAAGGTATTTTTCATGAAACAAAAAAACAATACGAGCTGTCAGAGTTAAATTGAGAATAAGGCATTTCTTTAATTCTGATTTTTTCAGTTATTTGCTTTATATGAGGAGAGCCTGGCTGCTTCTGCACTAACTGGGACTTGCGTTGCCAGACAGTATGTTTTAAGTTATTTTTAAAAATGCTGGGTTTTGAAGGCTCTTAAATCCTTTGATGTAAATGAAAATAAAATCATAGTTTGGAACCTAACAGAGACTTTTAATCTTGATCTTAAAAGCACAAATCATACTACAGCATAGAGCGAAACTATTTTCCATCCTCCGCACTCGGCTTCTCTACGCATACCGGTATTTGATATTTATAGGTGGCAATTAGAGGTCTCAGGTAGTCCCAGTGCCTCGTGCCAAGCTCTGTACACAGTTACTGCCTCACAGTCTACGGCTGAGGTTTCTACAGCCTTGCTGTTTTTCTCATTTAAATACAACACTTCGAGCGAGTTTGATTAAAACAAAGCAACGCAAAGGAGAAGCAAAATGTCTCAAATTCCACGTGCGTAATGTTATGGCGACAAAACTTTGACCAATTACTGTCTCGGAGGGGGAAAACTACTGCCAAGGTAGGGGCGTTGCAATAAAATTACAGAAACGCTTCTTCCACAGCCACCCTGGAAAACCCAGCCGTCGTTTTCCGCCAGAGCAGGGGCAGAGCCCCAGCCCAGCCCCAGCCCAGGGGAAAGCCCGACTGACCAGCTGCTGCCCTGGGTCTCAGAAGCGCAGACAGTGCATGGATGCCAGGTGTCAAATACTGGATGAAGAACAATCAGCTGAAATACATTTTATTATCAGATTTTCTTGCTGTAAAATTCTGACTTGCTAAGAGGAGAGCATCCCCTCCCAACCCTGCTAGCAGAGGCATCCCTTCCCTTCGCCTGCCTGGAGCAGGGGCGAGCGGCTGCCAGGCCGCTCCCTCGGGACGGTCGCTTGGCAGGGGCAGCGGGTACCAAAACCCATTGCCCCTTGCAGTCGTCCCCAAACACAGGTGACAGTGGGCCTTCATCCTGATGGTCATCCCGAGAGCTGCTGGGAAGCTGCTCACAGCCTGCGAGCGGGTGCGTGCTGCGGTGGGAAGGGGTTTGGGTGTGCCATGGACGTTGCCAGACGGCTTTTATTCTCCAGAATCCTGCTGTGGTTTTTGTCCCAGAAGAAGAGGCTGCGATCAGCAAGAAATTCATTCCAGTATTTGTCTACAGGTTGTGCATTGTCTTCCTGGTGTGGCTGAAGATGACTCAGGATGCTTTCCATGGTTACAACCACCAGCAAACTGCGACAGAAGAACACTCAAGAGGTAAGTTCATCATACTTATGTGAACAGGCATTGAATCCCCATGTCTGAATCCTTCTGGATTTAAATCTCTCCATTACCACCACTGGAGTTTCAAGGCAAAGAATTTCAAGATTTGTCCCTAAATAAAAAGTGCCAAATTAATATAACAGCACGGTGGGGTTTCCATTTATTGCACACAATGGTCAAGATATTCAGACTTACGTCTCCCACTGCAATTGTTATTCAGTTTTCTTGCTCATATATAATGCTTTTATCTACTCTGAATGGGGTTATCTTTAGTTCCTTAACAAGCCCATATAATTCAGCTGTCAGAGTTTCCATAAGAACAATACCTTGGAATTTCCTGCCTTTAATGTGGACTAACTCCTGTCTGTAGCATCGCATTAACGATGTTTCCAATGTGTGTGATGACTACAAGATTAGTCAATTAAGTACACTTTACATATATATTTATAATGTTCAATTACCTTTTGTAGAGGTACCATCTCAAAGTAACGTGAGGATCTCATCTTGGTAAATCTAACAGCCTGAGCTGGGCTGCCTCATCTCTTGTTTCAGACTTTGCAGGTGGCCTATTTGCTGGGAAGGAAATTCTCCTGCCCAAGCAGGCAGAGACAACAGATATGAACCTGCCTCAAGTCCTTTCCCTACTTTTTCTGCCATGAGGACTTTTCCTGTTGTGTGACCACAGGAACATGGTGGTCCTCGGGATGGAAACGCCTCCTGGCACACGCAGCAGCATCCTACCTGCCACAGAACCACGTTAGGAGAGCTCACCCAGACGCCCCATTGCACTGAGCTGTGCCCAGTACCTGAGGAGAGATTGCTGTTGTTGTCTCTATTTGTAAGGAAACAAGGCAGGACATTCAGCAGCTGAGACCTGAGGCTTCCCCATTAGCCATCCAGTAGCGTACTGACAGATGGCTGTTTCTATTTTTGCCTCCCGTATTCCAGGCCCGTTCATTCACTACACTCCATTTAATTACACAGAGTACGTGCCCAAAACCTTGTACGCTTTTTCCTGAGCGTGTCCGTTGGTCTAACAGGAGATGTTACCGTTCCTCGAAACACCACTTCAGAGTTTTGCTGTTTGTTTTGCGGCATCGAAGACAACCTCCAGTTTGACTGTGCTCATACTTGGCAGTTCCCCTGAGCTTCAGAAGACCCAACAGCTCTTCATGGAAGATCCAATGTTATCTCCCCCTTGCCCCAGAGTGCCTCCCTACATAGCTGCGAGCCAAGCTAGCAAGGAGGGGCATCAGGACACAGCAAAAAGCAGGAGGAGTTCCGCACAATGCAATCTGTATCAGCATAAATTCAAGTAAGGCAGCACCGCATAAAGACCTGATAAACCTCCCTTTCCAGGTTTATTCCCTCAAAAGCACAGGTCTTCAATGCAATATACGGTTCAGTTAAAATATCTGCATAGGCTAAGCAGCCCAAGAGTGATATATTGTTTCATCCCTCTCCTCCTGACTCTGTATTCTCATCTCAAAAGTTTTCTAAAACCTTGACTCTATTTTCAAACTAAGAATGCTCTAATTTGCAGATCACAGAGAACTGGGGATGAAAAAGAAGACCAACAAAATGCTGGGGTGGGTGACCTCTGCAGGGACCAAACTGCACTCAGTAGAAAAGCAAACAGGAGCAAGAGCCAGGCCGAGGGGCTCAGGGCTATCTGAGCAGATCCAGCACCACACACACGGTTTTAAAACTACTTGCCATTTCTAGAAGGATCTCAACCTGGAGCCCACTGTTGTTATGCTGCTTACCGGGAATGGTTCTCACCCATTTATCTCCTGTTCACTTGTGATCAATGCCATCAATAATGAATAAGTAGCAAATGATGTGCTGTATATTTCCAGCCCTGGCTGTAACGAAGACCATCAGGTGGTACAAATTACTTCACCTTAGTCACGTTGATTTTTACCAGCTGGGAATCTGGCTGAAGTTTAATTTGGTTCCTGAACGCAATAAACCATATAGTATCACTTGACAACGCAGGTAGACCACAATTTCCACAAAATCTGGCTGGAGGGAGGGTAAGGCTATTTTCATTAACCAGATGGCACAAGCCCAGTTTACCAAGTGTGCAAAAAATACCCAGCCACAGAGAAGCTGCTGCCAGCTTGGTTGGGGCTCTGGCACCAAATCTCTGCCCAAACCCAAGCTTTCTAAAGAGTCTGCAAGAAGATGTGAAAGCCCATCCAAGGCAGAGCAGGCAGTGCCAGTGACACAGCAGATGCATATGTTTCTGAGAATACTGAGGGGCAGCCTGGCACTCTGGCAAGGGCTGGAAGCTGCACTGCACATGCACACCCAGCTACAGCTATCATCAGGAGTTTGCTGCTTTGGCACCTCTTCCTAATTTACTTAATTTCTATTTATACCATTCTGTTTCTGTTTTGAGCTTTTATCAGATGCTGACATGTTTTGTGCAGAGCCAAACTTTGGAAGGAGGCTTTGAAAAAAAAGTAGTTTAAGGGGAGCTTAAAAATGTCAGAGCACTGGGAAGGGCTGTTGCAAAGCGAGGGGTGGCCACTGCAACTGCGGAAAGGCAATCATCGGGCCAGTTTTCCCCTTGGCTAGGCCAGTGCTCTTCTGCCTGGGGGTGGCAGGCCCCTGAGGGTCTGTGGAACACACTGGAGAGTCTGTGAAGGCTAATGGGGAAAAAACTAACCTTGCTGACAGCAGCTTTCCACACCTGGGTCTAAACCTCCACTGGAAAATGGAGGCAGAGGTCTGCAAATCAAGAGAGGTTGAAAACCACAACATAAAACATGTCCCAGCTCTGTCTTTGGGGTAGCAAGTAATTGTGTCCAACTGATAAGTACTTGTGAAATAAATTGCTCAGTTATTGTGATCATACTGCAAAGCATAAGCAGAGGGCGGAGGATAACACTTCCTTTCCTTTGCCTCCATCTGTGACCCAGTCACATGCTTGTCATGGCTTGGCTGGAGGACATATGGAGCTCCTGAGAAACAGCTTCCAGGGAAAAGCTATGCACACCGTGTCTGAACAGCGCCGATCGACAGTTTTGGTGGTTAAAACTCCGACAGCTCAAATACAAGTAGCAGATGAGAAGAACACAGCTGTTGATGCTGACATGTTGCTGGCCTTATGGAAGGATGATAAACAGCTGGAAATGCATGTGACACACTGGGGAATAGGGACGGAGTGAAGAATTTCAGGCTTGCTGGAAGATCACGAACAAAAAGGTGATCAACTGAGGATGCAAAATTTGTCCTTTGCAAATAATTTGTAGATTTTTCACTGCTTCATACCACAATGGGCTTCAGTCCCCTGGCTTTGGGAAGATGCACATGGCAAGGCTGCAGGCTCCCAGGCTGGCCAGGCCCGCACAGGTGTCCTAAAAACCTCCCAACACAGCAAAAAAATTTAAGGTGGATGAATATCTTCAGGCAGAAGAAAAGAGAAACCTTGTTTCTCTGTGGATAACTGAGGAGAAGATGTAGAATGGGTTCACAGTAGAAAAACTCCCTTCTTGGAAAAGCTTTTTTTTCTTTTTTTTTTTTTTTCGCCCTGAATAAGTACACCATCAGCAAGTCCTCTGTGCAGAGCAGTCCCAGACTTCAGAGCACGCTGCTCCCTACACATCTCCAAGGCCAGGTGTGGCACTGACAGCTGTAGGACTTCTCTTCAAGCCTTTCCCCAGGGAGACCAGCTACTGGAGCATCGAAAACCCTGTCTAGAGCTGCCTTAAAACTGGGGAGCTTCTCTCTCTGTTTCAGTGGCTTCTGGTGTTGCAGTCTGCCACAAGCTTTAATTACTTCTGTTCTGAAGAAAGCCTTTGTTTAATACAACTGCCTACTTCACGATGACATCATCCAAGACTGTGGAAAAAAAGCACAGCCCGGAGTAGTCAGGCATGTGATGATGTATAAATAGCACTGACAGAAAAATATTATAAACTCTATTGGTACAGCTGAGATAAAAATAGCAAGTTGCTGATTCATCTAAGATATTGGCTAGAGGGGTGGCATGAGGTTCAGCTACAATAAACCTTCTCAGCTAAAATCATATTACTTCACCATGAATCAGCTGCGCAGATCTTTCATCCTTTTCAGAAAAGCACCTGTCTCTTCCTGCTTCAGTCTGCCATTACTGAACACATGAAATATAGGGCCTGAATTTATTTCTGCTTCCCTTATGCTGAAATATGTTGCAGTTGCAGAGTTCTCTAAGGCTTTATATACACGTAGGAAAAGCAGAAGCATTCCTAAAACTGCTTGCCAAGTGCTTAGTAACAGCAAGGTTTATGTTATTGTTCATGGCTATGTTTCTACTTTGCCTGCTTCTAGAAAAACAGACAAGGGACCGTTATTTCAATAAACCTGGAAATGCCAAACCATACTTGCAACACCTCAGAGTCCGTAATCACTAGGTCGTTTTATGGCTTTCCATGAGATGATAGATACATGCAAGGTCAAGTACACATCCGCATACAATGCGCTTTTCAAATGGACAAAGCGAAACTTGCCACATCAAGCCTAGAAAGACAGGAGTTAAAGGAATCAAAGAAGCCAGGAGATGGGTGACTTGGTCCTTCGAACACATCAGCTGTGTCTCGCATGGCCCACAATTTATCCTCTTGTTTGATTCAGCTTCTTAAGTATCTGGACGGTCACATCAGCCACATTGATGCTATGCCCCCTCCTCACAGAAAGACCCTCGAGGAAAGTACCTGGACCTCAGCACCAAAGACCAGTGCTAGAGCTGCAAATTCAGGGGCAGCTGCTCTTGGGAAGCAGAGCCTCGCCCTGCAGCCTGTCTGCTTCTGCGGCATGCGTCACGGTGACATCAGGCTGTCCGGTGTAGGATGCTAACTGGCCACAGCCACAGATAAACAGGCAGCTGAAGGAACTCCTCTCTTGTGGCAGATTCTTACCCAGAATGTGGCTGCCATGTTTTTAGAGACAATTAAAAGAGATCTTAAATGTTTAACTTTATAAGCCTACACCCATATGGCAATAGAAGTGCACATAATAATGGTAACTTGTAAACAGGAAGATATTACAAGGTTTCTCTCCCTTCATGTTGGGCAAGCAAGTGCCTCCGTACTGTAACCAGTGCAACACTGCTCACTGCATTGACTTGGGCTAATGAGTAGAGCCAGGACACTCACAGTCTGCTTTTTCACCTCCTGCGCGACTGTCTCTCTCCCACAAAGACTTCTATTGCTTGTGCGTCATTGCATAATGATGACAAGATCTCTAGCAGTGCGGAAGAAGACAGGTCACTCTCTACTTGTGAACACCTTCCTGCTGGATCTCCACGAACAGTGGGTGACGGAAATAAGCTTTCCTCAAATCCATGCAATTGCTTTGCAATTTATCACCTGTGGTTCCACTTACTAGTAACCTATTAAGTTTCTGTGTGCCAGCAACTTAAGTCCACATTATGTTCCTCGACAGCATGACCTTACACTGTGATCATTCTCCGTGTGAGCATCAGCTAGTGGACATACCAGCTGCATTACAGCAGCCTGCTTTGTGCCAGTAGAGTGCTTTATCTACGGGCTGCATCTTGGTTTGCATCAAAGCTAAGTTGCTTGTTTAGGACCATTAAAGTGTGCAAGGCTTATACAATTACGGAACTTTATATTAATTTTTAAAACTTGCAGATGTCGCAATCCTTACATAGGGGAATAGTACCAGATGTTATGATGACAGAAAAAAGTTATATTGGCTGAGTTTTAAAAGTAAGGAGGCAGGGGAAAGAAAAATCTCACCCTACCGCTATCGAGGCATTACGCGTATCTGGTTTTGTACACAGCTTTTAGTTAGCAGCTTTGCTTTTCTGATAGTGAGTTAATCAGCTAATGTTTTTATGAGTATAAAACCAATGAAATAGTGTGGGGGGGGGAATGACAACAAAAAGCCCTTATTTGCCTTTGAGGTATTTTTATATTCACTAAATCCTTCCTGCCATGTCCAGAGAAGACCTTTGCTGCACGTGACTTTCAGAGAGCAACGCCGGCAGTGATCGTACATATCTGCCTCTTGGGTCAACATCCTCCTCTGGGGCAAGCAGCTCTGGGAAGAGCGCCCTTTGGGATGCCACTGTGCCACCGTGCAGCATCTCAAAGAATTTGCAGCTCTAGCGTTATTTAGGCTGGTCAATCAACACACTGAGGGCCTTTGCGGAGAGCATTTAAGTGACACTCAGTGATCTACATAAGCAACATATGGTTTATATTACCAACATCTCCTTTGTATTCCAATCGCATGCCAGTACTGGTAGAACCTACTGATGCTAAGACCAGCTTCAGCTTTGAAGCTTGAGGAAATAACAAAATAACCTGCTATTTGTTTATGTTAGTAATAAAATCTACCGGTAACTGATTTGATCGTGGCCCTAACAAGAAGGCTAGCCAAAGGAAACCTTCTCAATAAATAGGAGATGAAGGAAGCGGATGGGCTGTCTGTGGCTTTTCTAAATCTAGTCCAAGAAGTTGATGGTTATGCTTAAAGTCCTAAATTATTTTGTATCCCAGCTTTCCAAAAGATTGCTTGGAGGACAAAGAGAGATTGTAGTATTCGCCTCTTCCTACGATAAAGGTTTTGAGAGATGGACCAGAGCCAAACACTGTAATTGCTGTTTTTCTGAATTCATCAGAAGCAGCCAAGGAGCAAGGGTGGATGCACTGCCCCGGCATGACAGGCTCTCCTAATCGCTGTCTTCCCTGGGCATCCCTCCCTGCTTCTCCTCCTGCCCTGCCTCTATTCCTACTGCCACATGGTCAGCCGTACAGATTATCCTGTGCCTTGGGGCTGGGAGAATGGTCGCCCTTGCATTGCACTATGAAGCCATCTGGGGGACTGCAGCTGCACGTGCATAATCACTGGATAGTTCATTGAATTTATATATGTATATGTAACAGACCAACGGCACTACAACTAGACACCTGCTACACAGGAACAGACCAAGTGTACCTTTTGTATGTAATCAGTCCTTCTGCATTACTCTTGGATTTCTGAGGTAGAAAAAAGCTGGTTTGAAAAAAGCCGGTTTAAAAAAAGCCGGTTTAAAAAAAGCCGGTTTAAAGCAGGCAATTTAAATTTTTGGCACCTCTTCCTGAGTATCTCCGCCACTGGTGAACGTGTGAATGCACTGTTGGCTAACCACAGCCTGGCTCGGTGGATTTTTACAACAGAGCATTCTGAGAACACTGTAGATTCACATGTCAGTAAGGCTTCTAATATAGTGGCACAGTTTATTCCCATTTCCAGTTTAATGGAGCATTCCTGATTATTTTCACAGCATTGTGTAAGGGTTTTTTTTCCGTGCTGCACAAAAGGGAAAAGCTCCTAATGTGTTCCTGAAATGCTTTGTGAAGTTAATGTGACATATTCTCTGTCATCAAGAGAATGACACTGGAATGAATGAAAGTCAATATTTTTTCTCAAAGTTTCTTATTATCCAGTCCTCATACGGCGTTAAGGGAGTAAACTCTCAATTACACAAAGGCAAATACGGAGAAATCCATCAAAGTCAATAGAGTTATTCTGGACACCTGAGTAATTTGTCCCTTGGTATGATTCAGTCTCCAAAATCCACTCTGAATGTCCGTAACGACTGTTTGCTATTCACTTACATTTTTAGCTCTGTTATAATTCTAATTTTTTCCATGTTTCACAAATAGCTGGAGTCAGTTTCTTTCAGACGATGTTGTTTCCCCAGCTTGGCTTCCTTATGAATAACCTCCATCATCACTATGCTACTTTTGCTCGAATGTTTCATTTTTAACAATAAACATCTATCCCAGATGCCTTATTTTCAGCTTCATTAAATGTTTTGCTAGTTCATCTTGAGTCACGTCAATATTTACCTTGGACACGGTTCTGTATCCTTTAGTTTCTAATACCAGAATTCTCCAGACAAGCTTATTGTTCCTGGCTTGACTTCTCCAAGTCACAGCTTAAAACTTCTTTTGACATACTAAATAAGATGCAAATTCACCCAACTATTTGCTTTGCTGCGTGCTGCCAGCTATGCCTATTCCAAACATCCCTGAACTGATTTACTTCAATTTCTGTGTACACACAGGCCCCAAACCTGTTCCCAGTTACTCTGAGGTAATTCCAAAGCCATTTAATCACAGCAATTAGCAGAAAAGACAGAAGAAATCAGATATCAACCTTTCGTGCATAGTATCACAACAGACCTCTTCTACTGACCTTTCGCATCCCAGAGAAAGGGTGTCAGGAAACCCGGAGGGGTTGCCAGCCCTTGCACCTTTGTATCTGTCCTCGCTGCCCAAACTGGGATCCTTTTCTTCACTTCAGCTCCCTTCCCTGCTCCTGACCAGCAGGATCGACTTGTGCTGAGCCGTCCGCAGCACGAAGGTCATTGTGCTGCTTCTTGCACTCACCTACGTACTGAGCAGGCCAGAAGAAACCTTGTAAAATAGTGAGCAGTAGCAGGATGCCACGTTCACCAGACAGGAGTGCAGCAGGAAGTTCTCCAGTAATATCAACAACATAGTTAATGGTAGTAACAAAGAGAGAGAGGAGGCTGTGTCAAGGGTCATACTGGAGCAATACAGAGCCTGGAAGGACGTAAACGCGAGTGGAACAGGTTCTGCCCCTTCGGCAGCTGCATAAGAGCAATCTGGCTCTGGCAAGAGGTTGGCAACATCTGGTGTACGGCAATGACAAGATGTGTAAAGGAAAGCGGCCGTGGGCATGGGGAGGACCAGCGCGGGTGTTGAGGGGATGGTTTTTTAGGAGAGGTGATGGACAGCCAGTCCATCTGTGTGGGACCCTGGTGCAAGGCCTACCTGAAATAGCTCAGTGTGCTCATCCCCAAGCAGTACTGAGCTGTCTCCCACAGAGCGCCCAGATCCAGGCTGCTCCTTACTGCTGTAAGCATGCTTTCTTCAGAAAAGTTGTTCTACATACGTACAAGACAATGGGGAACAAGAGTTTGAGAAGTGGAATTTTCTTGATAATTTTCTTAATCTTTACACTGAGTTTACTTCAGGCCCTTTTTCAGAGCAGTAGCACAAAAAAGGTAGCGTGAGGTTTGATATTTTTGTATTTTATATTCATGTACTGCACTGGAATAAAACATTTTTAATTTTATATTGGATATAAAAAAGGAAAGGTGTCAAGCTGGGGCAGTGCTTTGAAAATAACAAAGGACTTTATGTGGGATAGTTTGGGGTCATTTTATCTGTTGTTCCTGACAGTATCTAAATATCTCCTTTCAGTTTGAAATGCCTTTGGTTGTCACTCACCAAAACCAGCACTGGAGACTGGCAGGGCAGCTGGGCACGCACCACGAGGGAATACATGAGGAAAGAAGCACTCGGATTTTTTGAGATCTCCAAAGCGAGTAGCATACCAGTGCCACCAACCCGCGTTTGTCAAGAGGTGTCAATGTGGCCTAGACAAGGCATGAGCCACGTTGTTGTGAGAGGGGAGACCATTTCACATCATGCCGACTTCCCTGAGCAAGGTGCTCCTAGGAGCACGTCGAAGACATGGCTTTAGATCTCAACCCAGGTGTGCAACGGTTTTAAGGAGAAATCCAGGGTGTTAAGCTGAGTTCACAGTGCAACGATTTCAGTGATTGCCACACATGCAGATACATGGGGCTAGTTTTGAAACACCTTGCTTGTGTGCTTTAGGAATAGCACCACAAGTAAATAATTTCTGTAGTTAGCCCACATGCCGTTGCTAACATCCCAGAAAGAGCACATCTGCACAGAGTAATGAAGCTAATATTTCTATGTACCCTAGACCACATTACAGCTTAGAGACCGTTCCCCTGTGCTTTAACCTAAAAGGGCTGTACTGCCAAGAAGACAATTGAGGTTTTATTTGTTTTTGAAAGAACTTGCTCACCTCTAAAGCAGAGGTGGTCATTCTCCTCTTTTGGTCTAAGCCAGAATCAGAAAGAGAGATGAGTTTGAAACTGGGGTATTCAAATTCCCCTCTCTGCCCTATGTCTCCCTGCACATACACTCCAGCAAAAAAAAGCAGCTTGGTACAGGAAGGAAGATGAGACAGGATGAGGGACCACTGTCTCCCACAAACACATATGCAGTCAGAAGATAAAAGGGTATGGTTGAATACTAGATTAAATGCAAGTTTCATGTAAATGATCACTTACAGAGACCTAATAAATGATTCTGTGCAATGCATTATCAGAGATTTTTCTCTGCCATTTTTTGTTTTGCATGTGTATTTAGGAGCTTTCCCCCCTTGCAGGATAATGTTCAGGTTTAAAAATTTATAGTAATCTGTCACTAAATTCATCTGTCACTCTGTGAAAGGGCTTCTTTTTTTAATAAAGTGTCTTTTTTTTTTTTCTTTTTAATGTGTTGCCTTGTCAGAATGGAGTATTTAGGATAAACCCTTTCAACAGCAGTGCTGCATAGGATGGGATGACATGTAGGAAGGCTGCTTTTTATATAGTATGTCTCTTTTGACCCAAACAACTAATCAGAGTTTTAGAGGTTTTGTATTTACCCTGGCTGGGGACTGGCAGGGGTCTTCACTGCAAACCCCTCTGCTCCCAAGGACAGTCTTCGTTTCTAGAGCAAAGGAGGACTCAACCAGAGACAGAGGCTTTGCTGATCGATCCCCAACACTTCTTTCAGGCAAGAGTGCTACTCTAAAGAAATTACAAATTTCTCCCTTTGGAGCAAAGGTCTTTGACATCTTCTGCTGGGTACCATCAGATGTCCTCCCCTCCCCTGCTCTCCATCCCACCTTCCAGCTGGAGGTTACCCCAGGCTGCGAGCTGCACCTTACCCACCCTCGCCTCCTTGTGTAGCGCGGTTGTGAAAATCCCCCTGTGAGGTTCAGCCCGCGTGTTAACGGAAGCATGGCGAGCAGCTCTGTCCTTCTACCTCTGCTTGGAATATGGACAGAGAGGGGACAATGTAGGAAGGCACTGCAAAAAAAGAAGATTGCAAAGGATGCCCATCAAATCCTCACATTTCTTGTCATTGCTGTTCTAGCTAGCCAGCTGGGCTAACTGCTTGCCCGTGCTCATGCTCAAGTCTGTACACTTGAGCCCCTGTGGGCACAGAGGAAACCTTTCACTCTGTGCTGTTTTGGTGTTTCTTATTCTGAGCTTGCTCTACCTTGTGACCTAACTAAAATTGGCATCAGACTACTGTGCCATGATCAATCAGTGTGTTCACTTCCTCTCACTCACTCTTTGCCTGTATACCTTCAATTAGTGTTTCCCTCAACTGTTTTTTTCCTTCCCATCAAAATACCTGGAAGCATTCCAGTAACTTTTTCCTGCTGCTAAATATGAACATTTTATTTGCTAATGTCCACTTGAATTTGATCTTGAACATCAAGATGGCTTTACACATCATATTTCACATAGGGCCCATGATTTCAGTGCCAATTGCAAGAGAGAGACATACTAGTCCCACCTGTTTGAGTTCTGTTTTCTCCTCAGCTCTGGTAATTTCCATTTCACTTGTCTTCATTCCCACCAGCCATCCTGCATTTGGCCATATGATCCCTTTCTTCCTGGAGCAGTCATTCAGCCTGCAGGTCATACCTAGATTATCTTTAATCACTAGGCAGCTCTGCTGATAGCAATCTCATTTCTTCTTTCAGAATAAAGGAAAAACCCTTTGTGGAAAGACAGAGGGTGTGAGGATGCTTCCAAATTAGTCAATGAAAAAAGGTCCAAGGCTCAATTCTTATTATCAGTCTCTCCAGTGGAAACACAGAGTGACTCCAGTAAAATCAGTGGAGTTGCAATGGTGTAGTCGAGATCCAGATCAAGATAGAGGTTTTGGAATATGCTACTCTGAGGTTTTTTTTTATTGAAGACATCTCATCTCCTGCTTTATGAGTTATTTTGAAGGTTTACTGTATCCGAGGAAAGTAGAGCAGGAGTTCAGATTATGAACTTTGATTGCTCATGGTTTATTCAATATTTTTAATAAAGTTTGAAAAGGTTCCCTTCCATCAAAGAATGTCCCCTTTGATTAATCAATTGAATTTGATATTTTCTCCATGGAGAATACAAAGCAGTATACCCCTTTGCCAGTTGTTTACAGGCAGCTTCGCAGCACACAATAGAACAATTATTTTCTAAGTAAAAGAATTGTGATCATAATTGTTAATAAACCAATTAATAGTGTAGCATCTTTTTCTTCCTCTAATAACCACACAATAAGGATAGATTAAGCCATTTTTAATATAATCTGCATACTTTCCAAATAACATATTCAGGAAAACAGAGTCGTCTTAAATGGCCTTCTTCACAGTTACATTTGTAACAGCTGCAGTAGCAGCTCTGTCGGACTTTATTTTATTCAGTGCTGCAGGATCAACATAAAATCTAGGCTGAAAATTAAAGGGAGTAAATGTCCCCCTGACAGTCAAGAAAATGGTATTGGTCCAAGAGTATTTCTGGCCACAACTCGCTTTCAAAAGCAGCTTTGTCATTTGTGCCTGGCCTAGTCCCAATAAGTGCTATTATGATTTGTTACATTTTCTATAGAACCAGGAGACCATTTATTAGCCCCATGGTATTGTATTGAGCTTCAATTATGTAATAGTCATTATTCTGCTGAATATCCGAAGCTTTGTAAGAAAGTTTTAGTTCTGGAAAGAAACGTATAAGGTTCTCAAATTATTTCGAGGAAGATCAAACTCCCCCTTTTTTACCAGTTGAAAGAGGAAAGGTCCCTTCTTGATATAAATCATGAATAATGTGAATAGACTTTTTTCTAAAGAAAAACTCCTTTTTCTTTGTAAGCCATTGATAGCTTGGGATTCAAGCAGAAAAGAATAAAAGAAGAAATAACAGTTTCTTCCTAGAAGAGAACGTGATAGGTATGCTTCCAAATTAGCGAGATTTTAATTTAATTATAATTGAGGCGTGTGCATGCGGTTGTGATTTGCCTGCGTATAAGTGAGGAATGAGAGTCTCTGCCATACATAGCTTGGAAGAGGAGGGAGCAGGTCCTCAGCTGGTGCAAGCCTTGCTGAGGCCCCCCCTTGATGCAGTTTTTGCAGCCGATGTAAGTCGAGGATGTGCCCCACCATCCTGTTTGCTTGTTTAGCTGTCCATTGAGGTTCAACAACGCAAACTCTGGGTACCTAATCGAACACCAATGGCCTTTCGTTTCCAGCCGGACTGAGCCATCCACATGGCTCAGACTTGTCGACAAATAAACTACATTAAAATAACTAGTTAATAAGATACCTGACATTCATAAAATAACTTTCACCCGACTACCATAAAATAACTAATTAACAAGTCACCTGACATCATCCCCTTCCTATCATCCCCTTCCTATCATCCCTGAGTGTTTCTTTAAGAAAAAACCCCAAAACATAGATTTTAAAAAGCGCTGCCATCAAAATAAAAATTGATCTGCTCCAAGCAATTCTGCCCTTCACAAGCCATTTTACATGACCAAAGGCTTCAGCTTCCACTTCTCGGAGGCTTCTCCACTTCTCAATCATGTGTGAATTTTTCCCTGCTCTCTGTCAACAGCCAGACACTACAGTGCCTGTAACCACCAGCCACCAGGTAAAAGTCAGTCCAGCTGTTGCCTCTGATTTTTATTTTTTTTAAACCAATAATGAATACACCACACACACAATGCACACACAACATATACACACAATAGCTGCTCTGCTTCAGAGTAGCAAACCCAATTATTCCTAGGTATTCTCAGGAAATGGAAAAGCAATGTTCCCAAGGCTGACAGATTTCTGAAATGATCTTTCTTTAATGTATGCTCAGTTTAACTGGTATTTTAGTAAAATGACTCTAGCTTTATGCCAGTTGAAGAGAAAGTAGAAAGTAAATCAGCAAGCTTGTTTTCGGCTAGACTTGAGTATCAAAAATTCAGAGTCAATGGAAATTTACTACCAAGGTTTCATCCCTATTACAAAACCCACCAATTCAGACACTGCTGCTACAACTCAGTGTGACTACAGCCGTTGCATAGCAAGCATATGTATGTTTGCAAGTATGTTTTGCCCTCTGTGAGGGCAAGCAAGAATAAAGCAGGTGACAATACATTTTGACCCCAGCCATGTCATCCTCTGGTTATTTTTGCAGGATAAATGAGATCTACACGGACCAGATGCAAATACATTTCATTCACTAATTCCACTCAGAGCAGCGTTTAAGTGTCCTTATTTTCACAATAAGAAGAAAGAAGTTGGATACCCAGTTTATCTTAAAAAACGTGAATTGAAGTAAAACGCATTTGCAAGTTGCACGTTTATTGGATCAAGTGAAATAAGGCATGAAGCCAGAATCTGATCCTGTTTGCCACTACGAAAACGATGAGTAAGTCTGCTAGGGTCAACGGAGCAGCAGTGGAGTCACATGAGTCACCGCACATCACTCTTTGGAAAGATTTCTCCATGGTTAAATGTACTATTACAGTTGCTTCAAGAAAAGCTCTGCATCAAGTTCTAATAAATGCTGGCAGTGATGCTGAGCTCTGAGCAGTCATAAAGCCAAAAGGATGAACAGGAATTAACCAGTGGCCTTAAAAACCTATTGAAGAGAATGGAAGTTTTGTCTGCACAAGAACTGAAGAGTCAGAACTTTGGTAATGAAAATCATGACCTAATTTTTCCACTACGCACATTTAGCCACCTTTCATATGGGTCTGGGGAAAAAAAAAAAAGCAGAAAAGGAAACAGAATTTTCTTCAGAATCAAAGTGCAGACAAGACCACAAAACTCAACAGACTAAGTTTGTACAAGTTACCGCTCAACTACGCGCCAACACGGAGTTTGTTTCACTATAATCTTAATGCAGCTTGTCCCAATAAATAATGCCTTGGTCCTCCCAGATGAATGCATTAAACAAACCTACTGTTATCAGTGAACAGGAACAGCCACACCGACAGGAGCCAATCCAACACCCCATCCCCGTGATCCAGCAAAACCGTAATTCCAATAAATACCCTTTATATCTCCATCTGATACACATTGTGCTGAATCTGGAAAAATGAGAGCTCAGTAAACCATAAAAGACATGCCCTTTGGTCTTGTCTTTTTTCAGTGGGGTCATAATTTAGTGCTATTACAACAATAGTTTTAGGTAACTAAATTGCTTATCAAATGTAGGTTTGCATTCTCTATCAACAGAGTACTGAATTAGAAGAGATTTCGTAATTCCTTATGAATGTCTCTCCTACCTAGTCTTTCCACTGGAAGCCTGATTAAATGAGTATTATTTCTTCTTAAGTGGTTTTACAGGTCATTTATCTTAGATTTATGAGTATCAACCTACTTTAGAAGGTATTAGATAGCTTTAACGTTTGACACATATTCTCTAAATCATTTACAGTGCTCTCCATTTGCACTAGACGACCAGTAATCTTCTCAATATTAGGTTTTATTGACAATGCACCACATAGAGTTCTTATTATATGGTAATGATTTAAGATAGGTGCAAGATTGGGAACTAATAAATCCAAAAGCTCATTTTTGATTGTTGACACAGAGCTGAGGAATAATGTGCATCCATCTGAATCACTCTGTTTCTCAATAATGTAACACAGATACATGTTTAACCTGTTAGGAGCACAGCCCAGAGATGTGCAAATAGATCCTAATTCCTGCTTTGAGACTGGCGGACTCATGCTTAAAGCTCTGTATTTGCTCAGAGAAAACTACCGGTGGATGTGAGACTCCCCCATTGTGTGGAAGCGCCTGCACCCGCCTTACACCGTGCACTGGGCACGGGTAATGGTGCGGCAGCGGAAGCAGGGGGCTCAGCCCGAGTCTCCTGGTTCCTGAGCACTGGTTCATGCCTAGCTCCACCCAGCTCATCGCATGCTGCCACTGGTGTCCAAGCCTGACAGCCTCAAGCAGCCCAAGCACGCCTTTGTTATACTGGAGGCACGCCAAGGTAAATGCGCCTACTGAGATCAAGAAGCATTTTGCCTTAGTAGGGAGGTAGCAAGAAGGAGACAAAGAGCTTAAAAATCAGCCCCACAATTTATTTGGGAGATGTATCAAAAGTTGTCATACATAACAAAGACGTACCTTTATGTAGCCCTACAGAATAACAATTTCACAGAAATACTGGCATTGATAGTAATTGTATTCAACTGCATAATTGATTCGACTACTTCAATAGATCATCCCCCATATCTACATTACTTACAGAAAATTGAAGTAGAAGAAAAAAAAATTAAAGCAAGAGCCTTTGGTAGCAAATGAACATCTCTCCACTGAGTTCCACAGAATTAAAGTCTCACCTGCAACCCTGTAATCCAAAGGTATGTCTTTGAAATGCAGTCAAGAGATCTGTATCAGTCCTGCTTTTATAGTACGTCATTGGAAATGGTTTCTGGGGCATCAGAGCTGCATGAACTGGCCATTTGTTAAGTTGAAATGTGACATTTCAAAAAAAAAGGTTGGAATGATCTCAGAGCAAAACCAACACAAAATCTGAATCCTGCTTTTATCCTCAACCGCCATCTGGTGAGAAAACTCCAGTGAAAAACTGCTGTTAGTGGCAAAATTGTCCTGTGACAATTACACATGGCTGTAATTGTGAATAGCAGGGAAGTACAGTAAAGAGGTGGCTTTCTCTCACCTTGCTCATTCAGGAAACAAATAACCCAAAACCCCTTACTCAGGCTAGAGGCTTGGCAGGCTCACTCAGCTGTCTACAAATGATTTAGCAGCAGAGGAACTGGTGCCACTAAACGTTGAGAACTCCAACCTCCAATCAAAACAAAACACCTTGTTCAAAGCAACGCAGTAAGTATCGCTGTTACCTTGTCTTACTTTGGTAAAACCAGGCACAGATTTGCTGGGGGAAGAGGAAAAAAAAAACACCCAAAAAACCCCAAACCAAAAAAACCTCCCCAAATTAGCACTCCCCAGCACCTAATGCACAATTCCGGCCTTGACATAAGGGAGCGCCTGCAGACCGCCACCCCAGCAACACATTAGCAGGCAATTTATTAATGTACTGTGAAACAGCAGAAATATCACAAGTTCCATTTTTCTTATTAATGGATCTAATTGCGTTCTGCAATACGGTATCTACATTTTTCTAAGCTTGTTTCATTCACTCAGTTCCTAAATCAGCAAAATTTAGCAATCTTCAACATCTCTCAGTGATGAGTGAAATTTCTTTTACTGCTGTGAGGAAGGGAGGAGGTCAAAAAGGCTTGGGAAAATTTGTTAGCATGATCTGTATTATGAATTTGGCAGAAAAGAAATTGAGAACATTTCTTTGGAAAACAATCAAAGGGCAAAGTTTTCCTCTTGGAGCTGCATGGTAATTCATGAGTTATATGCTCCAAAGAAACTTGCTACTCTGATGGTTAGGATAGCAAAATACTCGCTGTCTGCCCGACAGACCAAAGAAGGTCATTTTTCCTCCCTTTGTCAGTATCTTTCTGTTCAGGCGGGGCCACGTGTGTGTCCCTCAACACACAGATAAAAGACTGACTGATGCATCTCCGATCAGGAAGATTACAATCTAAGTTAGACAGGGCACAAAAGAAATTACAAAAAGTTACCGAGCAGGCGGCAGGAATTTAGGCTCAGTCTTGCAGAGAACATATGCTTTCTCTTACCTGCATCTCAGCTGCTCCTGGTGTACATGAAAAGTCAGTGTCTTCATGGTTAACCACTTACACCACCTCAACACACACAAGTGACCAACAAAACTGAGGACCTTGACAGCCTGTGAGATGAGTAATCTTGAGCCTTTTGTACCCGTTGCAGCTGGGGCTGATCAATAACACAGAATTAACGTGTGGAACTTATTGCCATGGAATAGCATGGTGGCCAGGCACAACTGAGTTAAACAAGGACTACACACGTTCATGGAGATGTCCTTTGATTTCAAACTACTATTGGGTCTGGGTGCATACTTTGGTTCCACAAGTTTCGGAAGCACTGATCCATGGAAGGGTATGCCTTCATGTGGTGGATCGCTCTCAGGGTCCCCCATTCCTATACTCTTCCCTAAGCATCTCCCATAGCCAATGCCAAAGGAAGGACCCTGGGACACTTGGATCCTGCTCTGTCCAGACATGGCATTTCTTACACTATAATCAATGAATCATGGAAATAGACTGTTTAGACAAGAAAATTGTGTTGGCTGGAGTTTAAAAGATGCAAGATTCAAATTTTAAGAAAGTGCTGTATGACATACTTTCAGAAGGAGTTGAAAAGAGCAAGATGAAAACTTTGAAATATTCACATAGACTAACCTCAGTGGAGGGAGGCAAAATCCCGAGGCCTTCTTTGCAGTCACTGGAGGAACTGGCTCATCTAGAAGGTGCTTCAGAGCACCCTGCAGAGGCTCCCACCATGAATCACCACTCTAATCAGCATCCCAAACTGATACAGCTCCAGCAGCCTTTTCCCAGGAACAGAGAAGGACCATACTCGTTTTAGGTGAATAACTTTTATGGACCATTTTTCCTTGTAGCCTCAAAATGACCTCCTTCTGCCAGGCCACAGGTCTGCCCTCTTGGCTCCTCTACCCCACCTGGCCGGGGTGTTTGTAGCAACTCACTTTTTTCTCTTTTGTTCTTTGAATCAGCTGCATAAATACGGAAAAGGTGTACAACTATCAGCAGGCTTAGACAACATGGTGAGTGCAGAATCCTACATGAACACAAACCTCACGTTTACTTCTGTCTTTGTTGCGACAGTGACAGTGCAAGCTTTAAAGCAGTGGGCTACTAAGTCAACTGTGTAAAAAGTCAGGTTATTTCTACCCTGGAAATATTTTACATTCTGTTCTTTCTGCGGTATTACTAGTTCCAAGTTCTGCTTAATGCTCTGTATCTGAATGGGACTCTCAATTACATGACTTGTTGCAACTATCCTTTCATTTCTTTTTCCTTTTTTTTGTCACGTATGTGTAATCTGAATCCACAAACTGCTGATGCCTGAAGCTTGCTCTGCACACTCGAAGTGCCACAACAAAATGGGCTGAAATGTTCCATTCAGTTTTGAGTTGCTCATGGCAAGCAACGCTGCCTGCGTGTTTTGTCACTGCTGTCACTTCCTTGTGAACCGTGGCAGAGAAGCGGAGGTGGTTTCACCTTGAACACAAGTCCTCACTGGACCGCCAGCACACAGGAGAACTCTGAGGTTGCACATTTTGGCAGGGGCAGGCATAACAGCGTGCTAAGATGAGGGAGGAGGGAGAAGAAAGAAGGTGAGCTGTCTGGTTACCTGCACTGTCTCTCGCTGCTGCACGCCACGCCACACTAACTGGTGCTAATAAGAGTTCGAACATCCCTTGCACACCCCAGTAAATCTATAGGTGTTAGCTATGAATTCTTCACCAGCCTTGCCATGTACATAACTCATGTTAAAGTTCTCTTCTACAGCTCTCTTCTACACGCTTCTGGGTTAGCCTAGGATCGAACCTATGCTCTGGAGGCTTTTCAAATAACTACGGTATGTACACCTGGATAAATGCGTTTTGGTGGTCAACTGAATCATGTGCTTAAGAGTCCAATTTAAATGGACCAATGCACACATTTTGTGGTCAGGTTGGCAGTGTAGGTTATTGAAGAAAATGTCTTTTTCTCACTTGTGAAAAGCTGAATTTGAAGCCCACGCACAGTGGCTTTTCTGGGAAAGCAAACTTTCTAGGAATGCCAGTTACAATTTTAGGAAGGAAACAATGTGGTAATTTTCAAATGCAAATCAAGTTTTGGCACACAAGAAGAGACACAAGGCTTGAGAGGAAAAGGTCATGACAAACAACTACAAAACAGGTAAAAACCTGTTTCTCTTTTTGTCTCCTTTCCCATCTTTTTCAAGCCAGCTTCTTACCAGAAAACCTGCTTTCCATCTCTTCTAGACTTCCATCACTCTGTCAGTATAAAGCCTGAAAATAGAGCTTTTCTTTTACTAGAGGATAATTACTAATTGTTCACTGTCTCATTATAAAATCCTAGTGAAGACCAGGATTTTATCACGAAGATGCTAAAAAGCACTGATGTTATACCTTAAGACAGGAAAAACTATAGTGTTTCACCTGTCCTTTGTCCCCTGGAAAACCACTACTTCTGTGGCAGACAAGGTAGAATGTAACAAACACCTCTTTCCTTCCTTTCTACAAGATCTGTCTGATTTAAAATGAAAGCTCTGTAGGGTGGGAACCCGTTAGGAACGACATTAAGTACATGTATCGTAAAGAACTATGTTACATCAACAGTGTCGCAGAAAAACTCAAAGATTGTTATACCAAAGCCTTAGCTGTAGGTCCCAGGAATGACAGTATAATTATTTTTAGAGATGACTATAGCGGTAACTCAACATGACACGAGAGACCTGAGAATCAGCAAGCCTGATTTAAACCAATGGAAAAGCCAGGAATGCAGACTGGAGAATGCTCTTAATGTAACATACTGCATCTGAACATTTTGTTCCTACCCATCTATCCAAAGCATGACGTTTTGCATTTCATATTAACATTCTGAAGACATTAAGGGATTCTTCAATTTGATGCTCATAAGCTGTGTCAGAACACGCACTCTGACTGCTTAGGGAGATGTTACGTCTACTTTTTACTCATCTTCTCTCCTTCAGCCTCCTAACCATCCTGCCTCCCACTCCCCAAAAAATCCCTGAGGCTATTTTTATTGGTAGCATTATTTAGTTCAGCGGGAACATAGTTACAAACACGGTTTGTGGGATTTGAACTTCACTTTGGATTTCTGCAATACCTCAGCTGTTATGCACATGTACTAAGACCGAATGCTAACAAATCATTGCAGTAATACTTGACGTTCACATACGATTTCTCATCTTCAAAGCACTTTAAAATTTCCCAGAGGTTCTACAAAATCTGGGAGAGCGCGGAAGAGATACGGGCAAAAGCCTTTGTTTAGCATTGGTCTTAACATAAATCATAGTCAGTCCCTTTCTGTGTAGCGCTATAGCAGGAATGTTGTAGTCTTCAGAGTTAAGTCGAAAGTGCTAAACAACACTAAATTGCCAATAACACATTTTCACTAAAAAGTATTTTAAATACTCTCTTTTTCATACGGACAGCTCTCTTCAGAAGTTCTGTTCTCACCTTTGAGTTCGAAACCAGGAAAAGTTGGGACATTAGCATAATGTGTTGGGAGATGAATTTATGTCTTCAACTAAAGGACGTTTTGATAACAAAGAATCATATTTCAAAGCTATAAAACAACAACGTCACCAGGAATCTTTGACAATTTCAAAAGATTAAGATCTTTTCAAAAGGTTTGGGTTTTTTTTTTAAAGGTAAAACTAATAGTTCTTCACGAATTCCTTCGGTGTTCGAAGCAGAGCAGTTAGCTTTCAAAGCTGAAAGGCCGCTCTCCCGAATTTGCTGGCCAGCGCTGGGAAGGGCCGTCAGAAAACTCGGGAGCGGCTCGTTTCAGAGCCTCCTTCCCCGATGATCACCTACCGGAGGGGGGTTCTCGAGGCACGAGGCCAAGGAGAACTCTCTGCCCTCTGCAAACTTCAGGCCACGGCTTTGGGGGGCGGTGGGGGACTGTGTGCGGGGGGGGCGGGGTGCGCGCGTGTGCTCCCAGGTCGGGGGCAGCCGAGCGCGGCGGG
>VZSC01007030.1:0-152247 GCA_013398225.1 Steatornis caripensis | reverse complement strand
GGGGGCAGCCGAGCGCGGCGGGAGCGCGCCCCGCTAAAGCGCGTGCGGGCAGCGCCCCCTGCCGGCCGCGCCGCCCCGGCAGCGCCAGGCGAGACCGCTCAGGGAGGGGGAAAAAAAAGAAAAAAAAGAAATAAAAATCTACGCGCAGCTATTTTCTTTCTTTTTTTTTTTTTTTTGACTGGGCTGAGTCACGCTTGGAAATTCTTTTTCACGATCACCGTAAAAAATGGGGATGCAACGAAACAAAGCCCAACTTTTTACTTAGTGGGAAACAAAGATGAGAGCGTAACGAATGAAACGTTCTGTTTCCCAAATATTCTGTCAAACGAGTAATCCAACCCAGCCTTCACGCTTCAAAGCTCGACTTGTAGTCTACACGCTTTCTAGGGCACAGAGTTCTGTAACACAACAGTGAGTCCAGGCAACGATTTTGAAACATAGATGTTAAACCGGTTCTTCTGATGACATTTCTTTGGTCAGGTTCCTTTTGAGTTTGAAAGATTTCCATACTGCCTGACAAAATATGGAAACATGCTTGGATGAAAGGTTACATGCGTTCCAGAGAAATTTCCACTGAAATCAAAAGGAACTCTTCTTGGGACTACTGTAAAAGTGCAGACTCTTCATTTATGCAATTTTAATATGGTGGAAATAAAGAAGTGTAAGATATTAAATTTGTTGTAAAGCTTAGGAAGCAATTTAAAATGAAACAACACACACATTATTAATGACTAACTACAGCGAAAAGCATGTAATTACACATTACTTAAATGCTCTCCTTATATCGGCAGTGTTGCAAAACAATGTTCTCTCTCTCTATATTCTCCTTCTCGCAAAATTTCCTGAAGAAACCCTGTAGGTGTAAAGCAGAAACTGTTAAATATTTCACAACTGGAAAAAGGAATGAAACTGCAGCAATTTTTTTTAAATTAGGATTTCTATTCAGAAATAAACTGAACTTCAACATGTTTTAATTACATACCCTTCTGTTTATGATCTTCTACTTAAGTCTAAACTAAATAACAGCACTGGCAGAACACAGTAAATTTGAGGAACTGGGATGAACTTTTTCTAGGTAAATGTTAACAGAACCATTTTCCTTTACACAAAAATAATTATGTTCAGGCAGGGAGCCAGTCTTCTGTGCACGCCATCCCCTACTGTCCAACTTCCATAAAATTCAACATCACCTTTCTTATCAGGCTATTTAGGACTTCTTAATTTTTCTGTTCTCAAAGTATAAGCTCCTTCTTGCATTTGCAGCTTTTCATTTATCTCTGCCTGTAAAGAAAATCAGAAGAAAAAAAGTGGTCACGACGGAGCTATCTTCGGCTGCACATTGTCTTTGTGGTTTTGACACACCGTATGCAGTGCAGTAAGACAGACATTATCCTACACACCTTCCTGTTTTGCAGACATAACGGTGTTTCAGCCTGTACCTACGTGATAACACTTTATCATATTACCGAGCACAACCCCGCTGGATGGTATAACTGCCGTGAACAGGAAGGGATCTGGGACGGCCATTTCTCACGTAACCTTGTCTTGGGAGATAGGCTAATTTGCCTGTATTCTCAGACAGCCTTTACCAATAAACACCAAATCAGAAAAATTGCTTTGGGATTTGGTTGTTGCCACTGTTTTCCTTTGCTGCAGATGTTTGTTCTCTAGTGTAATACATTTTATTGAAACATTGCTGGAATTAGAAAGCATTACTGAAAATGAACAAGAAAACCCCATATTTCTGTGATGCTGCTTGTCTTGCTTAATTACAAACACAATTATGAATGTGTATCTCATTCTGGAAATCCAGACTGCTGTAGACATTGTGTGTTTAATTTACAATGCAACATTTGTTGGGAAGGTACAAAGGTTGTGACATATTTTAGTGAAATATTTGGCAGCGGTAATGCATAGCAATCTTTAATTCTATAGCATTTGGTAATGTGGGATCCCTGGAAAAAAGGCCACAAATACCGAGAGCTTATGGGGAAATTATGTATATTTCTCAGTATCAGCATTCATCACAGCAAAATATACCAGAAATGGAAGGAATACAACAACCACAGTCTTTCCAAGAGTTGCAAAGTTCTGTTCAAACAACTGGAACTGGCTCAGGGGTCCTTTACAGACTCCACATAGACTGATCCAACACTTAGGAGTTACATTCTTAATGGAGTTCATGTAATTTTGATCAAGTGAATGGATTTGACCCAGAAAAGCTTGCAGCAACTTGCCATTTTAGGAGCTTTTTGGCTTGCTAGTCCTAGAAATCCCTCCTAGTGCTATACTGCAACCTATGAATGGATAACCACAGCTAAAACGTTTCCAAAGTTCTCAGTACCTCAGATTAGCATCAAAAAGTTGGAATTTCTATCTCAACTTTGTATCTTTGGAGACGGCCTTCACCATATTTACTCTATCCTCAAGTATCAACAAATACGTCCCTATCCCTTTACATTACGTGTATACTTAGATGCTCTGCTGTGGAACACGGATCCCTCTAGGTTAATCCTCTCCCAGCCACCCCAGCTGCCTTTTCTTCTCCAGTTTTTACATCCCTCTGTCTCTGATTCTACTTTCAGTGAAACTTGGCTGCCACCATACTCACTATGGCTGCTGTTGTGATCGCTGAGTGTCAGTGATTTCACACTAAAAGTTATTTTCTGGACTCACCTAGAGCAACAGCTGCCTAACATCCCCTGGAGACTTAAAGTGACATTGCAGTTCACACGTAACAACAAAATGGTATGAGTCTGGCAGTGTATCAGGTAAAAATCGACTGATAAGATCACCTCAGAGGTCAAGAAACTGAGAAATCAGGTGAAAAAGATACGTTGGTGGAAGACTTCTAAAAACCAAAAGGAAATTTTTTGCTGTGTATATAACCAGAAGTACAAAAGAAGAAGAAAAAAAAAGGCATTTTTTTCTCATCTGTGAAGTTTTTGTAAAGAAAAAAGCTCTTAGCACTGATGCTAATGAAATCATGGTCAAGTGAAAACTAGGGACTTCATTTTTTTCTGCAGGTAGGGACAGGAATAAGAGAACATAGGCCAGCTTCCCTCCTGTTTCTAAAAACATGTTGAAATGGAATATGAAATCAAATAGGTAGATCTAATGATGATGGCATCGTGATTCGAATTTATACTTCATATTCATACATAATACATGTAAAGCAATTTATCAATATCACACTATTTTCAGACAATATTAGATATTCAATAAACTGCTGCTTGGTCAACAGTGCGCAGTGTGCTACATCAAAAGTTCAAAGTGCCTAATGCCATGTGGTTGTTGCAAGTAAGACCAAATGCCACCAGTTCCTGGGTGGCACTGAGTTCTAGCTGGTTTGCTTTCAATAATTTCATATGCTTGAGGGAGAAGTTTACAAAATAGCAATGATCTACTCTGCTGGCTTTCCACATGCTTCAATTTATAGACCTCCCTGTAGAGAAGCAGATCACCCTACAATAAATTGAAGTCCACTGACAATGGCTTTCTTCCCTTTCATGAACCCTACAGAAAGAACTCATGGACTCCTCAGAGTCTGCAGACCACATGCTGAAACGTGATCTGTTCCATTAAGCCAGCTCTTGTATAGTTATGCACCTACCAAATGAAGTCTAGACTTGGCATAAACGTGTTATTTCTTACACAGATTGAAGGATGTGTAACATAGATGCATCTAACAATTTATATTAAGCACACACTGCATATGCTCCATCACAGCAGCTGATCCTGAACCTCTGAAAAGGAATTTTATCACCATGTTTCTTAACACATAGTAATGCTGAAGAGATATGTTGTTATATTACTGAATATTTTTTATCTTATCACATGTAAGCTGACTAAACTAGGAGTTATTTATAGAGCCTAATCACATTTTTACGGCATATGGATGTGCTTTTTGCCAGCTTCAGCATGAACACAGTTTATATTCATTAAGGTTGAGCTAGCTAATCAACCATAGACAGAATTAGTGAATAGCTTTCTAGTAATAGTACCTCAAGGTTGCCAACAGTTTCATTTGAGATTTCACCCATTGTGGACTTCTGATCTTCAGCAGCGACACCAGCCACAGCATCTGCCTCGAAGGACTCTACCTCTGGACAGGGCTCTTCCAGGTAACCCTCTTGATCAGACCCCTAGCAGCAACCAACCACAAGGAACACGTGAGTTAGAACATCCTCCTCCTCTCTACACAACCTAACAGCATCAGCCCAAAGATGCCTGCAATACATGAAGCCTGCTTTTGAGAACTCCTGCTCTGACAGTCAGAGACTGCCAGTGTCTCTCTTTCACTGCTCAGGCCAGGCGGACCTTGAGGTTATCAAGTTGCATGAGGAGAGAGCCCAGAGGTGCTGACTCAAATGTCCTCTGTTGACCGATTAATGCATTAAAAGCAACTTAATTCAATCTTAGAAGAGAATGCATGCTATATTCTGGGGAATAAATATCATTAGTGACTGGGCTCCAATGGGAATAAAGGAGGTAGGAGGCTCATAGAAAGAGAGTTTAAAAAAAATAAAAAGGAACAAAGCTCTATACCTTCGATTCTGTCTCTGCAGCTGTTGATGGTGATACGAACGTCGAACAGCTATCTGAAGGTATGTCTCCTTCCAGCAGAGGCGGGAAGAAGGGAACTGCAGGTTGGGCAAGTTCAGTCACATACTGGCAGTATTAAAAAAAAAAAAAGGCAAGAAAAAAAGAAGGATTTCAGGTTTAATTATTGCTTAGAGGCTTATTTCAGATTTTTTTTTAATGGGAATGAAATGGCTGGCAAACAACAAAAAACAATACCTTTTTTGTCACTATCCAGGTGCTCAGAACTGGAAAGCACACTGCAAATGATTATAGATCAGCTTTAATTTCTAGCTGCATCTCAAGGGGCCCTCTTTATAATACTTGGAAAGAACAGATGATTTTGATAATTTCATAACACTACAGCTTCTTATTCATGTGGATAATTAAGTTTAGAAAACACAGAGCTTAGGTAACGTGCAGTCTTCCCAATGCAAATTTGTCACTTGTGAACAGGGAATTTGTGCATTTTGGAATTAAAGAGCCCAGCTATCCACCAGGGTATTCTTTCAAAGGAGTCAGCCGGAGTAAAGTTGTAGTGACATTGCATCAAATAAGGCCTTAAGAAAAATATTTTAATATGTAACTATAATTTAAGAATTGCGAATAGTCCAAGTTTTGCTGCTTCATCAACTTCCTCCCATTTCTCTTTCCTGTTAACATGGGAACCACACTGGTACTCCGCTGGCACATGAACTGCAGCTCCAGGAATGCTCTGACAAGGAAATGGCTTTTCTCCCCGATGGATGCAGCACTTAGCCCTCGCTTGGGCTCTCGTGAGTGATGCAGAAGGCAGCCCTGAGTCCTCTGAAGGGACAAGGCTTTGTGTTGTTTTTTCATAAAAATGGATGACAGAAAACATACATGCCAAATAGGGTGTCAAAAGGCATTTTTGAACAAGCAAGGAACAGGTTATAATACCAAAATGGTATGTTTGGGGCCTCTACGATGGGAAGTGCCCCCCAAGAATACCAGGCAGATGTTCCAGTTCTGAGTCAGCTATTACAAACATGATGGTGTAAGTCAACTACATTAATTCACATCTGCGTAATTGCAGCTCCCATAAATTAATTTCCTCATACCTTTGAGATCATAGCTAGGTTGACATTTGGCTTATTTAGTTACTTGCTACAGTTAAACATGCTGAAAATATTAAAGGTTGTATACATTTGCAAAAGTGATAGCAAAAACTGAAAATAAAGTGAGACCTAGCCATTGTACTTTATTGCATTAAAAATCCCTTTTGTAGTCCTAAAAGCTCTTCAGAAGTTATGTTTGGACTCTGACATTATCTTCCAGATTCCCTGTCACGAGTGACTTTGCTAAAAAAGGTAGACAGTATTAGCCCATGTTTACGAGAACCCAAAAGGCTGACAGAAAGATTTCCAGAATTTAAGTGAGCAGAAAAGGAGATTTTATAGATGCATTTTCCTGTATCACTTGTGACTCAAATTTTACAGCACTGTCCTAGAGCCTACAGACTCACAAAGGAATAGCCAGAAAGTTTCATCAAAATGAAAAAGCCTTAAGTTGACCTAAATGTTATTCTCTCTAAAATAAAAAGCTTTGTTTTCAAATTCTGTTTTTTTTTTAAACTAGAACTCTTTTGATTTAGCACATATTTCCATTTGCTCTGATTTCTTACCTTATATTTTCTTATTAAAAAATATTAGCTGAATTGTATGAGAATTCACAACTACTTTCTGCTTCCTTAAAATAACAATTTTTTGGTAAGTTAGTTAACTAGTCACTATTTTCTCTATTTAGATTAAATAATTGTTCCATTTATTCCCTCCAGTGCAAATTTCAAAAAATGAAATAACATAAAAAACTAGACCAGGTTTTTGAGATCCGTTCCTGGCTGATCAAATACATTTTTGTAGCATGGATAAGATTTTCAGAGGTTCTGTTTTAGAATAATATTTTTACTTCACTGTGTTCTTTTAAAGAGAGCCATTATTTACTCTTCTGTTCCGTGTCTAATAATAACCCTTGGATCATTAAGAAATAACTAAATTACAGCAGAACTAGTCTCTTTAATGAGCCATAATAGTCTTAACATTCAGCCAAAAGGTTTTTTAAAAGACTGTGAAACTTCAATGTAGAATATGAAGTATTTTGTTCAGTAATAATAAGTTTATGAGCAGTACCACAGTTTACAGCCAAAATATAGTGACCTAAAAATGCCATTCTGCATTGCTCCTTCCTATACATTGTGTCCTTAACAAGTCCAGGGGAAAATTAGAACGAATGAATTGTGGTGAAAGCCCGAAGCCAACAAACGTATTTAAATGAATCCTTCTGATGCAATACTTTCTTTTAAAAAAATACAATTAAGTCTTTGTATTTCCTTTGAACAAAACCTCATGTTTAATAGCACCAATGGCTCGGTAGTAAAATCTATTTAAAAACAGAGAAGGAGACACAGTAAGTTTTATACAGCTACAGTGGCTTTAAAAAATGTTGCCAGTTTCTGAAGTCTGAGTAAATTTATGGTGAATTACTTCCACTGACCTACATTAAAAAATTCATCCTCCTTTTTTTAATTCCTGAAGATTTGTCATTATGTGAGAGCATTATTCACTATGACAAAGATGTATTACTCAAAGTGTCCTCTTGAATCAATATAACTATTGAAATGTGAGAAACAGTTTGGCAAGATGATAATGCCTTAAAATTAATTGGCAATATTTTCCTGCACATTATGTTCCAATGGGTCCGTGAGAATTCAGACATAAAGAAATCGTAAGGCAGTTGCCCAAATGTAGAGGGCATAGCACTGCAGACAAAAGGATGCTCTGAAAGAGACTGGAGGGAGCAAAAGTTAAATGCAATGTTCTTACTAATTCCTACGTGTGGTGGGGTGCCAAAAGGCCACTTGAATCTGGGCAAGTTAGAGCAGGCGAGAGGCTAGCAGATTAACACGGGAAATATCATTTAGCATCACCCTCACTTTCCCACCCCAGTTGCATCAAGCCTCAGCATGGTCACAGCTGAGGACTGTAGCTGATGTTCAAACATTGCTCTCAATGCGCAGTTCCATGCCACAATTTTTCTCTGGAATTCTTTCCAGTAAAAGTGAGCATAATGTGTGCATAAGAAGTCTCATGTTGTTCTGTCCATAAACCCACGTGTTTTTCTTGTTGTTGAGAGCTGGCAAATTATCTTTTTACAAATGTAGGCAGAGCAGAGACAATAAAATAGTATACAGGAAAAATTCTAAAACAGAATAATGGCAGGAAAGATCGGTGAAGCATTCTAATAAACCAGTTCCACAGATGTGGTAGTTATTATAAAATTGGCTTTGCATAACTTACCAATATACCATTACATTTCCCCCCAGATGTTATCTGTTACTTACATTAATTTTGCTTAAGTTACTATTATTGCAGATTTTATCCACACTGTATTTTGTTATTTAAGTTTCTGTGGTATTAAACAAGCCCTGGCTGATAGCATTACTTTTAATAATATATGTAAGAGGTTTTAGTATTATACAAATGGCTACTGGGTATATCTTAATAGTCATAGCACAGAACGTCTGCTCTCAAAATATTATGTAGATTAAAACCAGCTATTTACTTACACTCTAATTCAAGTCATTGGAAAGGTTTGCAGTATTTATGTATGTGGTATGAAGGGAAACAATCTACTCGGGGAATAAATATCAGAGTTTGGAAATTAGCAAAGCTAAGGTCAAGGTCAGCTTGGATTTACTAACATACTTGCTGAAAATTAGAATTTATAGTTTATGCTTACTTACTTCATAAATGAGAAAAGAGACCGAGGGGGTGGTGTATTTGCCTCTTTGATACGGGGCTTTTGCATCACAGAAACGTTTTAAAACCACCTTTTCAGCTTCATAGTATCTGAAATTCTGTACTCCTCTCCACAGAGTCTTAACATAAATTCTCTGTAGCTAAGCTTACCAAACATAGGAAAATAATTTTTTATAAAGATTGGAAAAAATATCCCATGTTCAGCACGGACCATTTCTAAAGCCTTGTAACATCTTTTAAAGCCTTTCAATGGCCACAGATTTGATTTTGTATGCATGACAGATGCATTTTAAAAAGGTTGTTCTTTGTGTGTTATTCTCTATACTCATATCAACTGCGCAGTTTCTAATTGTATGCCGTAGGACCTTATGCTACTAGAGACCTGCACAGACTTCTCTCTTATATATGATCATAAGTGAGATTTGCTATGAACCAAAATATTTAATACCAGATTTATATTGGTTTGCCATTCATGCTAAGCATGCAGAGCTGCACACCTACAAATGTGCTGAATTTCAGTTGCTGGGATAAAAGGCATTTGCAAGATACGGTTTGTTAGCTGCCTGTTTTTCGTGTGGTTGAATCTGAATGAATAACTAACGGACAGGGATGCACTGTCTCACGCTGACTCAAACCAGCCTATCTTGATCCCCAGCCACCCTCTTTAACCTGCCAGCATATGCAAACATAAGAAATCCACCCTACTTGCCTTCTGAGGCATTGCTCACCACTGTTCTCAGAGGTGAGGAGGTTTCTGGGAGGCTGCTGATGGCTCTACAAATACATTCCCGTCTTATTTTCCAGCAATTCTATATACAAGGTCCAAAGGACCAAGGATATCATGAAGCACTTAAAAACTTAATCCAGATACATGATCTGTGCAGTGTGACTAAGATGGCAGAACTGCCTTCTGAACGCCTTTGCTGTACACATTTATATTAATATTTAAAGTAGAATTAAGATCAATGAGGCACTAAACTTGGCCTCTGAAGTATCTTCCCCAGTTGCTAATGATGCACATGGAAATTCTGTGTGCATGTTCCTGGGCAGGAGTTTTCAAACCACTATTCCTTAAATGAGACAAAAGTTCACTAAGTCAAAGGTATACTTTGTGCTCTTCTTCCTGCATTTCAGAATTCAAGTTGGTATGTTTCAAAGAGAATTTTCCATGTTTCTGGGCTGAGACGTGAATCAACTTTGTTGACAATACATCAGTAATTAATCTAGTCCAAAATAGCTATCTGAAGCAATTTGGTGCCCACATTGACAAAACAGGATTTACTCCTCCCCCCAGGAAGCTGTAAATCAGTCAGTGACATCTGGCCTCAAGGACATCAGAGTCATCTGAAATGTGGTAATTTATATTAATGAACATCAATATTAATTTTTAAATAAAAAGAATTTGCTACTGCCATTATGTTTACATACAGAATGTTATTTATGGCTTGTGTTCCTCCTTTCCTACATTTTGCCCATAAATTATTGTAAGGAAATACACTGTCACAGTTATAAATATTTTACCTTGGAGTTAAAGCTTTTACATATCCTCTTACTGTTTTCAGTAAGTATATGAGGGCAACAACCAGGATTTTCTTGCTACTCCAGGAACTGCTGCCAATTTTAATGCTCGACTGAATAGAAAAGGGTGCTTCTAAAAAAACAACCAAAGCCTTCCTCTCTAGAGATATCTTAATGCAGAATGCCCTTAAAACCTAGATTCTGTAAGAATATCCTAACAAATCTGAAAAAAAATACTGATTTTACTGTGCCGCCGTCATCTACTTCTGCTTTTACCAAGCTTTCACTTATTACTGCCAATTTGCAGATTATTTAGAAAGACAAAGTAAGAGACATCAAAAAAAAAAACTCCAGCTAGCTTTCATGCTGAGGACACACCACTAAATGATTCACCTTGGAATGTTCACTCTACATTCACACTGTGTTTAGCATTGCCGAATCTCCTAGAGTTATGGGATTACAAGAGAATCTCAGCTTTCATTTAAAAATAAAGTTAGTGTCTAGCTCTTATGGTTGCAGAGGAAAGATTGAAAACATAAATCTTGAAAGCTCAAAAACTAGACTGCAAGCAAAAGGGACCAAGCAACAATTATTTTTAAGCAAGTCTCATGATTTTTTCGGATCTGTCCCACCATTTTAAATGCTTGAGGTTAACAAAACTCTTTTAAAAACAATGCATACAGATTTTGAGGAGGGGTGAAGGATTTTTTTTTTTGGAGTACCTGAAAGTGCAACTCTTGCACGTCAGGACTCTTCAAAGTGCCAGCCCCCCCTTTCCACTTCAAGGGCACCCATTGAACAAGCGAAGTGCAGGCAGCTCCTGTTCTGGCCGTACAGTTTACACTCAATAGGGATCTAAAGCCATTAAAAATTCCCCCAAATCACAAGAACCTTTCCCATTGTAACCACCTAGCTGGATCTACAAATACTAAAAAAAAGTAAGGCTTTTTTTTATTAGTCATGTGATCACATTAGAAAACCATAAAAGTAGGTTCTGTTTAATCCGATGCACAACAGGCAGTGTAATATTTTGGTGGCATACACCTTATCAGGCCAGAGCTTTACACATCCTTGTTGTACATCTCTCTTTCCAAATCATTTAATCGGGAAAGACCTGATATGGATGCTGAAAACATTATGATAAAAATGTGAAAGCATACTTGGCCAGGTGCATTTTGGTACCTCTTTCGGGGAGGAGGCAGATACATTTTATAAAGGCTCACTTCAGTCTCATACTCTCAGAAAACAAATTTGCATGGGAGCACGTGCCTTTGGCAACGAAATGGCCTATAAGAATTAAATTGCTGAGGGGGATAGTATTCATCACCCCTGCTTTAGGGGCTTTGTCAACCCCCTAAACCCCTTGTTGTAGTAAGTGCAAAGAAGACCGCACCTCTTGAGAGACAGTCAGAGCAACTAGAATAAATTAAGACCCTAACAATTGCTTAATATGCCTCCCCTGACCACAGCAAGCACAGCCTACTACCTCTGCTATTGACTATACAGGGAACCTAGGAGAGCTGAGTTCCTCATTCAGGCTCCCCAATTTGGCTGGCGCTGGGAAATATGAAAGATTCCCCTTTTTATTCAAAGGACCACTGTAGAAACTCAGTGGGGATTAACAGCACCACACGTTCCTCCTGCAGCCCTGAGCGCATACGGTAAAAGTCATATGGCTGTTGGCACTATCCTGGGCTGGTTTTTCCAGGTGTTACATCCGAGATTGCAGCAGTGTCTCACCAACTATTACTGTTCCACAGGGCTTTAGGTCAGCGCTAACACTGCCAAAAAAATGCTAATGGAGACATCTCCAGCACGTATGTCTTTGTGGCATGTCTCACGCTCTGTAGGCACCAACTAGAGCAGGCGTGTGTCTAAGGAGCTGCGTGTTACCCTACCAGATTTCTCTTAGTTCAGTAAGCACAGTCTTCAGGCATTACCTAAACATGAGTACAACGTAGGTGAAAGAAAGGCATCAAGAAGATTTTCCAAAAACTAGGAAAACTTTAAATGAAACTTCTGAAATAGCAAGAGTTCAGGAAGTGATTGGGACCTCCTGCTGAGGAAGTCTGACAGCAGAAAGATAATCTTTTGCTGTTGATACAGTAATGTGTAATCACTGCCACAGGTTGGACAGAGGTCCCACCTCCTGCCTTTGTCCTCTGCCACTCTTGAACAGCCTTCCCATCCTACCCGTTTCCTCTGAGCTCAGCATTTTCTCCATGCAAGACCAGTCATGGACAAGTCCCTCACACAACTGCCCCACACTCTGTAGGTTCCTGCACCACCAACTGACAAAGGAACAAGCTCTCTCTAAACTCCTCTCAGTCATCAGGTGCATTAGATGTGAATAGGCTTGTCTATATTGATTCATCCCTAGCTAATGCTACAGAAAAACACCTCTCTAACATTTAAAAGGTTGCATTAAAAAAACCCAAACCAAACCAACAACCTAAAGAATATTGATCCTCAGCTAAGAGAAAAAAAAAAACTGCTCACACAACTTAAAAACTACGATATAGAGTTTTAAAAATATGCTGCATTAGAAAACTTTTCAGGATATACAGTCACATAAAAATGGAGAGCTTGTGTTCTTTGTTATCAGACCTAAACCATAAAATCTTTGCCTGAGTGTGTAAGTTTCTGTTAAAACAACAATTTGTCCTGTGGACTGTAAATTCAATTACTGTTTTTATTGGAATCACATTTTGCTTTGGAAACAATCATGCAGAAAAACAACCAGTAACTTAGACATCTTAAAAACATCTCAAAACAGGCATGGCTCTGAGAACAAATCAGTTATGGTAATTCTTCCACTGTGAACTGTGATGTTTTTTAAATCTATTTCCATATTTTTAATTAACACTTAGTTAAAAAAAAATCTTACTGTAGGTCATTTTAATCACAAATGGGAAAACAAATTTACTTTATCAGAAAATTGACTCGACACTATTTTAGGGACTTATTTTTCATGTTTTTATCATAAAAATTAAGTTATTAACATAGATTTTCCAATTTGGGAATGCAGAAGTAAGCCTATTTTTCTCTCTAATTTCAGAGTTACAGTTTCCAGTCACCTCTCTATGTGAAACTAGTCTATTTTAGCACCAGAATATTTGATCAGTAAGCACAAAAACCCCACAAAAGTCTAAGAATATCAGTACCTCTTTACAACTGCGTTTCTATATAACTTCAATATGCAGTATTCTCACCATAGCCTGTTAGTCAAGGGAAACCAGCACTTCCTCATATCACACTTGAATTTCATGTCCCATTGTAAACAGGCTCTCCTTATTACAGTACATGTTCATAAATCTGTTTATACTGGATCTCAGCTTGAATGCTGGGGTTAGTTTTAACTCTGTCTTATAATAGTGTCATTCACGTTACATGAAAATACAGTTGTGGATGGGGCAGGGTTGGTCTGGTGAACTCAAGAGTTAAACAAAGCTTTGTTTCAGCATAGTTTGGCTTGGTGGGTGATTTGAAATCTACAAAGTTTCCTCTTGGTAAACTGCCAAAGCCAACAGCACCTTGGATGATGTGAGGTTGGTTTTGAGCAGGTAACATCTCCTCACAGATGATCTCCTCCCACTTTGACTTGGAAGGTTTCTGAGAAGAAGAGTCATTTCCATTTCTGTTGGGGCATGAAATGGTTTCTGGTGAAAAAGTGCATAAATCTCATTCTGCTTGACTTGTTAGAAAGCTCATGACAAGTTGTATAATCAAATGCGGACATTTCAAAATTTGTTTAAACAAAGGATGAGAAGAAACAAGCATTTCTACCAAATAATTTATCTCCAAATTAAAGAAAACAAACAAACAAACCAACACTTACTTAACTCCTTATCCCTTATAAACTCTAAGTTAATTTCATCTTTTAGAAATTACCACACATGCAAGCAAAAAGACCAATGCAAATTTGACCTTTGTTCAAAGAAGGTTCCCACAATCATACAGAATTTTAACACAAGTCAGGACTGAGAGCAAACGCTTCAAACTTTGAAGTGAAAATCTTGAGTTGGCTGTAGAATAAGTGAATATGAAGGGTACTAGGTTGAATTGTACACTATAGACTTTCCTCTCCTCCCCTTCCTTGTGTTTTGTCTTTTTGAGAAACTCCGTTCTACAACAATAGGCAAAGACAATGTGATCACCAAGCCTGCACACAGTTTGCCTGATGAGATAAAGACAATGTGTCTGTGATGGTCAGCTTTTGATGGTAAAAAATGAAGCAACAATGACAAAGGGATTTATCTATCTATTCATTTTAGCAGCACTTTTTCTGTGGCAGCTTGCCTAAATAGCAACATCATAACTACCTAGAGGGAGCAAATGCCAAACAGCAGCACCTTCTCTTAAGAATGCACAGCTATACCCAGAAACGTCACATTGCCTGCTCTGAAGCTGCTGTCTTTTCATCTAACCCTCAGAAGAAAACACCTATCAGGAACGTCAGATGTGTCTGGATTGCCAAGCAGAAAAGTTGAGGAGAGGGTAGAAAAATCACTAATGGCTGGAAAGTTCAGCTGGCAACAGAGAAAACGTGGGATGGATGGGGGACACAGGAATTAAATTTGTCCTGTGGAAGGAAAGACTGACTCAGCAGCTCAGGGAAAAGCATGGGTCAATGTGCAGAGGAAGAGAACAGAAGCGATGGGAAGTAGTTAACAACAGAGTTGAACGTCTTGCACGCGGAGAGGCAGTGAGGCTGAACAGATCCATCTTCACCACTCCGGTAGCAGAGTGCAGTGCTGAACTGTAACACTTATTATTCTAGTCTCAAACTCCCTTTTGGCCCCAACTTCCAAGCATGCCAGACTGTACGAAGCAGCTGAATGTCTAGTGTGGCTTCAGCAGTATCTCTTGTCACCAAACCAAGATTTTAACTTACTTTTCCAATAGATTCATAACCTGAAGATAATCTCAAAGATGGCACTCTAAAGACTTCTGGAGGTGGGCCCTATTCACTTCCTTATCTACAGCAGGCTATTTCCCTCCGATAATCCCTTGCTCCATCTAGACAAAATGTCACACATCCTAGGTTCTCCTGCCATATAATTCTTTGTTTTGATTTTGACATCTGGTGGAATGTGAAGCAACTCTCACCACTGCCACTGGGTTTGTGTTTTAATGTTGGCCAGAAATATTCACCCATGCATCGAAATACAGTCTTTCTCCAGCTGACATAATCCATAAATATACACACACACATATATATCTCTGTAATTGCTAATTGTTGTTTAAGTCCAGAAGGACTCAAAAATCCAAAACAAAAAAGGGCTTTTAAAGAAGGAATCGATATCAAGAGCTGAAAAGAGAAAAGATCCTACTAGAGACCCTCAAGAGAAAAGACCTTACCAAATATAATAAACAAATTTTCAGTATAGTCCCTCTGTACACACTATCTTCACATTCATAAGACTGATGGGTTTAAGTGTTCTTTGCAGATGTTCATTATATCATGTATACACCCTAATAAATGATACTGGATGCATGGCTCCATGTGGAAGAAATAGAGCTGATAGGAGACACCTATGAAAAACTTGGCCCCAAAACCAGAGATAGGTCATTTCTCCATGACAACAGGTAACTTAACAGATATATTTGTGTCTCAATGGTAAATTAGTCTCAAAGCAACATCCTCCATCAGAGAAAGATCCTAAGGTGCTCTTATAATACAAGCGATAGCCAATTTGAGCACTTTAACTAGATTTTTTTTACAGCTCTAAAATTATTAAAATTGTGAATTTTAAATAATTATATTACAACCATTGTTTTACTACTTCTCTCTCTTACCTTCTCTGATTTTAATTTTCTCACTTGTCAGCATCTCTTGGCAGTGAGAACAAGGAAGACCTCAAACCTTTGCTGATTGCTTTCCACGCAATCTGATTTCTATAAATTAGAAGTTGCTGATGGGGAAGCAGACAGCAGTATCCTTTGATCAAGATACACGTCTTGATCTCTTTTATCATTTTTTAAAAAAACCAATAATATTACAACAAAAAAAAATCATCATACAAGCTTTTCGATCAAAGTGTGTCACTGTCTGCTTCCCAGTCAACATACTGCCAGGAAATTGGCAAGGCGCCCGGAAAGAGCAGGCAGCAGCTGGTGGCTGCGATTACCATCTGTAGAGCCACTCACGGATAAAATGGTCTGTCTCCATCTAGTGGGCATTTAACAGGAAATGTGAGTGGCATTCAGAGGCGTTCATGGAATACCTATTTCTGTGCTCTCCCAACAAACTAGCTCTTTCTAACACTCTGCAGCACCCTGGAAGTCTTAATGGGCAAAATTTGGAAACCTAAAAGAGGTAACAGGAAAAGGAAGGCGAGAGCAAGGATGCCATTAATGTCCAGAGCTCCTGAAATAAACAATAAGAAATGAGATGAATATGCCAAGACAATGTCTTCCTTTAAGAATTAAATTACAGCACATGAAAGCATTACGCCCCTAACTACTCAATGGCAGGACATGCAAAATACTGTGTCAACTTTCTCATGTGGTTTCAGACAACGTCCTTGACTGAATAGTAACAGGGGTAACATGAGATACACAAATCTGTTTTTCAGAAAAGAGTCACAGAAACAGTCCCTGAGACACAGATTTTAGAATCCACATGGCTGCTCAAATAAAGTAGAAACTAAGGCACAAGGCAGCACTGTGACAGCTCTCTCATAACAGATAAGGGAATAGAACAAACAGTTAGTAAAAGACGATTTCTACCACCTTCGTTACACCACCCTCCCTTTCGACTACCATCCTTTTTGACAACAACTCTGCTAGCAATGTACTGACTGGACATATTTTATGCACAGCCGTCTAGTGCGAAAACTGCATCCTAATGAAGAACTATCAGTACAGCAAAATGAAATAAAAACCACCAACAAGATCATACTATTGATTTTTTTCCATCCACATATGGACTAGACCTAAATTCCCTTAGCTTGAGAAATCTGTTGAGATAACTCTCCAACATAGCATGATTACATTTCATTTAATGACTTCTCTGGATGCATGATAGGTCCTAAAACAGCTCTCCTTTTTCTGAATATCTTTTAATAAAGTTGTTTAAGATGCATTTTGGTTTGACACACCTAAACTGGTTACAGTAAAGCATTTTCTACCTTTGTCATATACTCCATTGCATTAGAAGTAAGTTTATTGCTCTATAAATAATTCATTCAAAGGAATTTCATTTTAACAGGACCTAATAGACACACTCACTTAAGGTAGTGTGCTGGCAAATTTCAGCTTTAAATCAGAAGCTGATCTGTCTTCATATTAAAAAAACCTCCAACTTATCAAAAGAAAGCATAATTTTTAAGAAACTCAGGCATAAGCGCTTAAAAATGAAGTCGATACTTGCCAACAACTTTTGTGCTAATTTATTACATTGCTTGTTTGTGCAGAAAGGGTATGAGATTTGTTTCAATCTAATCTAATTCCCTTTATTTCAACAGAAACTATAAGAATTAGAAATGAATGTTGTTCCCTCAACAATTTGCTGTGATAGAAGCTTTATTTTTCAGGCCAGCACTCTTCATTTTTGATTGCTCAATGGGAGTGCCACAATGGCTAAAAAAAGAAGGCTCTGAAACATTAGGAAATAGAAACTGCTGACTACCTGGCGAAGGAATAATGATTTATAATATATGAATGGGGGCAATAATTGGATAGCAGGCTGTACTCAAAAAAGCCTTAATTCACAGATTTGACATTAGAAAGTCATAATCCATCGATCTAGCATCAGAATGATGGATTATGACTTTTTAAGAACATGTAGACATGTCAGCTTCACGAGCATTCCGGGAATTGTAGTCCAAATTGTTTTACTGAGGTCATTTGAACAATTTCAGCTTTTTCCAATAAAGCTGATGCACTAATGTTTCGAAATGTAAAAGTTCTGTTGGATCTATTTTTTTCTTTCAAACCCTAAAAATCTCCATCCAAATATCGCAGGTTGCCATAACTTGTGATGGAAGAACTATTTAAAAAAAAATTCCTTCAAGTCTGTGTCATTTTCTTAAAGAAATGACAACAATTTTAAATCCTAATTGATTTTTATGTCAAAAAAAAGTTTTGTATTCAAATTCGGAGGCAAAAAAACCACGGTGCAAAGTGAAGGATGAATTACCACGTGTTCCTTCAGGAAGAACACTGACATATACTATACACATTTCCCCCCGGCTACTGCAAAAATATCTAATTTTTGACCGCTGACTTTTTGACCCTGATTAGGTTTTAAACTGTCACTGTCAAAAATAAAGTTATGATGTGAATTTAGATGGAATCTTTTATGAAAAGAAATATTACTCTTGCAATGTGTGACTACCTATAAAAAATACATTTCAACCTCTAAAGAAGCTTACGACATACTAACTCAAAAAGACATCTACCATCTTCAGTGAAATACTCGAAACTTTACTTTCCTCATAAAAACAAACATGGGCTAAGGTCACTGGAAGAAAAACTCAGGAAAGTTCCAGAGATCGTTTCATTGAGCATCACATACTCATTTATAAATAAACCACAATTTCATTCATAAAATTCTATTACAAAATCTTCCAGTGGCATCTCTGCATTACAATTAAGTGAAACCACCTATAAATTAACAACTGCTATGTTAGGCTAATTCAATGGTTCAGACGGGTAAGCGTTCTTCAAAAAATGCTTTCTGCTCCAGACAAGTGTTGAGAATAAAAAGAAACACCGACATTAAACGTAAAATATGACTAAATATTTTCAAAGTATACACATATTAAAACAATAAAAAAACCTGTGACTAAAACCTCTTCCAAAGGTATGAAAACTTTAAGTTTATAAGTAATAAGGGCTAAAGGGCAAAAGAAACAAACCAAACCAAGCTGGGGTTGCATTTCTCTGTATTCTTGCTGCAAACTTCTTCATGTCGCCCCTGTCTAGAAGGATGAGTTTCTCCTTCTCTGGTTTTACCTTACTTCCCTTCTTGCTCACAAAATGTTTTTCAGAGAGCTTATTAATAAAGTAACTATTTATGCAAAGCTTTTTTTTTTTTTTCCAACTGTGGAAAGGAGAAGAAGCTATAGGGCTTTTTTATGATGGTTGAAATAATTTATTTCACTAAAACCCATGTACATTGAGCAAAGGCATCCTGGGTCCAGTCTCAGCCCAGATTTCAAAACAAACAATGACAACAACAGAACCAAAGGAAAAGACAGCTGTGGAACAGTACCCTTTAAAATCTCGGTGGTTCATAGAGCAAAAGGGAAAAATCAACACAGGGGACAGAAACAATTTACTTCATTTTGACAACTAAATACGAAATCGCCGATAAAAATCACTGGCACGTTACACATGCTCCTTTCTCTAAACACACCTAATCCTCTTAGAGGTGTCACATAAAGGGATCACATCACTGAAAAGCAACTACTTCTTTAAAAAGGCCTTAAACAACAATAATGCTGCATAACTGATCAAAAGAGAGAGTAGCTCAGTCGATTAACTTTACTGGGGAATTAACATTGGCAGTCTGTAATTACTCACTTGGAAGGCAGTCATGAGGACATCATGGCCAACAGTTTTCTGCTTGTGATTTATATGCTTGAGGTAATAACAAGTGGTCAGGATATCAGTTTTGCATCTTCTTTCAAAGAGCCTGTTGTGCAGCGCTCTAGCAGCATCACACCAGGCTCACTATTACTTCATCAGCAAACCATCTTCTACCTGAATTTTCCTTGGATCCTTTCCAACCTAGTATTTACCCAGCTCAACTCAATTAAGCTCATGACATCAAATGAAACCAAGTAGGGTGGCTACAACCTCTCTAACCTTTCCAGACTGAAGAATGAACACAACCCTCAGAACTGCACATAGGGGAAGACAGGAGGATGGCAAATTTGGTATCTCCTGATTCCTCTTCTTTTTGGGATCTATGCATTAGTCGTACCCCTTTTCTTGTTATTAAACTGGTTGTATCCTTTCTTGTCTCCACTGACACCACTAACTCATCTCATGGATATTACGAAGCAGCAGTTAGATGTTAACTTTCTGTCTTTAATGATGTGTGCTTGAACCAATGACCTTGAAGTGAAAGGCTCTGTAGATCTTTAGCATTCCCTCAATACTCCAGGCCCCTTTATTCATCTAGTTTATAAGCAAAATCTGTATGCAAAAGGAACACTTACTCACAATTACTATTATGATCATTCTGCTGTGGCAGTACATGGCACTGAAAAAATATGAATTATAAAGTGCATGGGTTAGTAAAATTTAAATCAAGCAAATGTTTAATATTAAGCCATTTCATCTTTTTCCAAAGTTTGGCAAATTTATGACAAAGCACTGAAATTGCACTTCAAGCCCTAAGGCTTGCAGTGTTGGAGCCTGCCCGATTAATGTAATTAGAAGAGTAGCATAACTCTAAAATTATTAAAAATTAAATATGTGTGGCCTTATTGTTTACTTCCAACTGATTGCATGATTTCTAGCTAAAAATTTGCACTGCTTAATACCTGACAAGTTGTAAAAGTACATCCCCTTTCTCCTGCTGTGCATATGATTAAAAGAGCAGGGGTTAAACACGGCAATAAAAAAAATTGGGGAATTCTATTTTTGATCATCGTGGTGCTTAGTTCTCCCTTCTCATTTTTACAATAAGCAGGTGCTGCTGAAGAGGTGGAAAGTCTCATGACAGGAAGGCATCCAGCTGGAGAAGGGTAGGAAAATGCTTCCTTGGACACAATCTTCCTCCCTTCCATGGTCATCAAGAGCCTTGTATTGCAGCTTTTTATCTCAGCCAAGACCTGGCTTGCAGGAGGAGCCAAGCTATATGAATTAGAGTACTAGACATACATAACTTGCGAGGCCTGATCCAGAGTAATACTGAATGGGTGCAAAGCCGGCAAGTTTATGTGGAACAAAAATACTATCTTACACAGCGCTCGTGAGATACTTGCAAGTACACGGCCAGCAAATGCTGGCTACGGTACTCAGGGACCCCAGAGGTCTAAGAAGCAGGTTTTATGGGATGGAAATCTAATTTTCTTCACTCTGAAACCACAGTAATAAAAGCTTACTTTTTCTGCAAATGTTGCCTGCATATCTCCATTTTCTCCTGCAACAATTCTGCTTTTTCCTTCAGCCAGTGTACTGATCAGCAGCCCCTCCCAGTACATGAGGTGGAAAACGAATGAAAAAAATTAACACAAGTTGGCAAATGTACCTGTATATACATATTTCATGTTAGCGCATTTATGTGTTAGAAATTATGGCAACAGCAATAGAATTCTGCTGCTGTGATCAAGGATAATCAAAGCGACTGAAAAAATGCCAGCGCTGAAATATTTTCAAAGGTATGAAAGTCTTTACTGTTGTGTAATTTAAATTTACTTGCCATTACTTGAAATTTCCTTTCGTCTGTGTGATTAGAATTTAAATGCTCCTGAAGTATATTAACAAATATAATTCCTGTTATATTGCAGAAGTACTGCAGCAACCTTCTCTTAATGTTAAAAACTAACTAGGCTTCTTAATTTACTATAGAAAATACAAAGCAAAATTAGTTAAAATGTTTTGAACATTAAGTCTCATCTGGGAATGATCCATAAGATGAACTAATACAGCACTTTCTACTCTACTTATACATACACACACACCAGAAAGCTTTAGCGGTATTTTATACAATTGTAAATATGGGATGTTTGCTTTTTTGCAAGAATATTTTTGAATCTAATAATTTTCAGATTGAGGCTCAATTTTTATACCATTACATACCATGGTAATATAGTATCTATTTTAGATACAATCCTAGTAGATTCCTTGAAATTATTTGGGGTACAGTGGATTGAGGATACCTGAACTGGATTTAAACCATAACTGCACACTCAAAATTTACACCTGACAGCAGTAAAAGACGCACAGGCATTAAAAGATTTCTCATGGGTTATCCCATGATGAATTTGTCCAAAAGCCTCCATCTCAATTTCCTTAATTTTCAAATTCAAGATGTCATTAATGAGTAGAACATACCGTTCTCAGAAGACAGAGTTCAATAGAATATTAGTGTCACATTGAAGTTTTCATGCAGCCCAAGTAAATTGGGTCTTAATGGGGAACTAGTTGACAAAGTCAATCTGACCCCCAGGTGAAAATGAAGCTGCAATACCCTGCTGCACCACTACTGCTTATTGTAGCATTTGGCAAGTTTAGTGTCCTCCTAATGAGAAGCTTTATTCATTCCCCTTGCCATACTGATCTTACTGGCCTTGACACACAGAATCCTGTAAGTGGCACAATCTATAAAAATGGCCTTTTATACAACCGAATTCCACAGAGTAGGGTTTAGTTTGTTAACAGGTATTCTTTGCTCTTCATCCATTCTTCCCCAATTAGATTTGGCAGAAGGAGACAAGGGAAAATAAAAATTAAAAAAAAAAATCAAATTCTGTATTTCTGTATGGGTTGGAGTTATTAACACCTATCTGATTAAGCAACTAATTTTGCTTCTAAAATTCATAGTACATTAACAGGTAAGTGCTAAGGAAGAAAGCAGGTTGTCTCTTTAATTGTATTTATTCACTATGAAGTGGAACAAGAACAATTCATCTTACAGTCAGCGAAGTGGTAAATGCATTAAAATAGCAATTGAGCACTGAAAACTTTAGTGTCCAATTCAAAGAGCAATCCACAGTCCCCTGTTTAATATACCATGTCCTGTTGGCTGTTTAATGTACAGTCTTTAAACTTTCCTGTTTCCTAAATAAGCTCCCTTACTGCAAACTTCTACATTTTATTCTAATGCATGTTTTGCTGTTTATTAGTTTGTGTGATGTTTCTGCTACTATGAAAGAAAAATAATCCACAAGTTATCATTTTATCTTGCACTTGTCAAGTATTAAAATTCTCCTAGTCGTCAGACTTCTAAGCTTGCCTGATGTCTGTCATTTATATCCAAAATTAATAAAGTCCATCCATGCTGTATGATTTTTTCAGTTGCTCTGATTCTGATTATATACAATAATTCGTAATTTAAATTCACAAGAAACGTGCCAATGTAGCAGCGTTGTTTACACTGTCAGTCTTAAAGGCTTGGCCTTTATGAGTCTGATACCAAACCCCTGTTCTTTCCACATATTACAAAGTTCCAGTAATGCATGGACTGACCAATTACTTCTGGTAATTTGATTATATACTCTCTTTCTTTTATTATTTACCCACTTAACTGAGGATTGATCAAAGAGAAACAATTAAATACACTGCAATAAAACCAGTATGAATATCAAGAGGAAGAACTGAAGTAAAACCAGCAGTAGTTAGGAAATATGGAGATAAGACTGAAATCCTGTCTTCAACTTCTCCTATTGTGTTTTGCTGTGCCAGGGTTGCAAAGAAAAGGACATTATTTTTACATTCAGTAATTTGGAGAGCTGTGTTTGGAAGTGCAGTAGGGAGGGAGAGAAAAAAGATGAAATCTCTGTCATGGCAAAATGAGTAATGTTTAGCTCCTTGCTTCCATCTTGACAATTTCTTCATTTCTCAAACAAAATGTGATTATTAAACAGAAGTGAATGGTTCAGTACTGAGTTACATACCAGCATGCATGCACCTATCAATAGACTCAAGAGGTCATTGTCAAAATGGACAGAAACGTAGTGATGTTTTTAGAAATCCCACCGGAGGGCACCACAATGCACCACCGGTAGGACTTGGAAAAAAAAGAAAAAAGTCAACAACCTAGCCTCTAGCTATCAGTTTCTTTTAACTTAGGCCTGCAGGGACAACAGTAATGATAAAAACTTGAAAATTGTCTCCTGCAACAAGCCTAAGTGAGAGTAAAACCTTTAAATACTTCATTTCAAATATGATCATTACAGGTAATTTAACATTTCTGCAAACGTAAATCTTCAACTACATCCTAACTCCTGAAGAACACAAAAAGCTGGCAAAGTACCTTCCTTAGAACAAAAGAAAATCATTAAGAGTCCTAAACGTATAACTGACAGATGAAAATGATAAATGGGTGTCATGAATACAAAATGAATGCTAAGAAAAACTCTGAGAGAATGTTAGGCAGATATTCAAAGTAGAACAAGCTTTAAGGAACATCTTTATCACTTCTCTGTTTTATTACACAAAAGTAATACACGGGGTCTACACATACTGTCAGTGGTTGTAATGGATCGCAAATCTATTCACATTCAGTGAATCTAAAGATACAGACCTGAATTCCAGCCAGTTAGTGCCTGAAACTTGCCCACAGCCTTGATAAATCCAAAATTCAAGACTTTTCAAGCACGGGATGTTTTCACATCTCTGAGACCATATTTGGATAGCCTTGCTATAAATGAAGTACACAACATTCATCTTTATCACTTAGAATCTATGCCATTTCCTTAGACTGCATTCACAAGCCAAATTTGATATGCACAGTCAAAATAAACTACAGAGCAACTGCACAGAAGATACTGTTCCTTCTGTAGCATTATTTGAATAGAACAAAGAGGCAACAAAACTTTTACCAAGCATGTGAATTCTAACACTAAGAAAATAGAGTAATACATGTATTAGCATGTAATTCATGCAAAATGTTGTGTGCTGTGAGAGCAGTAACAATATTTTCTGCAATATGTTTTTACAGTATTGTTGGATTCTTGTGGAACCAACCAAAAAGATCAGAAGGACCACCCATTATAAAAAGCAGTGAGGACACTGTTAACGTATTTCAGCCGAAAACATCCGTGTTTGTTTGGGTTTTATCCTGGACACAGCACCATCTGCAGTGTAACTCTGCAGAACCTATGCAGGCTCTGGCATAGGCTTTGCAGTCTGAGACAAAGACAAAATTTGAGGGTGAAATCAGTCTGGGGGAAAAGAAAAAGGCAAATAAAGTTCATAAAAATACTCATCATCTTAGCTATCTTAAGTTCAGCCAAAGATTCTGCCCACTCTTAAAAAGTAAGAAAAAGCAAACATTGGGTATAAACAAATAAGTATTCCTCCTCAACTGTTTTAAGTTGGTCAAGAGGAGATTCAGGATGACTTCACTACCAAATTTTCAACAGTGCAACGGGAAGCCAAACCATAAAATACTTCAGATAATCGTCTTAATCATGAAACACTCTAAAAGACTCCAGCTGCCGTCTTTTCAATCCCACCCTGGGGCAGTACAGTATAGTCTACCTATTCGATACTGTTTTTCTGAGTGCAATAGCTGGAAATACATAATGAAGTCTTAGCTTCTATAAGCAACGTAGTGGACTGAAGGCAGTCTCACAAAGCGCGAGACTAGTTAAAGCTGACGAGAGTTACAAATAAGGACTTATTTCCCAAAACAGAAAAACGAGCGATAGGGAAGCTCAGTAGGCTGGATCTGGAGGGAGTTGGCCATCAGCCTCCACTGAAGAAGGGGATTGGAAGGACAAAATTTCCCCCTCTGCTCTGTCACTAACAATCTGTAAATGACTCCTGCTTCAGGATCAAACGGTGAAAGAAATAGTATAGGAACTCGGCCATGGGCCCTTTTCTCTCCTATCTGCGTAGCTGCACACGGGCTACCTCAGCTTGCTGTCTTTAGGTGCTCGCTAGGTACAGAGAAAGGAGGACATGAAGAGTGCACTAAGCCCAAGTATATGGCTCTCCATTCAACACCATTTGGCAGCTGCTTGTCATATTTCTGGTGCCTCATAATACTGTTGCAGTGTATTCAGACTCTCATGAAAGAATCAAGCATTGTTTTTTGGATAAAGTCCACCCCTTTGCCAAATGTTTTCCCCATTTAAGCCCTAATAAAAACATTTTTAATGATTATACTGAACCTAAATGGTGTCGAACTCTTCCAAAAGTTTAGCAAGCTACAAAGAACAAATAATACAAACATCGAAGAAAACAGTTGTTTTGTTAATATTCTGTTTACACAGCTGGGATCATAGGAATTTTATCCATCTGTATATTTAGTAAGCAAAGCAAATTAATGCGAAGAATTGCCATTTCCTAAGTGAAAAAAACCTCGGTAAAATTAAAAGAAGGCTCCCCCCAATCTGTCTTTCTCTGCTCCATTCCAGATAGACACGCATACCTCCCCCATAAACATGAACCACAAAGTAACTGGAGAGGATTCATCACAGGCAGATGTAATTTATAACAAAGACAGGAAAAGGCAACCCTAACTCAGAGCTTGCTGCCCTTCCTATAAAGTTCACCTCCTTACCAAGAAAAAGCAGTGAATAATTTGTTTGGTTTCTGTACTCAACTCCTTTTTCTTTTATTGTAAAAAGTTTCCATTGTCCTTTTATGTTTTGATTACTGAGTAAGTCTAAAGACTTGCCAAATAGCCCTAGATTGTTAACAGACCACCACTATTTAACTTTGAATGCTTTAAAAAAATAAAGGCACAGTTCACATTTATATTCTATGTCCTCATTTTATTTATTATCTTTTCTTTGAATTTAAACAATTTTCCTAGCTAAGGTTTATTAAATGTAAGCCCAAGTAGCAATATAAGTTACCTCACATACCAACAGACATCCTATAAAACTCAGCTTTCTAATTAGTAACGCTGCATTTTGCTGAGCTTAGCGTACTTACAGGAAATCAAAATAACATTTTATGAATTAAATATTCAAATACATCAGAGTCAATGTTCAGTAAAAATACTTTATGTTGTATCTTGTGACAAGTTGTAAAATTCAAGGTGAAATTAGAAAACATACAAACTTTCTGGTGCACTTTAGAAAGGGACTTTGAAGGATTGCAAAACTTGTCTTATTCAAACTTTTACTAATTTGTCCTCGTAACACCAACTAAAAGGATAAAAATACTTTAAAATGTATATTGATTACAAATTATCACAGTAAAGAAATGCTATGCTCATTATTTATATAAAGTCAATATGTTATTAGTAACATAAGGTCACAAGGTGTATGAATTTGGTACACTCACCCACAAGGATACATTCCCAAGAAATATCACATCACTTGTCCATTCCACAGATACTTTTATGAATAAAATCTAATATTCAAGATGATGAAAAGCTGCAGATAAAAGTAGGGGGTACAAAAAAGTTCATGGATCTCTGCCTGCTAATTAACAAAAATTATGCTGGAAATTCTGGAAATAGGGCGATTGCTCTGGCAAACTGGTCTCCAGTAAGTCACGCTGGAGCAGCAAGGACCCAACTGGTATCTGCTGGCAAGCAATTAAAACAAAAAAAAAGGCACTAAATTTGAAACAGCAAAATGTAAATGAGTAAGTACTGTCTTGAATAACTCCTTGATCCATGCTACATTACAATGAAGACTTTAACCAAAAATCGTATTGTTCTGCAGTGGATGATACCATGGGATAATTCAAATAAAATGTGTCCTTTTCTTGGCGGACTCCTTAAAAAACATTTTTTGAACTACCTACAAAATTGGAGTGGAGTTTGCAAATTCCTTTCTACCAACAAGCAAGCAGCAGCCTACCTAGTCCTCATCAGCTTACTTATCAAGCTCTTTTGACACAGTTCGCCATGCTGGCTGACCTAGTAAACCTGCTTTCTAGATTCCTGGCTCCCAAACAACATGCCTTATGGACATCTGAGGGCACATCACAGACCCTAGAATCATGTGAACCTTGCTCTAGCAGAGCCGACTACGCTGTACAGCACCAGGATGGAGCTTGGGCTCCGAAAAGGCCTTCAAGAGGTCTGCTTTGGAGTGAGGGAGTTTAAACAAAGACATATAAGAACAGCAATTCTGTTAAAAGTGGTTTGTTTTTTTTTTTTTAAACTGGAATTAAATCAAACTGCAAAAATCTTCTATGAAAAAAAATTTATTGATATTTGCTCAGCTCCAATTATTTTGTTTTATGCTGGTCAAGTAAAACAACAAGAACTCCCAAAGGGCATCAAAGAGTAAACTATTCAGGAATACTAGAAAAGCAAACTGAAATTCATATCCTAGTAGTCTCCCTTCAGGTACTTAACCACTTTAAAATTTCAATGTCCATACATTTCTGCCAATCTCATTGTCTTCCATTAAAACTTACATACAGATTGATAAATATTTTTAAATGTGTACTATAGTCTTTTGATACAGCACTTAGTCATTTGGATCTTACAACATTCTGATGAGTAGCAGAAACATGCTGTCATTAATGTACTCTGTCCTTCCAGTCAAAGCCTACAATTCCTAGCTGACCTGCATTCCAGCAAATAAGCCATTACTGCTGTTATCAGAACTATGTATGTTTACATACACAAACATGCATACAGAAATCAAACCACTTTCTAAATAAATAATTTAAAAACTCGGAGAGCACATCTGTGTATATATTAATTCCTGCACAGTTCCAGAAATGTTTTACTGCCAAAAATTCTAGGGCTTTTTTCCCTTCTCTCTCTTATTTAACATTACACGGTCAAAAAATGTGATGCTTTGTCAACTGTACAATTGCAATAAAAAGTTATGATGAACTTCAAAATTTTTTTTTGCTCTAGCGTCTTTAGCTTTTCATCCTCCAGGGTGCTGAGCAATGTGACCCCAGTCACTTCTCAGTTTAACTCTGTGTATATGAATAGGTCCATTGAAATAAAATTTCCTAAGTGCTTAAAAAGAGGCACTTGTTTAAACGCTGGCTGGGTCAGAACCATAGTCCTCTGCATACTGAAGGCATAGCCTATGTCAGCTATTTGGCATTTTTCCTGCCTTAAGTTTTACTTTCATTACTTCATGCATGTTACTGAACTAAAAAGCAGGTTTGTTTTGTATTTGGTGTTTCCTAAGAAAATAATTTAAAAAACATTTTGTCAATCATTCTCTAAAGGAAGATTTGCACAAGAACTTAGCACCAGCTTACGAATTCCATGACTCTCTGGAGTTTCAGGGCAGCACAGCTGAACTACCAAACCATTGGAATGTTGAAAGAGCTGTAGAAGACCATCAGCATGTGACCTACAAGCATAACCGTTAAAGGTCAGAATATCTCTACTACCGGCAACTGAGGACAGTCTTTGAAAAACAAGGGTGGTTTCTAGTGTGCAAGATGTGCTTAAAATATTTCGAGTACTAATGCAACAATTCCAACAGACTCCACTTTTCATTCAGACTAATCACAAGTCCTTCAAGATCTCTCGGGTTACAGCCATAGCAAACTTCAAGATCAGAGGACTGAATATCAGTGATTTTTGTCACAAAACCCACTGGCTTTCCAGCTGCTTACTTCAGTAATTTGGTCTTGGGTACTACACAGTTCTGTAATGGACATCAAAAATTTCCCCTCAGACATCAAAAGACCAAGTACCAGTTTGCTAGTTTCAAACATTCATAATCGTAAACTAATGAACCTACTCCTGTAGTTTTGATCTTCACGGTAGTAAAAGCTTGAGGAACATGTTTTGAAGAAAAAATACATAAGGACATGGAAATTAAAGAAAAATGGGACATAACACAATATGGGTTTATCAAAGATACACAATTTCAGCCTAATTTCATAGTTTATTTAAGAAGACAACCAATTTTCTAGACAAAAGAAACGTGAGAGACATGATAAATTCACGAGAGGGCAGGAATATCCTACAGATGGGACTGAAATGACCTTGAAGAACATTCACTCTTGTATTCAATGACAAATTGTGAGGTGACATTGTAGGGACATAATTTTTTTAAAACCTACTGTGCTCTGGGAGTATCTCAGCTGGAAAGCACAGTAATAAAGGAGAATCAGAACAGCAGACCTATGACGAGACAGCCACATGATACAGGTATAAAATGTGCGACTGATTCTAGGACCTATCATGTAGGCTATTCCCAGTAGAGAACAAGAAAGCGCTATTGATATTGTACAAGGCCTTGCTTTTATCTCAGCAACAATATTATGTGCAGTTTGGTCACTTATGTTCAAACAAAATTGATTTAAAGTGGAACAATTATAGAAAAAGGCCAACAGGATGACTAGAGGCTGGTACGTCTGTTAGAATGCATGTATCACAAAAGCCTACCTTAAAAGCAAAGATTAGAGAAGGCTGGCTTTTCTAGTTTAGCTAAATGAAGGCTGACAATAAGATTGCTGTCTCTTTATACACTAGAAAAATAAACACTGGGGATGGAATAAGAACTAAAGGTCAATACTGGCACAAATTGGCAAAAGGACAAACGCATATAAGCCTATCAAGAATACATTTAGACTGGAAATCAGAAGTTTTATAACTATTACAGAAACCGGGCTCCAGGACAGCTTCCTAACTGGAATAGCAAAGACAAATAAGTTAACTTTTTAAGCTCTAGTCTGACAAGTTTCTGAAGAGGATTATATACATTTTCCTATGAGAAAGCAGCAAGAGAGCTGACAATTGAAGAGGTCCCTTCCAGTCCCATGCTCTTATTTCCTTCAAAGTAGTCTTGATGTCTTTGCCATGGGGATATTTACAAAACTAAGCTACAGAAAATCAACTCAGTGGTTTTTTAAGCATTACAAATATTTGAAACCTTCAAGCTTTGAAAAGCATGCACTCCATTAGCTGGGGAATGAAACTCTCTAGTGTGAACTGATATGCTTATGGAAACGTTCTGGTTTCATACGTCTTTAAATGCAGTTCTCGAGAAATCATTGAGCAAATTTGTTTAAACAATGATTGATTAACCAATCTAAATATGCAACACCTAATGAGGATTACATATCAAAGTCAAATCCCAGACTCCAGGTCTTTTGCCATCAGAAAAAAGCTTTATTAGCTTTCAAATAGTACATTCTTCCTATCCACCCCCTTAAATTCAAGGACAGAAGGGATTTTGTTCAAACTTTCAAAAAAAAAAAACCCAAACCCCAACCCACAACTGGATAAAGACCAGACATAGTCCGAAAGCTTAATGTTTCAGCAAGTAAGGAGTACATGGAAAGAAGGCATTAATGGAAACTGTTTTGGAACTCTAAGTACAGAGGATGATATCTAGTGACTGCTATAATACTGAATCTGCACTGCCATTAAACTTAATCTTCGATATTTTTATTGCAACCTGACCCACTATGACATCTCTAAAGAAAATTACATTGTACACTACTATTTCAAGAAGTCAACTTAGCTAGTCATCTGGGCCATAAAATAGCAGATTACTCCATCAGGCTGGCTAAAGCAACTAGGAATAAAACTAGATTTACCAACCACATTATTTTTATTAGGAAATGTTTCAAAGCAGACATAATCCCAAAAGACCTTAGCCTCATTCCATCCAAAAATACACAACAGAGAGCAGCAAAAACATGAACTGCAGTATAAGGTACAATTTGTAAATGTGAAGGAAAAAAAAATACAAGATGTGCTGTAATATATCATCCTATCAAAACAAAAAAAATTAACTGAACATAGAAATAGAAAAGAATAAAAACTTCTACACAATTCATGTATTAACAATTTAAACCTTTGTTATGAGATCTGACATGCGTTAATAGGAATTGTTCCATTGAATCCCTGCACATCAAGATTTAGTCTTTACTCTTTTTGCTTCCTTTGAAATTACAAGCTAATATAGGTGTACTAAATCACAGCTAGAGAGTAAAACCTCCAGAATGGGCAAAAGGCAAAAACAGTATCTTTAACAACAATATTCCTGAAAAACTCTGGTATGTTCGCATTACATGCATTTTATTTTGGATCATAGCCACAGAACAGCTAAAGCATTGCTTCTTCTGTAATCATTCTAAATGTGGGGAACTGCTCATAATAGTAACAGAAAAAAACCATCAAATTTGCTTGGCAATCTTAACACTTCTCAGTAATTCCTTGTACCTTCATGTTTTCTAACACGTATTCATGCATACATAATATATAGGTCTTTGTAGATCTGGAATGAAGGAGAAGTAAGGGAGTTGATAGCTGGAAAGCCAAGTTTTAAATTTTAAATACTGCTGAAGTAGGTTAGATGTATGATGTGTGTTTTATCATCTAACCAAGCATTCATGTCTTCCAGTTTTAACCTTTTTTTTTTTTTCCTAGGAGATATGATCACCTCAGGCAGTTTAGTTTAAAGGCTTAGTCAACGTAAAAATATATTTAAATGAGCCAGGCATTTGTTACTTTTTCTTTTTTTTTTAAAGACTTAAATACTGTCTGTATTTTACAAAGGTGGTTCTATTATGCTAGCTACATCAAACGCAGAATACTAATCAGACTGTGAAACTCCATTAATTATGTGTCACATTTAAGTAACTTAAATTTTGTTAAGCACAATGGCCACAGATATTGTATGCATAATCTGAGTTTTGAGTCATCTCCCTTTTCTTGTCTGATTTTATTTTACACAGGAAATGACAGGGTCATTTGGAAATAACTGTAGCGAAAGCTCAAAAAGGAAACCTGATTGAGAACACTGTAAAATTGCCTGCGCTAGAGAAAAAATAAAATCCAATGAGTTTACAATCCATTGCTATAAGATTTCTCTGGAAAACACATCCTGTGGTTTCTCTAAAAGGATATCCATTACAACACCAACTGCTGCTTTTATTTGTTGTAGCTGCATCTCTTTTAAAGAAGCAGGTCTTCTCATTAGGCTATTGGACTTTTATTCAGTAGGTAATACTTCCGGCACACGGGGAGCATGAATTTACTCACTGAGCTAAAGCAAGTCATGTCAGCCGAAGCAAATCATTTCAGTTGAAGCAAGTCATTTCACTGACCTGTCTCAAAGTCTTCGTTTGCAAAAGGAGATAATACTGAATTAAGCTCTTAGAATACCATGGTTCTTGTTATTTGGGCGTATATGGCCATTGCTGTTTACAGTCTTCCATTCCAAAAGAACAGACTTCTACCGTTGGAGTTAAAAGAAAACTTTTTAGACGTTATCAGCACTCAGCTTAAGAGTAAGGTTCACACCCAGCTGTGGGCCACGGTGTGTCTACATGGACTTCTTTTTATTGGTAAGACACTGACCTACATAGCAAGACAACAGTCAGCCCTTCAGCACAGATTTATTGTCTACTTCCAGCATGCAGATTTCCCAGTCGATCTCCTGCTCCCTTCTGCTCCCTGAGCAGATGCACTGCAGAGGATGCGACTCCAGGCGTGCTCCTGCCGTAGCCACCACACACACCAAACCACATCTGCCCCAAAAACTCATCAGGGTTTGAGCTGCTCATCTAAGGGACTGCAAACATAGAAGGTAATGCTCTCCTTTATAGATAAGCATTTCTAAATATAACAAAGTTGTAGGAAAAGAACTTCAAGTCTATGCTGAGCTCACTTATCACATTTTAACATATAAAGCAAGTGCAAATAATGTCATAAATTTGTATGTGTAGCTTCAATGCCTTAAACTGTTTCTTATTGAAGAAGAATGCATCACCCTATCAAAATAAACTTTACAGGAATATAAGTATTGATTTTCTTGGCCATTGCAGTGTGGCTGGACAAATTAAAGACTCTGCCATGGAACTCAGAATACAAAACAGATGGATTAAACTGAACTGGTGCACAGCTAAGAAATGTCCATAAAAGAACTATGGCTAAAACTTGTCATGAAGATTTTTGTGAGTTATAATTGTAGATTGCATTTGTTCCTTTGATGGATCATTACCAAAGCAATTCACAGAAACACATTTCTGCCATTCCCTAGTGGAGGTGGTACCTTCAGCAGAGATGGTACTTCCCCAGCAGACAGGCTGTGCAAAGCAACCCCTCTTCTGTGGCTGGGACAGTATATACTGATCATAGCCATTCAGAAATGGGTTTTAAGAAAATACAAAGACATTTCTTTAAAGCTAGTCTACAACGGATAAGACACATTACCAAAATTTACACAAGAAATTACTTAATCAAAGCCCCGTTAGAAATAATTTTACCAATTAAAAAGTGCTAACCAGCCATTGATCTGATTAGCTAATATAAAAACCAACCCTAACACAGCAATGCTGGAGTTCTGTCACTGATTTAATCATAGTTTGAATTTTAAGCCACCTTACAAATGATGAGAATAATTTCCAAGTATTTGCATCCATGTCAAGAAAAGTCTTTCTTTTTTATAATATGGCTATTTAAAAGCAACATGGGAAGAAATTATCCCACATCATTTACACAGTCAAACCACCAGCTTAAAGTGTAAAGAAAATTTTCCAGTACATTAACTTTAAGTTCACCATGTACTGATAAGCTAAAATACAAGTGCCATCAAAAAAATTCCACTACCATGACTCTCTGAGCAACCAGTTGTCTCCTAATATAAATTATAGATGTAAACCCTTTTCAGTATGTTGTAACATATAGCCTCAAAATGCACAGTCAGGATAAAGGAAGGTTTATTTGATGAATCAAATCTGTTTGTTTAGTTAAAGGTCACATCCTGCATCGATGCATTTTCCTACCTATTTTTTCACATATAAGTTAGAATAGATGACAAAGTTTACAGTCAAGCCAATGCACTATTATTAACTTAATGCTTTCAAAATGCTGAATTTCTAGTTAGCTTTTTTCTTTACAGTCAGTATAATTAACTGCTGGTGGCTACAGTGGAAGCAAAACTCTGTACATACACATGCATACATAAATATTGGGGCTGTGGTCAGGCTAGGCTTGGTACACAACCTTTTCTGATTTTGATAGCTGATTTCAAAATAGTCAGACCCACGCATTGCTAATTCAAATTATATGCATCGACTTATAAATACATACACAAAAGTATTCCTGATTTAACACAACTAACATCTTAACCAAGCAATGCACTTACACTTTTTTGAAATCCAAAATTAATTTTGAATATGAGGATCAAAACCTCTAACTTGTATTCTTTAATCAGTCATTTTGTGTTAGAAATGGGGTAATGTTGACATGAAGTTGCTTTGAGCAATAGAAAACATATGCCACAGTGCATTCATTAAATAACTCTGCATAATGAGTTCCATCTATATAAATGTCTTACCTCATTACTTATCACAAGTTCTTCTCTACGACTGTGGAATAGGTATTCATAAAGTTTATAGTGTTTAAATAAGCTGGAAAACAAGAGAAAACAGTACTATTACAGCTGCAAATCTTTGGAAGGATAACAATATTAAAAATTCTGTTAAAATAAGACTCTCCAGCATGGTAATACTCCAAATCTTAAAAAGAAATGGTTGCTTAACTTCAGGTACAATATGCAGAATATTTAATTTACAGGGTTTACTGTCAGATGGCCATACAATATACAGTTTGATAGTTAAAAATACATCCACTTTGTCCTTATGAAATTGAACTCTGAGAAGACAAAGTCATACTCTGAAAAAAGTAATTCCTGAGACACTCATCACTGGGGTGCTTATGCCTTTAATATCAGCAATAGTGGACAAGAAGGAAACGAAGTCAAATCAGCTTTCAGATTCTGGAATGGGCTGCCAGTCCAGGGAGCAAGTTTGATGCTGGGACATCAAAATAAAGGTTGTAAGCATTTATTCTCTCAAGGTCATGTTTCAAAATCATGTCTTAAGGAAAAACTAAAGAACTAGATTGACACACTGGAGCTTTGTGTATTATAACAGAAGCAACTTAAAGTAGACTTTCTCAATGCCCTAAAATATTTATCTTCCTTAAAACATAGATGGCTTTCCTGTTCACATGTTTTAAATAATTTTCCTTGTTCCCTTTCCTAATGATCAATGATATGGCATTTGTGTAATCAAAGGTTTGGTTTGTCACAGTCCATCTGTTACAATTACTTGTTCTCTTAAAATCACGATACCGAACTTCTGGCTTCTGTCATGTCATTTTGACATATGATTTAAAACATAGCTCTGTGATTTCATAGCAAGTCCAGGTTGAAGAATGATTCCAAGAGCTTATCGCACTCCTGCCTGATGTTCCCATGAAATGTATGGCAATAGTTGCAGAGAACATCTGTAACTGGTTCCTGTACTTTCCGGCTAAAGACAGGACACAGTTGGTTTGGTGTTTTTTTTTTTTTTTAAGAGAGCCACCAACAGGAATGGTGATGAGTCTCTGCTTGGCACTTGCAAGGCCACCTCTGGAATACTGAGGCCTGCTTTGAGGAGGACTTTGGACTAGACAGCCTCCAGAAGTCCCTTCCAACTGCAATTTTTTTGTGGGTCTACGAAAGTACCTACTACCGCCAACATACGCATTTATCTAGCTACTGCTAAAGACACTGCTACTAGCTGCAGGATATCATGCAAATGCTACCAAACCAAGTTTACAATACCAGTGCCTGGCCATACAACCCAGCACAGGCTGCTGTTTGAGACGTGGTCCTGCCCAAGGCTCTCAGAGCACTAAACCCCACAGGTGCCCTGTGGCTGGCCGCCCCACAGCGCTGAGGCTTCTCCCCCACCTGGCAGCCTCACAACCTGGCACAGCTGGCAGAAGGGCTCGACCAATCACCTACATGCGAAGCGAGAGGCTGTTGCAGTGGGATGTAGGTGTCTGAAACACAGTCCTGGCTCTGGGAGGTAATGGGGCAGCCAGTTGCTGGAGTCTATGCTCACTGAACTCTATTTTAGCTGACTGTCCTTCCTTCAATCACCACTGGTACTTACGTGCTGCCACAGGCCACTGCCACAGCATCAGAGGTTCCACAAAATACTGCAGACCAGGGATGATTTGCTCTAATTTAAGTAGTGCCAAAGTGCCGACTAATGTACAGCAGTGATTCTTCCACTCTATGAAAGCGGCTCAGAATTAGGAGACTAAAATGGCACCACGGCCTGCCTCTTGTACACGACAACAGTACATCTTCCAGCAGTTAGTCAAATGCATCTGTGAAACTTTCAAATACATTTTTACCCATATGTACAGATGCATTTCCTAATTTGGTGAGAAGTGCTATGCCAGCCTCATTGAACATTTGGCTCTTTAAGTACCATATAAAAGTTTTATTCTACAGTTACATTTATTCTCTCATTCAATTACCACTAGTTAAAAAAAAAAAAATGTTTACCAACTTACATAAGAAATTTGGCTACCATAAACTACAAGCTCCCTTCCCCCAAACTCAAAGCACATAGGCAATTGATTAAGTTGTTACGATATTTGCCATTTCATTTGCAGTATGTTTTTATTGCAGTACTCCACCAAAGAATCCCCGCCATGTTTCAGTGGAGATATCGGAATTATGTTTAAGCAGGCTTCAAGCCTTAACCTGGAAATGACTAGCATAAATTTATTAAAATATACTTGTTCTCTCACATACACATCTATTATTTGGTAAAATTCTAACAGAGATTGTTTGAAAAAGACAAAAATATTTTATGAACAGCACAGACACTCAAGAAATAAGATATATCTTTCAAACTGCATTGGCAGAAAGTAACATTTCAAACTTTTTTTCATTTATTTATTCCAGTGATTTGGAAAGGAGACAGATTTACAGCACCTGAAATCAGCTCTTCCCCTCTAAATGTGTTACGATATTCTTTATGGACTATGTTACAGGTACAGATGATTTATAATATTCTCAAAACCAGAAGTAATTAGTTTTGGAATTTCTGAATTTTATTTATTTATTTGTTTTTAAACAGAACTCTGTTCAAACTGGTACCCTTAACTGAATATCAAGGAAAGAATTCCTCCATTTGATGCTTTTTAAATCAAATCTTGTAAATTATAGATCAGTTTTTATTTTGAAACAACAGTGTAGTTTTCTTTCTTCTATTAGGCATTATTTAAAATGCTTTTTTTTCTTTATATCTGTTGTGAACAACTAAAAGATTCCATACCAATGCTTTTAGCCATCAATAATTACTCTTGCAAGTACGTTTGTTAAGAATAGACCCTCTTACGATGTCATATGAGAATCTGAAGGTGATTAATAATGACATATTTCTCTAGCTTCACTGCTTCCTGAAAGAAAATGTCAAGAGCTATGTTGACGTGTGTTTGCCAAAGGAGACAAGATAAAAAGATGACAACTGTCACCTTCCACCAAACCTGAAGGTGTCATTATACTTGCTGCACAGTTTGTGCCAATGTGGTTAAGCATTTGTCCTCATTTCCACTATAAATCCCATGGGTTTATAGCTCATCTATAAAAATGTGATCTGAACTAAAACATGTCATACTACCTTGAGCAGAAAAAAAAAAAGGTATAGGTCTATCGTTTAAAATTAAACAAAAAAAATGAAGAACAAGAAAAAATGCTGAAGTAATACATTAATTCGAATTGTAATAAAACTCAGTCAACCTATTTCTGAATTAATAAAGTTCAAAATACAGCCACATAAGAAGTGTGCTGATTCAGTTCTTATTTAGAAAAAAATATTCAAATGACTGAACTAACAGATTGTATAAACTGGACACATATGACACATTTCAGTGTATGTGTATATATATCCATGACCTTGCAACAGCACTTACTTGTCATAAATTGAGCGGTTTGAACATACAACCATATATTTGGTGGCCAAAATACCATTCTGATGCAAAAATCTTGTGGCTTGATCGTATTCTCACCCAGCTAATACTTTGATGGTAGCAGGATGGAGCACCTAACCTCTTGAATGAAATTCTTGCGACTGTGAAGGAATTACTTCACGGACGAGATATCTCTCAATGGATAATTTACACAAGAGCTATAGACATGCTATTCGGAAAGAACATTTGTTCCAAATAAATATACAAAAGGCAATGACAGGAAGGGAGAAATAAAAGAAGTTTAGTGAGACATCTTAAATGCCAAGTTTCCTTTTAGTTTAGGGCTAGTACTTGGCAGGACATTGGTTTGCCTCAACTACAGAAATGTGAGGTTTAAATAGATGTTCCCATCTCACATGGGAAGAACCTGAAGTTGTTCATATTTTCCATGAAAAAGAAAAACAAGAAAAAAATCAGAGAGCAAGAGAAAGAGACAAACTTTATAGCCCAATTGTAAGAGAAATCACCTTTCATGGGTTTAAATCCCCAGTGTGAATATGAGTACCCTAAACTGGAAGCTACCAGCCATCCTAGTATTTTTGTCTGTCTTCAAGAGGAAACAATTTCTGCATCCAGTGAAACACTCTAGAAAAACGTCTTTGATGTGTTAAACTTTTCCTAGCAAAAGAACAGTCAGAAAATTCCCAACAATTCTATGTATGGATCAGTCATGACCTTACACACTTTGTATGCCAATCTATTCCAAAATCTCTCCCTCTAACCACCATTCATGTCAGAAAATGGGCTGAAGGGCTACAGATGTAGTACAGTGTATGAGCACATACTACAATATATCTTCCCCGTTTTCCATCTCCTTGTCCCCAACACTCAGGGGTGATATGACATCTTGACAACCATTCTGTCCATCATGTACTGGAAGCAGTGGAATATGAGTGTAGTCACGGCCCTATCTATAGCAGTCCAGTGGAGAAAGATCTGAATACGTTACTGTACAGTTAAGACTTTACATGGAGATATGTGATTGGCTGCTATCAGACCCTTAAGTTTTTTCTCAGGTAAATAACTGAATTACTGCTGTTTGCATCTCTTTCTGTGTCTCTGTTTAAAGGCTGAGGCCTGCCATGAAACCTTTTCATGTAGATACTGAACTTTTGCTAACTTTGAAATACAACATTTTAATGACTTGTATATAACCATAGCCTTCATTCTGTAAAGTACATTAAGAAGTCCACTACAGCTGTCAAGGCCAGATAAATACTTAGTTATAGACAAGACCTAGGATTTTGATCAACTGGAATCCAAAACCGTAACATTTTAAGAGCAAATCAAGAATATTCTTTATACACCACTCTCCCCTTTCCCTTTTAACACCCAGAACAAAACCCCCAAAAGGAGGGTTTTCAGCATAATCTTAGATTTTGACAAACTTCCAGTCTAAACTTATTTCGTGAGCTCTGACATCTGAGGCCAGATCTTTACTGCTACTTGCATGTTCTCTCTACTTTTTAATGTTTTAAAGTTTGGTGTGTGCAGTATGTTGGCATAGTATGAACATAGCCAATTAAATAATTTTAACTTATTTTATCAGACTATTTCTCACCACGTTAAATTATTCAAATAGGAAATAATGGATCCTGTAGAAATAAATACCTGATATTCAAGTAATCAATGACTGCTTTGGCTTGCTCAATGCTGAAGAAATTCAAGTCACCACTTCTTCCTGAATCACTTTCTCCTATTCCAGCCATTGCTTTTCCAAGTTCTTTTAAATTATCTCCTAAGGTCATATGTTTGTCTGCAAAGTAATCCCAAAGAACAAAAACTAAGTATAAACATGACAGGGTGGGGTGGGGTTTTTTGGTCCATTTTATTTATAAGACTTCTTGAAGTTTAAGAAGTTACATTATGACCCATGTTGAAACCGGAGAAGCAGTCAAACATTTTTGCCTGTTGCCATTATCCTTATCAATAAAATGTGCATTAAAATTCCATCACAAAATCACTGATCCACCTTCATAATGTAAGGATCACAACAACTGGTGTTTAAGATACTAGAGGTTGGCCTCTTACTTATGCAGATAGAACCACAGGCAGAACAGTATGCAAATTTGAGATATATAATATGTTTATCTTTTACAATACATAAACTGTAGTAAATTTATTTTAAAGATTGTTCTTCTGATCATGTCCCTTGCAATATAAACCAGTAATACAGGAACAGATGTTAAAAAGGGTAACCAATTTTTTTTTAAGTGCTTACAGTCATAATCAATTAAACATGAATATGCATAATACTCGGCATGTATCATCAAACTTGGAGACATTTTCTCACCCCCTCAAAATAGATAATTACTTTACATTTTTACCCTGGAAATCAAAACCAAATGCCAAAACATTAAAATTTAAATTTAAATTCTTTTTGTTAACTGTCTTGATAAAAAGGAAAATCTGAAACATAGCAGTGTTCGCTGAACCTTTTAAAGGAAAGGATTCATCTTTCTGATTTGCATGCAGTGTGTGCCATCACTAGAACCGTGGAGTTCTAGTGGAGTTTAAAAAAAGTTTTGAACACAATTTACTTGTTCATTTTAAGTCTAAAAAATGTAGAGTAGAAAATGGAGAAATATCCAGCAGTGGTGAAATAGATTTATTTTCCTTATTGTTTTAATTCTCTACAGATCTGCTCCTTGGTCCTTTGTACAGAAAAAAAATTAAAAAAAACTTACAAGATTCTGGTCTTTATAGTTTTGCCCTTTAGTGGTATAGCAATCAAACCCCTGAAAATTTCACCTCAGTTTTCAGTAACAGAGGCAGCACAATATAAATAACCATAATGGAAGAAATGAGAAAGAAATACAGAGAATATGGAGAAAATAGAATAGAACAGAAGCCATGGGAAATTAGAAAGAGCAACACAACCAGAAATATCACAGTTAGTAGGGAAGTGAAGACACATAACAAGACCATGAGAAGTCACAACACTCAGGCCCAGGTCTGTCACCATCTAGTCCAAATTTTCTCTTTCCTCTGCACAACTGCCTCTCTCAGGAAGGCTCTCACAGTACTACTGTGAGGTAAGGAGCACTTTACCCTCAATGTATAGAAGACGAACCAAATCACCTAAGTAATTAATCCTGGCTCTCAACCAACCAAAGCCTCCAGTTTTCAAACGTGTTTTCATCTCTCCTTTACCATCCTTAAATGAGTGTCCACTAGCCTCCTCCTCTAAATCCATTCTTCCTGCTCCATGCTATTCTTGGTATTATGGTCAAATCAGCTTAATTCACCAGGCCGCTTGGGCCCAGTGTAGGGAAAGAAAAAGAAATGGTCATTAAAATAGAAGACATGAGCATTTTGCTCTTTGTTGAAATGTTTGGTCTTGGAACTTGCGCCAGCTGAGAACAGTAATTATAAGGAAATTCACCTCAGCTCTGGGCTAAAGCATACTTTATAAGATGGATTATTCAAGGAACTTAGCTGTGAAAAAAATATAAGAAGTCTTCTGTAAGCATTTACAAACTGCATTTTCTTTCCTAAAAGCCACTTATCTTAGCCAAATCCAAATGGATTTTCACAGGACAGCAAAAAGCAAACTCACAACACTTGCCTGCCAAACCCTACATCTTTACTTCGAAGCACAGGGGTATTAGAGCTTTTAAAAAAAAAAAAAGATGCACAAAATAATACATTTTTTTTCCACAGCCTCTGTCTGCAAGCCCAGTGAATTGTTTTATTTGTAATTTTATACATAAAAATTAATCAGAGGCATACACTGCCATGGAAAATTCCAGCTTAAAGAGTTAAAGTTTGGCAAAGCTTTATGCAACTAAGATCACATTCCTGAAAAACGTCAGTCAGCTTTAATAATCAGTTGTGCTACCAGCCTGTCTAGTACACATGCATCACATACAGTCTCATAAAACTAATTTCTGACATGTTTCCATTCTTCTCCATTGTTATATTAATATAGTTAGCATATGTTAAGATACTTTCTCACTGGAGACAGGAAGGACAACTGGAATTCCAATGATCATAAAGCACGTACATATTCTGTCAAAATTCCAAGTCAGAAAGGCCCTTGAACTAAATTACAATGAAAGAGTATAATAACTATTATGAGCGTGATTTTAAATATTCATCTTCTCTTTGAATAGAACCACTGAGTCCTTTTGCTCTTCCTCTGGGATGGGCTTTTCTCGACATAATCACCTTCAAAGTGAATGTTAAGTAAGCATTGTGATTTCCAAAAAACGGGTTTTAGAGGATGCTGCTACCATTTTTTCTGGTTATTTTGTTCCCACTAGATGCAAGCTACATGCTTTGTTGCAAATTTCCTCGTAGCCACAGGAGCTGCAGTTCTTTCATTGTTAGTTTTCATCTTTGGCAGTGATGCCAGTTTACTTCCCTCACCAGCCTTTACTTAACAGGTATATTTTGTGCCAGAAGTGCAGCATTTGCCATACAGAAAGCTGCCTGAGAGTTGACCTCCAAGGATAAAATCAATGTAATTCACTTGCTGTAATGCTACAGGATGTACTGAATATCTCAAACAGCAGAGAAATGTGCCCAAGGCTACAGTGAGTCAGTCACTGAGACAGCTGGAACTGGAATTTAGGAGGTCCTTGCTCTCACTCTACTGTAATTATTATTTATTTTACCACAGCAAAGATGAGGTCTCTTCAGGACCTAGCCCTTTTGTACCACATACTGTACAAAAAAAGAATGAGGGATATTCGGCTAAAAAGACTACAGTCCTCTCTAATTAAAGTTTATCGTCTGTCAATAAGAATTATTTTCTGGTACAAGTCATAACGCATCAACATGCAAGAGGAAAATAAATAATTTAAAAATTACCTGTAATTAAATATAACTTTATTAAAATGACCGGAAAACATTTTTGCCCTCCATTTCAGATATTTATTTTACAATTTTTAACTATACTTACCACTGAGATTCTCCAACATGAAATTTAATAGATCCATGAATCCTGAGAGCTGTGTAAGACTGAAGTTCATTTCTTTAGCCCACCAAAATCCTGCAGTATAATAATCTAGCAAAATAGCTTCTTTCAAAGACATCTTTAATTGTTCAAAACTCAGAAATTCTTCCAGCTTTCTAGAAGAAATTGCAGAGTAAAATAATGAAATTAAAAAATAAATTACAGATTCCAAAGTTTAACTTAGTCTGCTTGTAATTATACCTATAATATTTACTGTTACTATATTATACAAATATGTAGATATCTTCCTGGAACTTAGCCACACCAATTTCTGTATAGGAATGTTTATGATCAGAGGACATACCAACTGAAAAAAGTAAACACACACCTACAGGTTTCACAGACACTGTTTAAATGTTAAGATATGATTAATGAAATAACAAAAATAAGAGCATTACAAGAACCAAAGAGAATACAGCTGAAAATCACAGAGAAAAATCAATGTTTGTTCAGGAGAGGTTTGTAGGATGAAATGGAACAATTAGTCTCCATTTTCTACTGCCACTTTTTCACTCTAATTGAGATAGTTTTACAGTACTAAAGAGATGTTGCTTCCCTTCCAAGATTATTTGTCATGTAGCCTCTGAAGAAAAATTACATTTGAAAATTAATGTAAATAATACAAGATTACTGAAAGCACCTAAAATATTTAGAAGTTTAAATTCCACTTTCATAATGGTCAAGACATTTAAGAAAAGCCTCATCCTGTTTTCCCAGCACACGGAGGAAATTTTTCCACTTTAACATGAAAAAATACTGAAAAAATACACTCCCTTATACGGGACTGTGCTGTTGCTGACAAATTTATGTCTAGTCTATCCAAACATAGAATTAGTTATGTCTTTTATAATATATGTGTGCATTTTTCCACATGAAGAGAGGGGATCAGGGCTAGGACTTCAGTTCGCAGTTCTTCCAGTGTAACTTCAGTTATGTCTCAGGTAGTTAAGTTTTACACTAAAGTAATCCTTGGCTTCTTAACTATACCTGACGATTCAGGTGCCAGTTGTGATCACAGTTTCTAGTCCCCTGTAAAAAAGCAGCCTTTTTTCCCCACCCCTGCTTCTCATGCCTCCTGAAGGAGGGCATTAATCTCAGACCTACTGATAGGCAACCGTTAGTTTTTCAGGGTGTTCACCAAGCTGGTAGAGATAGTGTCAAATAAGATGAGCTACCTTTTTTTTTTTTTTAATTAAAGCCTCAATAGCTAACAAAGTAAAGCATATAATCCAATCGGTTTTGTTTAAAATATGTATTCCTTTGTTCTGCATGGCAAATTTGTATGGCTGTACACATGCAAGTCAGTTAAAAACACTTAACTGTGTACTGAAATAGAAGTGGAACGTGGCCAGCTGAACTTTCCAAGGTTTGAAACAGTCCATATCCTCTCTTACTGAAGCTTCTGCCAACTCTGTGTTTTCATAATGAGAGCTTCTCAGGGATTTAGATTTTCTCTGATGCTGCTAACAATGCCAGTACTCATCTTTTCAATATTCTGCAAAGTATGTCACTGACAACAGTATCTATAAATGATTGGGAAACGATGGTGCATTTAGACTTCCTAGTTAGCCTGATTGCTATTTCTTCTTTCACAGAAGGGGCTCAAGTCCTGTGGAGACGGACAGCAGTGTAAAACTCCATGATAGATGAGAACGCAGGACATCAAGATTCTCATACCGAATCAGATCTATTCTGATTTTCTAACCTTAGCTGTGGCCTTCAAACTGCTCTCGTATATAGATATGACGCATGGTGGTAAAATAACAAAATTTCAATGCTGCTGCTAAAATGCTTAGAGTGCATAAAATACCCTGAAACTATCCTCTTTTCAGTCAGATACAGTATATACTTTACAATCCACTTGTACTCTGTGTGTGTGTGTATATATATATATATATATTGTGATCAGCTGAGACCAAGAAGAAACGTATGATCTTTCAAAGCTTTTCTTTTTAATCTTAATGAGAAATTTTCACAATAAATTGAGTCTTTAAGCACATCTTAGTCTCCGGTGAGTTGTACACTTCAGTCTCCTCTAAAATAGGAGGCCTGTTGTGCAAGAGAAAACCGTAAATGAAAGAAATTCTTTTATTATTATTTGATGGCAACAAATTTCTTTCCAGCTTTCTTAAAATAAATAAGTCTCAGAAAGAAATATTTTTTTCCTCAGAACAGTGAGAGTTAGGAGAAAAAATAAATTTCAGGAATAATATTTTCATGTCTATTAAATGGCTTATCTATTCAGAAGGACAAGGTTGGATTTTTTTATTCCCCATCCCTCCATCACAACTAGTCCAGTGGACCAGCCCTTCGGCTTTCAATTCACTAAGAATTTGCTAGTGGACACAAGCACTCCTAAATAATTCAGGCACTTCTGAAAAATCCCATCATTAAAATACAAGTCTAGAGTCTAAGGCTGAACATCCGGCCTCCTAAATTTAGCTGCTATTAGGCACTAATAACAAGGGAGAGTGTTGCTACAGGAAAGACAAGATGGGCTTACATTTTTGGCTACCTCCTGTTTCCCCAGTGCACCATAACAGCTACCTACTAATACCATCTTAAGCTTTCCATCCCTTTCTGAACTTTTAAAACCTTTCTGATTTTGCAATAACTCACGTTACAATACAGAATCTTAAATGTTTTAGCAAAAACGTTACCAAGTGAGACTTACTAAAAAAGCTCAGTATTGGTCTGTTGTTATTTACAACTTAGTATTTAATTTCTGGCATATTTAATACTATTGTAAACTCAGAAACTGTATCAACGTGAAATATCAGTGGGAAAAAAAGGAGTCAAAGAAGAGCCAAGAGATATAGGAAATACAGTAAAACAAAGAGGATCCGAGATCAACACCGTTTCTCCCTATCTTTCATGAATCATATTAAATATCAATGATTTAACCGCAGAATTAAAGACTAATGGTGTAATGATCACAAAAAAAAGGGTCTATAATTTTCATTATTAAATTGTTTCTAGCACTGTTATCATTGCTACTTACTGTTGAACTCCTTCTATGTTTTGTTCTGACAAAGTAGTGATTTGGGAAAGAGGAAGAAATGTCCGATTAATAATCTTCTTTTCACCTATGTCATCCTGATCTTGGTCACCTTCCTACACACACATAGGTACACAGGAATATAATTTTAATAGGTTTATTTTGTTATGTCAGTAACTTATCTAAATAACAATGTTATTTCGAGGAAGTATGCAAGGGATTAATTCAACAAATGCCAAAAATGTAACACAGCTATAATTATATGGCAGCAACACAATACCCTAACACATTTTCACCAGAGAAAAGCTAGGCAGATACATGGAAAATAGTATTTTTATCTTAAATCCATATGGGAACATAGTGACATATTATACACAGCACAAAATTAAATTAACTTGCAAGTAAAAACAATAGAAATATAAAGGTGAAAAAAAATTCCATTAATCTAGATTTGACCAACATGATACTAGATTGCACAGTAATTAAAATTTAAAATCTGTTTCTGCTTAAGATATTGAGAGTACACATACACATTACTGTGCTATTTGCTCTCCACCCTGTGCTTGACTGCATTTTCAAATTTACTGTCTACAGTGACTCCTCCCCTAACTAAGAAAGAGTACAAGATGTTTGCTGAAACACAACGATACACATCCTAGGATCCGACACTACTGTTTCAGGGAAGGTCAGTATATTTGTAATACAGGAGGCGGTTCCATATAGGAAATACAAGAATGGATATGTTACAGGGGACAACAAACCAATCATGAATCAACAATACAATGGTCTTATAAAAAAATAGGAACATTTGATGATATTTTATTTAGTGTGTGTCACTGACCAAAAACATTCAGAGACTTCAGTAAGAAATCTATGAAATAAATAAAAGAGTGGAAACCCTCCTGTTTTACAACAGAATATGTAGGTGACAAAGTGAGGTGTCAAAGCACGTGATAAAACGTGAGATGAGCCAGATTTAACAGAGGTGTATGGCAGGGGAACAAGGGACAATGCTGATAGAATAGAATATTTCAGTTGGAAGGGACCTACAGTACATTAGCATGGGACAGCATAAGGAAAAATATGTCACTATGAAGATAATTAAGCATTAGAACATGTTACCCAGAAAGGTGCAAGAATCTCCATTCTTGCAGGTTTTCAAGACTGAACTGGCAAAGCCCTGGGCTGCATTCAGTGCTGGCCCAGCCCTGAGCAGGCATCTAAACCAACCCATCCCCCAAAGATCCCTTCCAGCTTCATGACTGTGAGCCTAATTGGCCTGACCTGCTTCTGCACCGTGACACAAAAACCTAATCATAATTTACTTGTAGCAGGTACACTTCTACATCTGTGGGACGCAGGCTTTACAGAAGAGCAACAAGGCAAAGCTAGCATAATAATGTTTCTAGCTCGCCTAGAAAGAGAGGAGTGGAAGATTTCCTAACATGAGCTGATTTTTGAGCCTGAACAGGATTGTTCTGGGCTACTATCTACCAACTCTAGCTTTGGTCAAGGAGAGCCTCCAAATAAAGCTACACTGCTCCCCCTGCTGCTGCCAAACTGCAAGATATACTTAAAACTCTGGGACCAGCTCAATTGCAACGTTTGAGACTGATAAAACAGGACTGAGAGACATAAAGAATATTTAGTGGATAGACTAGGGTTTTTTCCTCTAATTAAATACTAGAGTACTTTCACATATACTTTAATAGAAAAAAATATTGTTCCCAAACGTAAAGTTAGTCTAAGATACAATGTCTCATCAGAATAGCAGGAATGAAGTAAACAAAGGCTTCCTTCAGGTAGTTAGGAGCATGACATTACTTTGCTTTTGTTTTTATTAGCAGTAATTCATGCAGTATAAAAAGACGTACTCCTACAATCAGTAATGTTGATAGAATTGAAGCTGCATGCCCTAGCTAGAAAGAAAAAACCCAAAAATGAATGAATAGTTCAACATTGCTAACATTATACAATCACTGACAAGTATTTTTCAATAATTAGGAAAAATACAAATGCTTTCCTGAAGTGACCAGTGGTGTCAGAAACCTGTTGAACAAGAGATAATTTGGAAGGAGTGAGAGCTAAATTTAAAGAATAACTGTTATTGATGTTTTGGAAATTGAATTAATACCAGTTTGTCTCTTTCTCTCCGGATGTCCAATACATAGGATACTTCGCTATGAATTTTTACACCATTATATATATATATATGGCAGATTTCTGGTCAGTCAGCCAACACCCTAATGACAGTAATTCTTTATAAGGCAAAATGTTAAGATTTTACAGGTATCACCCCAGATGGAATTTATCAGTACAGCATGAGGAATTTAGCACTGTTTCAGAAAGAAAAGCATAAGAAAGCTCAAGGTATAATGTTTCTGTTCTCATCAAGCTATCTCCCAGCTTCTCCTCTGTGCTTACAGGCCAGGTGTGAGTAAGAACAAAGACCCTCCCGTAACACTCTCAACCCCCCGCACGAGAGTCCTCCACCATTCGTAGCTCTGTAAACAGAGATGCATCAAAAGCCTTTTTTTTTCCCTCCTCCTGCTTACATCTCGCACCATAACGAACAGGTTAGTAGGCAAAAAGTTGAACATTATGGAAAGCAACTTTTCACCTGAACTCCCCAGAATCTTACCCAAACTAACTCCCCACTGCTTCAGGTATCAGGCAACATCCATCATGTCACAAAAAAACTTACCCAAAAAGGAATTTTCTCTTGCCTCCAGTATGTACCTGGCTTACCACAGTAGGAAACTTTCAAACCCACATTGTACTGTCAGGTCCAACACACTTAACATGCTGATGCTAAGGCTCCTCTCATTCTCTGAATTACAAACAGCAAGAAGGACCTCTGGAAAACGTTGCTGCAGTCTTAGTACACAGTGTTATATTACAACAATATATAAGCTATACAAGATTACAAAAATTTACTTAAAAATAACTCCAGGTGCCTTGCACTCAGTCACCTATAATCTCTTTCAACATGTTATAAGGTCCTCTAGCATTAGAAAGGTATTCTTTAACCAACCAAAGTTTGCAGTTTAAGCTTAAAGATATTCAAGCAGTTGTAACTCAGTATTGCAGATAAGGCTCTGTAATCTGCACATCAAAATCCAACAGTTTACATGGCAAGGAGAATGCTTCCCATTTCACCTAGCATCTGTAACGATATTCCCAGCAGCAACAGCCCCCACCAATGCATTACTATCTTTGCTACTGCTCACGCTAAGGGTGGATTTGCAGCACCACTGTCCACTACAACAAGCACAGAATCAGATAATAAAAAATACTGTTCAAATGACTGACAATGAGCTATGGGAGAGAAAGTACATCATTTAGAAAATTGTTAAAAGTATCAATGTTTCTGTAACTTAAAAAAGCAGTAAAACGATCCCATATTTGTGGGAAGTTTCTGTTTGGGCAGAACCTACACACACACGAGCAACTAAAAGCTTACAACTGCTTTGACCGTTTTGTCTTTTGATTGCTGTCTTTAACCACTACTTGAAAATTCAAAGAGAAGTTATTTTATATACGTGTTCACTGATGTCAAAGAATTTATCACTCATTTTACTGTTAACTGTAGTGACTGACTGAGGTAATCTAAGGTAAGTTAATTCTGGTAACACTATCCTCATGTGCTGTGAAAAAAACCCCAAACCAATCCTACCAATACACACTCCCAGCAGTAGTCTTAACCTATTTAAATACAGACTACTATTACAGAATTATTTGCTACTGTTTTATTTTCCTTCAAAGAATTTTTAGCTGTTCTGAATGTATAATACGTTTCTGGCTGTTCAACACGTTACTCCAAATGCTTTGGGCACCCCTTGTCAACAGCATTAAATCAAAATACCAAATCAGATATTCTAAAAAAAAGAATAAGATCTTCCTTGAATCTCTCGGTCAACGTTCACAAACTGCGATGAAGCAGAAAATATTAGCAGAAGAGTGGCATAGTTAAACGGCAAATTGCAAAAACGCTCTGTGTTTTAGGGGAGGTGGGGAAGAACTCTCTCAAAACTCCAAACCCCAAGTGAGTCATCCCTGGCTAGAAAAAATGCCTCACTATCTCAAGTTTTGGCGAGGGTCTTTCCGGAGTGGCAAAACCCTGAAACACAGCAATGGAAATTAGCACCAGTGCTCCTGAAGGAAAAAAAAGCTTGCCCTTCGGGATGAGCCCTCTGCAGTGGCTGAAGATGTTATTATTTGCAGTTGTTTGACAATACACCACCATGCTTTGAAAATCGTGACTTTCAAAAATACATTCACAAAGGAATAGCTTACCAGCTCTTTTAAATTATAGCAAATACTTGAATTGTAAGGAATGCGAGATCCTCCTGTCCTCACCCGACCAGGGAAATTCGACTGGACTAAACTTTGCTGCCACAGCTAGATAGCTTCCAGCTAGACAGCTTCCAGTATCTGAGCTAGCTCATTTAAAGCTAGCTCTGCTACCTCTGTCTGAGCGATACTGCGGATGGCAGCACAGATGTACCCTGAAAGAGGGCTGCATATCAGTTACAACTTTAATCAAAATGGGAAAAAAAATACCCACACCAGCAACGCAGGCTGTTATTTGTATTATTATATGCCTTTTGTTATCAAGCTGTCAAATACTTCAGCAGAAGCAGAAATTCTTGAAGCTGTCTATGTGAATAGTTAAGGCAGGAACAGAAACGCATTTACTGTTCCTGTTTGTTTTAAAAAAGCCCCACTTGTCCGCTCCCACAATGGGAAGTTAAAATCAATAGTTGCTATTTTCAGTCACAATATTTCTTTTGTTGTCAAACAAATGAGGAAATAAAAATAGTAACGCTAATTTCAACTACATTTAAAAGAGAAGTATGCAGATATGTCAAATGCAGAAGACAAGCCCTATACGGAAGGAAAGCTTTCAGAGGACCATTATATACAAGAGATGCTGGTAGTGTCCTTTTAATCACAAAACACATCTCAAAAATTTCACACTGTCCAAACGTCAAGATTTATGAATGACCAAATGTACTACGACATTAAACTTTACTGATGTTTTCACAGCTGCAGACTCCTTATTGGAGAAAATATTGTTCAAAATTAAGAAGCAGCAAGACTTGCTAAGATCAGGATTCAGATTTTCTGACATGCTTTCTGCTGAAAGTAATTACAAGTCAGAACAATTATAAAAATATTTGATTTAAATCTAAAGGAATTGTCTCAAGATCTAAGAAAAAATATAACAAAACCAGTGGCAGAATACGGTGTTCCCTACAGCTTATGTGTAGACCATGCAAAGCTAGCTTCAGCCAAAACCAGAGGCTATATAATTTAATTTCTAGAAACACACAATTCCATAGAGTTTACAATAAAAATAAATCATAAGGTATAGTAGAAAATATCACAAAGGTAAGCTATCGCATGTAGAACAAACTTCAATACATCAGAACTGAAAATACGTGGAAAAAATTTTTTTTCTCAATTCCTCTAAAGATTCTTTTTATAAAGCCACAAAGTAAAAACAACAAAAATTTCAGCGGTACATTTCAAATGGATGTACAATATATTTTTGACAGCCTGTCGTTTCCCATACAGTACACCCTGTATTCTTTTACTCTGATCTAACTGACTGCATTACCCCAATGTTGCGCTGTTCAAACTGCCAAAATATTTACAGGGAATGGTAATGGAACATACTGTGAAAGGTATATATATTTTTCATAAAACATTTAGACTACATAGTAATACATTTAATATGGAAGAGGATTTATTTATCGAAGGAAACCTAAACGTCAAGCTTTGTAGCGACAATCGCCAGGGTAGCTTTGTGCCAACAGATGCAACCATTACAGTGGCTAAAGGTGGTTAACCACTTCCACAACAGTCACAGTAACTTTGCCACCTAAGACAACAAAGCAGTTCAACTGGAAGAAAATTATCTTGTAGTAGCTACAACTATGTAGACAGGCTTGAGGGAGAAATTCTGAGATGACCCAGTGCCTCATATGTTCTTCTGAGGAATAACTTGTATCCTTATACTTCTCTTGGCGTGCAGCACGAGATGAGTCGTGTGACTGGCAGAAATCACACCTCTGTCAACCAAGTCAAAAATTGCAATGAAAACAAGACTAAACAAGAGAAAATTGGAGGAGGTCAAAGACAAGGAAAAAGCAAATACTGAGGAGAACAATGTGGATTTATGAAATCCTCTACTCGCTCTGGCTACCTAAAGCAACGAAAGGTAAGAAATACAACAGTGATGCTCATGGAAGCAAGGTGTGAGGTTGCTTCACAGAATCACACAGAACAGCAGGGGTTGGAAGTGCCTTCTTGAGATCCCCCAGTCCAACCCCCTGCTAAAGCAGGTGCCCCCAGAGCAGGGTGTACAGGAACGTGTCCAGGCAGGTTTGCATCTCTCCAGAGAAGGAGACTCCACAGCCTCTCTGGGCAGCCTGTGCCAGGGCTCTGTTACCCTCACAGCAAGTAAGTTCTTCCTCGTGTTCAGGTGGAACTGCCTGTGCTCCAGTGTGTGCCCATTGCCCCTTGTCCTGTCGCTGGCCACCACTGACAAGAGTGTGGCCCCTCAGTGCTCTTTGAAGGGAAACCACACACCTTTCCCCCAGCAATCAACAATCGAGAGATTCCCACCACCAAGAATAAGCCAAGAAATAGCCGTACGCTTAAGAACAAGAGTCCTTCACCGACTGAAACTTGGCGAGAGCGGCGGGAGGTGCTGAAGGTGGGCGAGGAGCTGACCGGGCGCGGTGCGGGAGCCAGGCGAGCCAGGGCAGGCGAGGCCCGGCCCCACGACCCCGCCAGCCGGGGCCCCCCGGGTTTCTGGCGGAGGAAGTGCCCCGGCCGGGGCGGGCGGGCGCCGCTCCCGCCAGCTGTCCCGGGTACACACGTACGTACACCCACGCTGCATTTTTACCACCCCGCCCTTTTCCCCTTCTCTGAAGCTCAGCGAATACATTCTAAATAAATTATTTTTTAAAAAAGAGCGGGCGCGAAGGCGTCACAGCCGCGGGGTACTGCTGCCCCAGTCCTGCCCCGGCACTAAGCCGCCTCGGCGGCGCCAGCGCCGCGGCCCTCAGCCCGCCCGCCGGTCCCGCGGGGTGCGCTAACGCCGGTGCAAGGCCCGGTGGGCGAGCAGCAGCTGCAGCCCGAGCGCGTCGCGGCACGACCGCCGCGGAGGCGAGTACCTGCCCCGGCGCCGCCATGTTGGCCGCGGCTCGGCGTCGCCGTCGCCCAGGGAACGAGGGCCGGGGCCGGGCCCTTGGCTGGGCGCGGAGCTCCTCCCCCGGCACCCGGTCGCCTGCCCTCACGCTGGACGGGCGCCGTCTCGGCTGCGCGGTGTACTCGTCCCAGTGGTCTCTCATGGGGGCCCCTCTTGTGCGGTACCGTCACAGCGGCGGTGGCTCGGGAGCAGGGGCTTGTCGGGCTTGTGTGGCAGATGCCTTAAGAGTAGCCCAGCATCGCCCATGGGGTTGGGGCAGGCAGGGCCGACGTGAGGTGCTTTCACAGACCCTGCCCAGGATGTGGCTCACGGGCCCCTTGGGTGCGTGCCACGCAGGAAGGAGCCAGCATGAGGAGGGATCCGTCTGCCGATAGCTCCACCTGATCCTCTCAGTGCTTTGCAGTGTGTCCAGCCAGTCACTGTCACACTGGCACCGGGCTGCTGCACGGTTCGCACAGCAAACACCACAGGTGGTGGTTGTAAGGCAGGCACGGGAGTGTAAGGACATGGCATACTTAAAAACAGCGCCACGGAGTCTGTGAGAAGACCAGTCCCGGCGAGCAGGCAGCGGCGGAGGTCTGAGGCACTCCTGCGCCCACGTCTGCCTTCCCAATCCAGTGACCGCTGCCTCAAGGCCTATCTGGAGAGACTCTGTGAGGCAGTGGCTTAGGCACATCCAGCACCATGAAACAATGTTTCTGTGCGTGTTTTAATTTAGATCTTAACAGTTCTCCTAATCCAAATAGTGCCAGTAACTACTGTAAGCGTTGTTTGAATAACAATTATTTAAGGATAGCATCATGCAGTTATCCCTGCAGTTACCGTAACAACATCCCAACATTTTCAGCTTCCTTAAAACCATGTTCGAACTAAATACCTAAACCTAAATACAATCCAAGAATGTGAACACCAATTACTCTAGTTCAGCTGTCAGCAGGTGTAAATCAGCACATCTGTTGAGAGCAAAGCAGGGATACAGAGTTACTAGAGCTGAGGATCTAGACTTAAATGTTCATATTTTATGTACAATTTAGGAATAATTTACAAACGATAGTAAGTGGAAGAAGACTTAGCGAGTGAACTGCATTTTCATTACAATGTACATCAGTATTTCTTGTTTCTCCTCTTTGTCTTATTCTTTTTTCATTTTTTTTTTAACTTGGAAGAGTAATTAACTTATGCTGAAATATTTTCTGTCAGATTTGTGTTACATGCAGACTCACAGCAGCAGCAGCAACAATTCAGAGTAATGGCACTTACCTGCAAGATCAAGTAACATGCAGGCATTTGGTGGGTGAAGAGTAGCGAGAACAAAGAAAAAGCGAACTTACTTGGCAAAGTTTATTGATGTGCTGAGGGAGATGGTATGACAAAACAATTTCTTTGCAGTGCCCCACATAAAATGAGGACCTCCTGGGATTCCTGCAGCTGTTTCAAGGTCTGCTGCTGTTTCTGAGCAGTTTGCCACTTTCTGAAGGTTGTCATTGTCAGTTTCTTAAAATGTGCAAACCACTAAGTAAAGTACCTGTGTCTTAGCTGGGTCACAAGAGATGAGAACTTGCCCATTACCAACTAAGATTCCGATTTATAGTTTGAGATTCAACACGTATGTAACTCCTCTTCCTGCTCAACACCCTGACCCTCCCTGACACACATACACCAATCGTGCTTCCAAAAGGAGTCAGAAATCTGTTTGAATGAGGTTCAGAGAGCTGGATCCTGCAGTGTTTTGTAGAATTATTCATAGTATTTTAAAGAATTGCTTAGCTCTGTGTAGAGCACACACTGTGCATTCCCACAATTTGTGCCGCGCTCTGTATCTGACAGCAGTGCAGCTGCAGTTACTTCCCCTTTTACTGTGTATATAAATCTAACCAAATAAGAACATTATTCAGAGCTGCAAGCACTGCACGCAGTAAGCTGTAAAAACTGGGGAGTTAAATGTGATACTTGGATGCAATATAACATTGTATACGTTCATTCTAATATTATCTAGTTGGTAACAGGTAGGTTTTGGGCTTAACCCTGCAGTCCTCTGGTACTGAAAATGCCTACCGCTTTCCATGAACGTTTTCAGTATGAAAGATGTGGAGGCTCAAAGCCTGTAGAAGGGGCTAATTCCATTTCGCTTGCTCAGTATTCTGTACTGAGAATTCTTTCTTACACAAAACCTGCACTGAGCTGCTTGATTGAAGCTGAGCACCGATCGAAGCTCAGCCCACATTTCCAGTAGTGAGCTCCTAAACTTCCTACTTTTCAATTTAATTTTTTAGATAGTCAGTGTCACGAAGGTTAGATATAAAAAAGATGCCAACAAAAAAAGATTCAACAGTAGCGTTAAGCCATACCTTCTAATTTCACATGGATCTGTCACGTTTACAAAACCCACATTTGTGTGCACATACGAGTATTTAAGGCAGCTTTTTAATTTCCTTCAAATGTAGGACAAAGTGCAACATGGAAGTAGTGATCTTAAAACTCTGATCTAGGCCTTTCCTACTACAGGTAACTACAGTAGATTTTCTACGAGTGCTAGAGGTCACAGACACTCCAGGTCAGAGGAGAACAGCTCCTGCTATACAGCTCCTTCTCCTCCCTGCTGGTGCAGCTGTGTTAGACGAGAAGTTCCCTGATGGGGTCGGTTCCAGCATGCGTACTTTAAACAGACCATATTTGAAAATCTGGCCTTGCACAGTGTTACACAATAAGTGCTCTTCTACTTACCTGAGAAGCAACCGGAGTTCAGGTTTCTGAGGTTGTTTTGCCAAGGCCAGTATCACCCAGTGCATGAGTATCCCGGAGGGAATGCTTTCCTCCTCTTCCTTCTGTCTTTCATTAAAGCTCTTCAGCTCACGGTGCCTGGGCCGCCTCTAGCCCGTTAAAGATAACCACGTGGCCCACTTACACTCAGCCCTGGCAAGGGCTGGGCAAAGAGCTGGTTGCTCTCAATTTTCATCAGGCCCTCAGATCTTCGTTTTGCTAACGATGCAGCATCATGAATAAAGCACTTGCAAGCTGCTCCCTGCACAATAAATGACGCTGCTGTCTTCCTAGAAATACTTCCTTCTTCCTCATGAGATCACATCTTTTGGGGAGGGAGCAGACTCACCTGCGTCGCCTAAGTCCATGTCAGAAGGGGAAACGTCACAGCTACATGTGAAGCTTTACAGGGCTTTGACAGTGCAGGCCACCTGCAACCGGACAAAAACAGCAGGTGCAAAAGGGCTCCAAAATATTCCACCGAGTCTCTAGTTTTAATAACCAAGGCGATTCAGTCTGATTTTGTTACTCATTTGCAGAGGTCTTTGCATATCAGCAGTGGATGAAGTTTATGAATTCAAGAAAATGAATGATTTTTCAGAAGCCTTCTGTTAAAATGCAAAGGTTTTGTAAACTCCAAGCCTATTCACACATCCTCCTGTTGACAGAGATCCTATGAAAACGTTCAGTTGCAAACACGTTCACATTCACCTTTAGTTAAGCATCACCAAGCACGGTAATTATATGTAGGCAAATTCAGGATGAAAAGCAGATGGAAATTCCTAGCGGAGCCTTGCTTGTTACAGCAACATCAGATGGACATACAGCTCCCATGGCTGCCAGCCCTCACAACAACAAATTGCTTAAATTCTTGCCCTGTGAGACGAGGATCAAGAAACCATGGGCGTGTATGGAGATCCCGCACACGGTATTTGGGTTTGACCCTCTTGGTAACAAATGGACGATTTGTGAAAGCAACAGTACACTAGTGCTACGTGGCTCATCGTAAGGAATCGTGCACTATTGTACATAAGTGCATTAACATAGTAATTAATCATCCTCTCCTGGCTCCTTTACAACATTCATCACAGATACTCTATCCAGGGAACAGTATTCCCTCTAGGTAATGTTCTTCTGTTTTACATATCATATATCTTCAGAGAAAAATTCCGGGCATGATTACGTACTAGAAAAAGAAACACATAAATCCCAGGTTGCCAGAGAAACTTGTTTTTAAAACAAAAAGATAATTCTGCCGTTTCTCAGGCAATATCCAGTTAAAGTAAGATACAAGTACAAGAGGATAACTGCTTCGGTGTATCAGCAGCAGGATGGACAGAGTCCTGAGTGATTTAGGGAGAGATGCTGTTTCTTGGAGCTCACCATTCTTCAATACAATCTAGCTCAGGATCCCTCCCTATCTATTTAATTAACAGGTAAGCAAAATTTCCATGAGATTTGACAGTGACTTTGAGAGACTCGTAATTTTAGCACTTGGCCCAGCAATAAGAAAGTACAAGTTAAATTTAGCAAATCATAGATTTTCAATTATTCAAAACAATATGCATACAGAGAAATGAAAGAAGTAAAGCATGTACTGTATCAATGATTCCATTATCCTCTCCCCGTAAAGAGAAGTGGCTCAATGGAGGATAAAAGCAAATGTTAGATTGATTCTCTTCTTGATCTTAGCCAAAAGACTGCTATATCTAGTGCCAAGAAATTGAATTGAGGTTCACAGAAATCCTAGAAATTAGATAGAAAAGACTTAAAAGGACATGTAGTCCATCTCCAGGGGACCTGTACTTTTTCCTGCCAACAAGAACTTCAAGAAGAAATATGAATTTATTTAACCCAGTGGTTCAAGACAGTCCCTTTCTATGGATTACATTGTAGAAGTAATGTAAATGTGCATATAACATTGCGGTATGCTATCAATATGAACTAAGAAATCTTAGGATTTTCTCCTTGCTAAGTACTTTTTAGTTCAAGAATCTGTACTATGAGACTTGATGAAATAGAGAAAGCAACACGGATAATTGAGAGTGCAGCTAAAACAAACCCAAAATGTCTGTAGATCTAAAGGACTCTTCACAGTCAGCATTCAGACCAGAACAATCCACTAAGGATTCCCAAATTGAAGACCGGAGACAAAAAGAATAGCGCTGACCATTGAGTGACTCTAAGCCCCTCGGGACAGGAATTGGCTAAGTCTTATACAGCCGTGAGTACACTGGTGACAATGAACAAACAAATAACTTAACATAAGCTTGACGTAGGTTTTTCAATTCATTGAGAACACTTAGTAAAGCATCGTTTCACTGACCAAGAGCTTCAGGGGGACAAGCTGTTCAGTACAGAACATGCCAATTAATATAGCAAGGAAAACTACCAGACGGAATAGCCCAAATTAAACAACAAAAAATATTATATTGGCAAACAGAGATAAAATTTGTTAAATACAATTTTACATATATTTATTTTTAAAACATCTACAGTAGACATATATACATAAGTATTGGTTTTATATAATACATTTGTATGTATTCTTTCTTCAGACTACCTTTTGAGCTCAGATTCCCAGCTCCTTTATGTCTTTCCTAAGGACATAAACTACCACTGATCTTGACAAGTTTGCACAAACTGGAATATTCAACTCCATACAAAAGATGAGACATTCGTCTTTTGGGCAAACTGACCTCAAATTTCATTTTGATAGTCAAAACTTGACTTTTCAGTTTGAACTACTGTTTCATTCTGTTGGCAGACCAAAGAGGATAGAAAGGCACTACCGTGTAAAGCAAAAGCCTGAAACTATTATTACATCTTAATAACATAGCAAAGCTTGCAGGGGAAAAAAAAAAAATCACTGATTCCACTGTCCTTGCCCTTTTGGCCCCAAATGGGAACGTCGTTTCTTTCAGAGATTTCACATTTTACTTCTTTCATGTCTTTGTTGTGAAGCTCTATTGATTTTTTGCCACCTTCTCCATATGATGTTAACCAGCTTTTAGAATAACATATAACAATTTAAAGCAGCGAGTGAAAAAATACATCCAGCTGAAATTACAGGGGGATTTTCAATAGAGACACTATAATTACCCAAGACACAAGTTGGCTTGTATACTGGAGTTTACGAAACCATCTTTTGGAAGAAAAATGCCCCGTGACTTTCATGCCCACCTAGATCTGTGTGCAGCTTTAAGCTTGTCACTATTTCCAGTTTAAATTGACTGTATTGTTTCTTTGTACATTTGTGAATAGTTTGCTTGTTGGCCTACACAAACAGCTTCCAAGGTGTCTCGATATTTCTTTACTCATTTAATATGGACTGGCAAGCCTGAATTACTGGGATAGACAGAATGTTTAAGCGATGTCTTGGAGCAGGATCGCAACTATAGCAGCAATACCTGGAGAGTCAGTATGGCAAGCATATCCCCACTGTACAGAGTGGGGCCTATTCAAGAGAGTGAAATTTGTCACTGTGCCATCTAGCAAAAAATCCTAAGTGTCTCTGCCACCAGAACCAAGTAATAAAATTGGAGACATGGCACATGTGTCTACTCCTTGTGCACTTGGGATCACAGAGTATGAATCCCAGTGAATGGATGGGCATGCTCAGGAAGAATATGCCCATGGAGTCTCCTTAAATATCTAGGCATAAAGGTTATTCTGTGATCACTAGGCAATATGGTTAAAATTATGATGAAGCTGTTTGTTATTGCCCTTCCCCTTTTCTTCCCTGACTCATTTGAGGTTATGGACTCATCTTGGCAGAGTACATTAAAATAAAAGGGTATATAACTCAGTAATCAGTCCTGGGAGCACTTTCCTTCCTGGACTTTGAATTTGAAATATCTGCTGTGCAAGCAGATGTTTATAGAGAGCTGCAAGGAGGAGTTAATGTCCATACTCGCTCCAAAAAGATTATGTAGTTGCATGTAAAAAATGAATTTGCAGCGCTCTAGAGAGCTTAAGTATATTACTTCTAGTAAAAGCAAAACTCATTGAGCAGAGGACCTGAGGCCAGCACGTATATTTGTGCTAAGAATATCACTAACTGCACACCAGCTCTGCCTGTGATGTCATAAGGAACATCCATGGATTTCTTCTAGAACTGGGGTGAAAACCTTCCATGAGGCCTTTATTAAAATAATCTATTGATTTAGTTGAGGCAGAATCTAAAATTAACCTCTTGGAGAGTGAAAGTCTAACCAATTCTAACTCAGTCTAACCCATTCTTGAGTTTTTCAGTATCTTGGAACTCCAAAGGAAGAGAAAGATGGGGCACAGCTCATGTCAACCAGTGTTTCCCTCAGCTTGAGCACCCAGACACACTCTGTTACAGAGTGTGTTCTTGTGACTGTAGCATTACGAAGAACAATTTTGGTCCAGAGGGAGCAGAATTACCCACATGCTTACCCTAGGAAATTTAGAAGCAGAACGAAAACTTCAGTGCACTGTTTGACAGTGTTCCTCAAACATGAGCTTATGCTTTTCTCATTTACTTGAAGAGAAATGTGAAGGAAGATGATAGAAGTTAATGGAGTTTCATTATTATAAAGCAACGTAAATGAATCATCCTCCTTGTTTTAACATTTGTGAACAGAGTCTTCCTCTTCCTTGCAGACGAAACATATGAGATACTGCTCAAGTTTTAATGCTGTTTGGCATCTGTGCGTATACTGCCAGGGATATTCAGGACCATTTACATTAAGAGCAAATATTATTTTTACTCTAAAGAAGGGAACATATCCTTATTGATATTCAGCAAGCAGTACGCTGTCGCAACCAAGACATAATTTACTCACTTGTCTGACTGGATTACATTACTCCATGCATTTTGTTGTTTCATCTGTGAAAAATCGAACTTTGGTTCTACTGCTGTCATTTCCCATAATTCTTTAAAAACAATCTGTGCAAAAGGAGAAAAAAAAGCTCCAATAGAAACTGCTTCTGGGGATTGCATTTGAAAGGACATTATTTAGAGTTAATGAATTAGACTAAGAAGTTTGTCATATTCTTTACATGAACTGTGAGTCAGACTTTGTATACAAGTATTTCTTCCATTTGTGTACTTTGTAAAGGCCACGACTTCCTTTGTTCCCTGGGAGCCCTGCGGTGAAAGCATTTGTCTTCAGAAGCACATGGCTTTGTTAGGCTGAATGAGTAATATTTCCAGTTGTACTTCTCAACCTTTTGGTTTGCTCAGAACCAGTGATGCACCCCCACCCGCTGTCGTCCCTAGTCAGGGCTCCCTCAACTCAGCGCTGCAGCCAACTGAACAGGACAGCAGCTCATCAGTTTGCAGCAAAATCCAGAGGAGTTCAGCCTACACGAGGATGGCAGGACTGAGTCAATACTTACTTATAAAATTAGCAATTAGAACTTGAATGCAGTAAAAACATTAAGTCCCCAAACCAGAGGATCGTGAACACTCTTTCCACTGTGATTTCTTCCTCTTTGCTTTTGAAGCTACCTTTGATGAAAAGAAGATCAAGCTCCAAAACCAGATTTAGCTTCAAAAGATGATTATAGGCTTTCCTACACAAAATGGACTTAAAGTTTTATCTCCTGGGTCTGTCAAGCACAATCAAATTTTTATTCTACCTCTTGGTTTTACACTATTGCACAGATCACACGTTAGTTTTTGGTAACAACTTTTTCCATGTTGCCCAAGCCAACAAAGACATTACTCTTCATAAATGACTATTTACATTTTAACTGCCTCTGCTGCGTTTTAAAGTATAAACTGTAACTGGATGTTTTATATACATATAAGAGAAGTATTTTTTCTCATAGCCACAGTGAAAAGTTATTTTGTTGACAATACAGAGAAATTGAATGCAATCCAAGTAAAGCATTTTTTAAGTTGAACTCAGCCGTGTAAATTTTTGATGCCAAAAAAGAACTAAAAATCAGACGCTGCTAGTATGGTATTATAATGGAAGCCATTTTTCCAGTCTTACCTACACCTTCTGCTGCTATTCACGAACCCCATTTTCACTCATGTAATAATGGTAATCATAACTATTTCTGTATCAGTCAAAAAAAATTCTCTGTATGATTTCATTTGATGTTAATAAAATGTAAATCATTACACCAAGTTGATAATGTTTGTCTGGTTATGGAAAAAATGGACTCAATCTTCCTTCTCCCCACTCCATATAATTAAAAAAAAAAATCAGAAACCAATTTTTAGCCAAGCATTCATCAGAGTATGTATTGTTAACAGGTGTTGTGTATTTCATTTCCCGTGCACACAGTGTTGGAATGTAAAACTGTAATACTGCTCCTAGGAACAAGTAGCATAATTAAAATTCTTTGCGAGTTTGATTTCCTGGGTATTTTCTTCCTTTAAAATAACGACATTGTAAACAAGAGCCAATTTCTTAGATTTGATCTATGGGTTGTACAGCTTATACTTCAGGTTCAAAATGGCGATTTAGACAATAATGCATAACAGCTGAATAGTTATTTATAATAGCGCAGCACCTGCGGCAGATCGTCAGCTGAAAAAGCAAATGTAAATGCTTTCAAATTCTCTTGTGTATTATAATAGGAGTAGTAGTGGCCACTACAGATACAATAGTTAGGCATGTAATGTAACTTTTGTTTCTGATTGCTTGCTATTTTCTCAATTTTATTCCTTTAAGACTGAAAATGTTCATACTTTGTGTCAGTCCATATGCATTTTAAATAGTTCAGGCACAATTTAGCTTTTTGTTAATTATGGGAGTGTGTCAGTGAAGTGAAACATTAAATAGAACATCAAACTCTTTTCTCATAATTTCAAGATTTCCTACATTTCCCAGACTTTTGTACATGCATAATTAACATCGATTTGGGATTTTTTTTTTTTTTCATCTGATTAAAGCTGCTGATCTCTCTGGAAAAATTTGGTCTGAAATTTTAAAACTATAAAGACATTTTTCTCACCTCAGTACGTAGCAGGATTTTTCCTATGAGCCTTTTAGCAGCAGCTCCCATTTAAAATTCTGAAATTGTGCATATGCAGTTTCCTTTTATATTTGGCTCCCTCCTGGATTCAAAAGAGGATTGATCATTTGTATGATGATGTGATAATTCTGCAGCGGTCTGAAACAGACGTTAGCAAGAAATGTCACAACTTGTTGCAGCAGATCCAGGACCATACACAAACTGTCAGCGTGCTGATGTAGCCTCCACCCACAACACGAAGTCTATTTAGATGCGCACAGTCCACCAAGCAACGTTCAGATCTCCACCAGAAGGAGCAACTGGTATGTGAACGTACAAGGACCATTCCCAACATGCAAGCATTCTACACCCACTAAAATTTTCAAAGCAAAACAGAGTTTTAACGTCTCTCGTCTTTTAAATGTCTATGAAAGTGCCTGTTTACTGTCTGAGCGCTACAAGGCCTAAGGTCGGTAACGTGCTTTGAGATCTTCAGTTGCAACGTGACAGGCAGTATAGGTACGATGGTACAATTCTATCTGAACAAGCAAAGTTATACTAGCTTTAGTAACACTAAAAACATAAACAGAATTAGAGTCTGTCTCCAGATGAAATGAAAAATAGTTTTCTAAGGAGCTAATTGCTTTAGAATAGAAACAATAGAAAAATAAAAGAAAGAAATGACTGGCCTTTGATAGAGATAGCTGTAATGGAGGCTAGAAGCAATCCACTTGCTCTGGGGTGATGGAATGATGTCATTGCCAATTAGCACGAGTACTTTGTTTTATAACATCCATCTATTTGTTGTATGACCTATTTTAGTGTACAGCTACAAAATCATCTTTGGAATGCTTCCACTGGAGCCAAGGGAGTTACCCCAGGAATTAGCTTGGCCAGTGAAGTAGTTCATACACGATAGAAATACTTACAGAAACTTAGTCGGAAAAGAGAAATAGAGAGAGATTCATTCTTGCCATAAATCTTCTTGGCTTTGTGCTAATGTTATTTATCCACTCGAGATAGGGAGGACATTATATAACCTATGCATATCGTCTAATACGGGATAGCGGCTTTGCAATATAAACTGTCCATTAGTAATGCAAAGCAACTTATTTTCATCTGCTAGATCATTACTGCAAATTTTTCCCCCGAGTTTTGACATGTTATAAATCTTGATGAAGTCAACGTTTGTTCTCTTTATCCTTTACTTCTCTTTGATTCACTCTACTTAAAATGCGTATAAACACACTGTAAGACCACTGAACTTTATGTGATTTCAGTAGGATGACATTTCCGCTCCTATGAAGAAGTAGCTAATACCCGACATCTCAGCCTGCCCGTCTAGCTGGGGAAGCCTCAGGCGCTCCCCAGAGCATCCCTCCCTCCACAGTGCCTGTGCCACCACAAGCCACAAAAGTTTTAAATGGGTTGAAGCACAGCTTGAGAAAGTCAAGAGGAACCGTGGCTCTGGCACAGTGGCCCTACAGCCACCCGCTAGCAGGGTGCCGGGGAACAAGGTGTAACAGCTCCTCCAGCATCCCCGTCCCCAGCAGCAACTGGTGTCCCTCTAGAGTGGTGTGCACTCCTCAAGTGCATTGGAGTGAAACATGATGAAGCAGCTTTTGGCTCTTTGGAGGACAGCTGACTCAGGCCCTGAATCACATCCCGCTGCGCCTCCCATCCTCCAGTTGCGTGAGCACTTCTTGGGATTGCTTTTGTAAATGTAACAGTAAACAATTGCTAGCAGTACATCAGCAGTCATCAGCCCCTTGCCGGCTGATGACACCAAACCAAATGTGACTGGTTCTACCAGCTCACAGAACTGACATGTCAAACAAGTTGCCATATGGTAGCTTTGTAGAGACAGGTTCACCTGGGTGTTTATTTCACATACTTTCCGTTTTGCTGGTAAAGGAAAGGTGGAATGAAAGTGGTGGCAGGCTGCTACTCACTCTGGAATCAAGTTTGGTGAGAATAGTTGGGCTTATTTTTAACCCTTTGCCTGTAACGCCTGTACAGTGCAGAATGACGTACTCATTTAGCTCCTGCCTTGGCCAGCTGCTTCTCAGCAGTAAACCCGTGTCTCCTTAGTGCAGTGTTTTCTTCCCTAGAAGAGGAGTTCTATGCCAAGGAAGTAGCTTTGCATTCCAGTGCCAGGATTATTTGCATGTTGTGTATTATTCTGACTGCCTGATAATGTAACAACTTTTAAAGAAATAAATGGGCTTCTAGGGCACCTGTCCTATTCCACTTCCCATTGAAGTTCTGCAAACACAGCCAAAGGCCCACTGACAACTCTTCTGCGCTATTAAGCTTTCTCTGGAGTTTAATGTTTTCTTTATCCAGCTGTAGCCTCTGTCACCAAGTATTCAAAGCAGGTCCATGAGAGCACCAGCTTGCTGCTGCAGTTGGCACTTCAGCTAACTCGGTTGCATGTAATCACAAGGTCCACGATGTCTCTGCCTGCTGCCTCATGTTCATCCACAGATCTTATGGCATAATTTCACTGAACATTCAAAGCTGAACCTGCTGGTGCCTCAAGACAGTTAGAGGGGCAGCATTTGTATGCGTGTGTAGGTATCTGTGGAGTCAAGAAAGCTGGAACAAATACACACGCAGGTTGGTTGGGGCAGAATGATCTTTAAAATGAAAATACGGACTTTAATTTCCAGCTCTTAACTTTGCCTCTCACTCATTCTTGTGGTTTTGGTCAAGCCGCTAACAATCAGAGTTTTAAAAAGGAATTTTAGCATAAAAATAGGCACCCGAGATTTTTTGAAAGCACCAAGGCACTAATGTAACTTAGACCTTGAAGTGTTTCTGAAAATCACCAAAGGTGTGTATCCGAACCTTTCACGCAAGCTTAAATTCTCTTTTGAGATTTGTCTTCACTTCCTCCAAATCCTTGATTTTGTTACGTAATAATTGCATAAACTTTCTAGTTATCCTCCAAGTTCACAAGAATCTACTATAGTTATTTCATTAGTATTTATAAACCACAGGTAAAGCTGTAAAGCTTTTTTTCCTACAATAAGAATTACTCTTTTAGCATTTCATATATGTATATTCATGGGAGGTATTTATTGGATTTAATAATCACTACTCTGTGGGAAGCCCACCAAAATTAAGATTTAGCTGACATTCATTTATCCAGGAAATCCTAATTAGTGGAATCTTACATAAGAAATACAGAAAAGTAATGCCGTGTCCTCTTCAGGAATAGGCTCTGGGGATCTAGATTTTCCCTCTTTGGACAAGCACCTCCAGAGAATTTCAGCCCAGGAATTAGAAACTTTTGCTTCTTTCTTTCATTCTCTTCCACGCCCGTAAGCCATCTCTGCTCTTTGAAGACTACCAAACAGCTGGCAAGGGGATGTCCTTTATTTTTAAATAGTCCTTTGCTTTTCAAACAGTTCACTGGCTAACAGTCATGGGTTAATAAAATAAAAGCATGAAGTGCACTTTCTGCATGCTCTTCACCCAAGATGAATTCCCCAAACACTTCATACCATATGTGAATACTGCAGTTTGCCAGATAACCAAATCTACTAGTCATTGGTAACTCGGCTGACTTTCCCTTGTTGCAGTTAGCAAGGATTATAAAAGCTCGGGTATGTATTCCACCAATGTTCGTGTGTTACAACACATTTTAAATTTAGCATCAGGGTCCAGTCTGTGGTGCTGTTCATACTAGCTTCCGCGCGGGCGCAGCAAGCTGCCTTGGGTACACAAGTATCGGTGCCTTAAAGAACGACTTGCCTCTCCTGCGGCAAGGATGCTGCCTGGCTCCTTACTGCAAACACATGGACATGGAGCATGGGATTTTTTTAGTGCTTTTCTGGTTATCAGCACCACTCCTTCTTGGCAGCAACAAGTGATACACGACAGCACAACAGCCAGCAGCAGTGACCAGTTGCCAAGCCATCCGTGTAGCTAACAGGAATGTAATTTTTGGCTTCAGGCTACAGAAGACGTTAAACCTGCCCCTTTGCATCTTCCCCCTCACTCTGGGAGGCAGGAAATGCCTTTCCTCTGCCACATCTACTAGGGAGGGTTTGATGAACGATGACCCTGTACGATCTTGTATTGACATCAAAGTGGCAGAATCATATTGACTTGTTATCCCATACCATTTGATGGTAGGCACTGCGCCACTGAATCCCCTATCTTATGCGACCATTTTGAGCTTGACGAGCTGCCTGACAGCAAACGGACGCCAGATATTCTGAAAGCCTTGTTCACTTTATATAGATTAAAGCAATATAAGCCCATAGGTTATATTTGACTATTGGAGATAAATAGTTTGTTAGCAACAATCCATCATATTTCCAACTGTTTGGCAAAGATGCTATAATTATAAGGCTGAGTAATTTCTTTGTATTTATTTTACTAGTACGTATTTTAAAGTGTCTTCTGGGAGCAAAAAGATGTTTGTAGAGATAAAGCTGTAGGGAGTAATACATTCATGCCAACACGTGTAGCTGAACCACCAATTTTGTTTTATTAATTTAGTTGCTGGATTTGTTCCTGATATCTACAGCTGTATTATCCCCTCATAGAGGTGGATGAGTGGGCGGAATGAGGTTGATTACAATTGATTTAGTAACCAAAGAGCAATTTTTTTCCATTGTTTGTTCGGCACATTACTAAACATGTGGCTTAATTAGAGTTGCCTTGTGTTCCTTTCAGTCTGGTATTGCTTATTTTACTGAGACACTGATTTATGCAAAATATTAATTGAAATAGAAAACAGACTTACTACGAGTGCTGACATCCATGAAAGCATTAGTTGCTCATATTTTGCACGGAGCCTATTGGACTTCTCAGGGGAATCGGCGTTTACAGTTTAATTTGGAACAACACGGGCTCCCTCCTTCCAGAAACAGTGGTAATGCATGTACCGCATCCTAGAGAAGGGATCAGAAGAACTTTACTTTTTCCAACAGCTGCAAAGGGAAACCCTCAGAGTTTTTCAGTCGAAGTCTCAAAAATGTGCTGAACTAGCTGTTCCATTTCAGTGTGGTTGCAATAATTGTATGCAAATGTCTCATTAAAAGTAATTCAACTTTATATAGCTATAAATAAGCTACTATGCTGTTGTAATGTGTTTCCAGGCCATTAAGTAGTATAATAAAGATTCATGGATTCTCTCAATAGGTTAGGTAATCAAAAAACCCACCAGTCCCGCCCCCTCCCCAAATCAAGCAACTCTACGTTAAGAGATCTTGTTCTGTTTTCAGAGTCATCTTTGTAATTAATCTGTTTGGAATAAATAATGCACTAAATATAAGTGGAAAATACTGTTCAGTCACAGAACTCATAACTCAGTATATACAGGAGGAATGTTTTTATATCATTTCCTATTCAGGATTTTAATTCTATCCATTGAATTTTGCTGTCTCTTTTTCAAAAACCAAATCTCATATACAGTCAACTTTATAACCAGATAGTCAGGATGCAGAATTAAACGGTTTTGCAGAGGGACACCTAAAATCCTTCCAAATATTTTTTAGGAGAGAGCACGAGAATTTTGCAACCTTCACTACCCACTAATGGGATTCAGATATCCACTGTGAAATGATCTAAATATTTCCTGGGTAACAGCCTTCACAGCTATAATATTAACGTTTTTTAAAAATACATATCTAACACACATATCTCTACTCTGCGGTACACAGATAGTCATAGAAACCAAGACTAGACAATGAGGGGAAAGCAAAAGCGAGCCACAGCATCAAAGCCAGCAGAAACGGCACAGAAGGGTTCAGATACCACCACTACGACCGCATCCAAGACCCCGGCAAGAATAAGAAACATAGAGCAAATCCAGAAGCGAGTTTAAAGTTTGGCCTATGAGGAGATAGGGTCTAGATACACAATTTCTCAGTGGCATCATGAGGCAGCTAAAATGCACAGACACAGCAGTACACCCTGCAGGGGCGTTCCCGCCTCCTGCATTCCCCTCCGCCTGGCCTAGGCTTCGCTGAGGTGATTTTCTTTTGCTTGGTACTTTCAGATAGGAAAATCAACAGGTTTTCTAATAAGAGTGAGAATACTAGACACTGTTGTGGGGCCATAAAGGGGTGTTAAAATGGATGCACGGTGCGTTCTTGCACCTCCAAAGATTTTCAAGGATTCAGAAACAGGAGGAAGTATATAGCTAGACTCGAAGGAGAAAATGAGGAGAGGGAAGGCAGGAGGGAGACAAGTTGAAGTTTCGGTGACATTTTAACTTTAGTGACGAAGGATCATATGATACTACAAGGTTGTAGGGGCATCAGGAAAAAAAAGGGGAAGAGAGGCAGGGGAGGCATGGAAAATCCTGTTCTCCTCCTTGTTGAAGTTAGCTGGAAGAGGAAATAAGCCACTGTAAGTGCAAGGTACTATTAGACACAGGGTTTCTCTTAAATGACAACCACTGTGCATACTGTCTGGTTTGCTTCCGCCTCCTTTCACTCCCAGGCTGTCACAGAAACAAAACAGAGGAAATTACTTTAAATCCCAAATGCTTTCAGTGGCAATTTCAGGAGGCATAACGTACCTGATCCCTGCACTAGCGTCCATAGATGGCACAGTGCAGGCTGTAAAGTGAGGCAGCATCCTGGTAGCAGCAAGAACAGCTGCCACAGCCCCTAGCTCACGCGTTTCCACTCCAGGTCAGCCCCTACAGATTCCCAAGCTCTTCCCTTCCATGTCCAGCCAATAGCAAAACTACATTTTCCCCACACTCTTCAGAAATCTTGAAGCCTGTATTGGAGCACATCAGTGCTTGTCTTCTCTGTGAAGGGCTGAGTGCAGCTGCAGTGTTTACGCAGCTCACGACTCCTTGTTGTGCCCTGTAAAGGGAGGAAAAGGAAGGGCATATAGTTGCAGAGCTACTCAAGTGTGGTCTGCTCAGAACAGATGCCAGGCAGAGGGGGACAAGCTACCAGGTCTCCAAATGAGGCATCTTCTCCTCCCTGACAAAGTCCTAAACCAAGGAGCTAAACCTGAGCAATTCCCAATCCAGGCAGCTCCTAATGAACTTCACGGGCAACGGGTAGCACTGACAAGCAGAGTCTGGTTTTGTAAACCTTGGAATACTGTTTCAAAAAACTCTTCAGCTATTGGAGACTTCCCCGTGCTAGTGTCTTGCATCCTTCAAGGGTTTGTAGCAGCCTGTTAAGCAGAGTGTCATACACCCCTAAACCTTTCCCCCTCTTGGAATGGAATCACAGATGAGGCAAGGTGCAATTCAGTGATACAACATGCATAGTGACAATTTTCCAGAATGCAATTATAGGAGGAAAAAACCCAAACCCATGACAGTCACCCTCACCTAGTAGCTTGGAAACCTGAACCAACAGAAGAAAAATAAACCAACAGAGAAAGAAAAAGAAATAAACAGCTCCAAAATGAATTGTTAATTCAAGATTGCAATATAATCTGTATGAAATATTTAAGCTAGTTTTCTATTTATTCCTGAACCTATAGTGATGAAAATGCAAACATAATACACTGTGTTGCTCTTTTTTTAATCACAAATGCAATTTTAAGCAAGTAGACAAACTCTAGGAAATTAAAGAGAATATTTATGTCCATATAAACTTCTTAATGGCAACATTCTTGCTGCGAGCACAGCAGCTGAAGAGGGTGGATTAAATTATTTTGGCCAGATCCTGTTACTATTGTTTTCATTGGCAAAATTCCCACTGACTTAATGGGAGCTGGATTAGATCCTGACTTGAATAAAGTACAATTCTCAGATGCATATATAACATAATCAGTGATATTTCATGCATACCCTCTAGTTTTCATGTCTGTTTTCCCTCTGTGAGTTTTACTAATGCTCTGAAAACACTAATCAGGTAAACTATATACTAGTGATTAAACATGTGCAGTCTTTATTGTTTCCAGGATTTGGGAAAAATTGTGTTTTACTCACATTTGGACTGAGAAACCACAGTCTGAATGATATCCAGCCTCTCGAGTACAGAGCTTCAAGTCTTAGTATGTTTAGTTCCTCCTCTTGCAGGCCTTGCAATGAATAGCATTTATTTAAAAGTCTAGGGAATTGCAACGCGTTTGGCAGTCAGCAGATGCTGTTGGTATGATATTTTCTCTCTCTCTTTACCATTTCCATCATTCAGGAATATTCAGAGCATCCTGGATAAGATAGGAGGCACTTGGGCCTCATTCCTCCTGTCTTGAATGATGATCTCATACAGAAGAGAACAGGAGGACAAGGCTATTCTGTGAGCCTCCAGAAATTTTAAGAGGGCACATTAATGTACAAAGCACACTGCTTCTTCAAAGGTCTTGTATTAGAAGTAGTAATGCCATCTCCCTAGACAGTGTGCTTTGATGACCACAGTTCTTAGGCAGATACTGCTTGGCCTCCTGTCGAATTAGGGACAGCCACTGGCTGTCACACCAGCAGTTCCACTTCAGAGGGACCTTGTCCTGGTGCACACATCTGGCTTTGCTGTTCTCAGGAAGCCGCTTTTAAAGATTGCTCAGTGCGTGCTCTGCAACAGTTTGCATGTACCAGACATGAAGAAGTCTGACACCTGACTTCAGATGTATGTATATCTCCAAGAAAGAGAGAACAGCCCTGGAAGGAGGCTCTGTCCTTTAAGATGTCTTGTTCCTAGGAAAAACATAAGCTGAAGTGGTGAGGCTGAGAGGTTCCCAGGACCAGCAGAGCTAATGGGAACGAGTAACTGTGTACTCCATATGCTCTGAATCAGGCTCTGGTTTCGCATACACAGAGGGGAGTGGGTTTTCTAAATAAGCACTCCAACTCTGTGGAGATTTATCTGTGATTACTAGTGGCCCATCTTTGTTTCAGTTAGGAAAGAAATGTTACTCTAAAATGACAATGTAATTTCTTATGCAGAGGCTGGTTCTCTGTATGACTCATCTATGTATTGTATTCCAAGGTGTAAGTATGAATCATAGATAACTGATAGAAAAATGCAAATGAATACATTAAATTTTTTTTTTTTAAATTATGCTTTAAACAGAGCAACTTCTTTTTTTTCTCTCCTGACTCTCAAATTTACTGGAAATGAATTGGATCAAATCCAATTGAGAAATCTTTGCATTATATAAAGCCGCAGGGGGTTTTGTGGTTGTTTCAGTGGGGCTGGGGATGTGGGGGTCGTTGTTGGTGCAGTTGATTTTTTTTTTTGCACTAAGTGTACAGTTGAAGCTTTATGGCAAATGTCATTAGCAGCAACGTAGTTAGCTTTTTCTTTTTGTTTTAAATGTAATGAAAGGGATAAAAATTTGACTGTTGATGGTTATCATTAAGTATCAGAGTAATGGGCTGTAGGTGAGAATCTAAGTACAGTAATTCCAGGGTTAATACCTAGCATCTAAGGAATGAGTATGCATTTGAGAAATTCACTGCAGACCTGTTTTAAACAGGTCTGTTGCAGCAGGTTATCTCCATAGCATAAGGGAGTAATTTAGTTACAAGGATGGAGAATTCACTTACAGTGGGGAACCTTGGAGAGGGGAAGATTGTGAGCACCAGCAACACTGAGCCAGTTCTCACACACTGAGTGCAAGAACGAGCCAGCCAAGAACCAGATATTCTCTACCCGACGCTGTTACTGACAGTGCCTGGAGTCCCGCTGGGAGAGAAGCCAGGGGACCCACGGCCCTGTGGCAGGTCTTGGGTCTATCTCCAGGGATGCCTGCGAGGAAGAGGGTGGTCATAGCTAAAGAAGGACATGCGGCATGGTTGGAACAATTAAGGTAATCCATTGACTTCTCTCCTGGACCATGCCACCTCTTCTGCAGAACAGAGAAGACGTGTCATTCCAAAAACTGCTTCTGTCTATGATTGAAGTATTTTGGTATCCGAATCTACGTAGTCTCTGCACTGTCATTTGGTCTTAAACTGTGACATCGGCATCAACTATTCGATTAGGACTGCTTTGAACTTTAAGGAGTGCAGAACCAAACCTGTGGGTCTAATGAAAGCTGCCAGAGTAACAATATTAGATACAGAAACAAAGACCTCCCAATTTCCAGTGCTGGAATTTTACCCTAGTTTTATCTTGTCTCAGAGCTTTTGTCTATTACAGAGAACCCAAATTAAAGTGTATGGCATTTTTGATATATTATTTTCTGTATGCTGCTGCTTTTCCTATTTTAGGACCATAACACTGATTCACAAGACAAGAGACTATTACGCCTGGCATAATGACCAAAACTCAAAATACCTTTTCCTGGAATCCCTGGGGCAACAGGACATTTATTCCTTTGACTAAATTAAACTGACAACGTCAGCTTAATATTCTATCATAAAGAGATTAGGATAGCTTGTATTTAACTGTATTTTGGGATTCAGTAAACATTTACCTGTCCAAATCTCTGCTTTCTGGAAGGACTATTGCTAGGTCTGATTCCTTACAAGTAGAGGGATTTTATAAGGCAACTGCCAAAGTAAGAAAACATAAAAATGCAATGCTAGCTCTAGTACTTGCTTCAGACATTATCTCCTGAAGTGAAAAAATAAAATGTAAACTTCATAAATCTCGAAATCTATAATTAAGAACAACACTTGACAAGATTATTTTTTCCAGCTGACAAATAAATGTCACTTTTAAAGGCATCTTCCACAGAGTGATAAAAACAAGCAAAAGGGCAAAAATTGTTCTGTCTTCATTGGTAGAAAACATGGAGGGGTTTTTGATAAGTACTTAAAATGACTGCACTGTTGACTTGGCATACACATCAAAGGACTGACAGACTTGATTCATGTTTCTGTGCAATATAAACAACGACATGGAGGCCAGATCTGAGCAGCTCTCAGCAAGTAATTGAAGGTAGCGCAGATTCTAAAGAACAAGCAGCGCACAGTTCTGCTGTTAATAAAAAAATTGCAAGCTAGACGTGCGCATTGGTATTTCATGTTTTCCTTCAGTTATTTTTTAATTTTAAAAAGTCCTTTTTGCCTTGGGTCAGGGACTTTCAGAGGCTACCTGGTACAGTTTCTCTGTAAAAAGCACCAATTTCTTGTAGCTGGTGGGGCATTTCTGCACTAACTGCTATCAGTTTACACAGGTGATCTGCCTTCTGTTGCTACAAAAGTGAAGATGCATTCACAAATGAATACATACTGACCGTGTACACAAAGGCAACAGAACTGGAACGTGTCTTGCTTGCTTAGATATTTGCTGTGGTGGTTCTCCTTAGTAATTTCTGGGTTTGGAGTACTAGTCTACATCATACAGTACAAGCAGTTCTGGTTTTAAATGCAATACTCTCTTCATCGGTACCAAGGCAAATGAATAGGAAATGACTAGGTCAATACATAATGCTTTCATTTTCCAGATGTCTGAATTCAAGTCATTTCCTCTAAAGATGTTTATATGTACTCCAAATTAATAATGCATTTTCTTGTTATGTCTTATGGAAAACTATGGTAGTATATCATGCATACTGAAGTCGGGGCAAAACACGTTTAAAACCAAGAAACTCAGGAGCATGTATATGGGGGGAGCTTGATAGAAGGATAAAAGCTAATGGGTTTTTTTTATTCAAAATTCTTTGCTTTGGTCTCTAACGCACAATTAGCTCTGTACTCACCTTCAACGTGCCTGATCCTAAATTGCTTAGGCCAACTGTTGTCCTTGGATACTTGGGGAAGGTGGAGGGGGGAAAGGGAGTCTTGTTTGAAACAGAAGGTATTTATAAAGTTAAGTGCTGTGAATGGAGAAGTGATTAGGAATGTAAAATTCCAACTTCCTTGAACTTCAACATTTGAAAAGATAAAGTTACATATTTTGAATCTCTGCTAGCTTACACCCTCATTTAAAGCCAAAATAATTTAGTTTCAAACTTTTTATTGAAATCAAAATTCTTTTCTGTTCCTTTAGGAATTTTTATGCCCATTTTCTCTGAAAATTAGTTTAAGCAAGTCCCTGATTTGAGAGCTCCAGCATTTTAATCTATGAAGAACTCGTTCAGATAGCCCATGCAGGAAAGAAAAGCAATAATCACATCTGGAGGCAAACAAAGCATAAATCACCGTGCTGGCAAACAGCCAAGACAGTAGGGGACAAGTGTAAAAATATTACTGAAATGGCAGTACAGTATTCTAACCACATGCTGTTAACAAGACAAAACAAGGTTGAACATTATTTCTATCGTCACAGATCATTGCATACGAGAAGAAAAGAAGAGTGGGGACTCAAACTGAGGGCCAAATTCAGTTGTGGAATAACAGGGAGCAAGTCCTTTGAGAGACGACAGGAAAGCAGCACTTCTTTACACCAACGGCACACTTAACCCACAGGTATTCCAGTTGAGAAGGGTTAAGTATTCAGAAGTTGGTATTTCCAGTAAGTGCTTTAATGTTATATTCCTGATTCAAAACACAACCACGCAAGCCTGAAGCAAATCGGTCTGGAATGGTAGAGGGCACTTGGAATGCTACACACACCAGTGACAGCTTAGTTTGCCATCAAAAATCAAATATAACTGCATAAGATGAATACCAAAGCATTTCATTATGTAAAGCATTTCATTATGCATCACATGATGCACAAAATTACTATCAACTATGTTTAAATATAAGCAAGACGCTCCAGTCCAGCTCAAGGATCCATTATTTTAGACCGCTCAGAAATAAAAGGGGTAACCTTTGCCACAAAAAGTATGTTTTAAGAAATAATTTTTAAAATAATAATTAGATCATCATGCAGGTAAACTCCCCAATGATAACCTTGCAATCTGCAATACCAAATGCAATCTGACACAATATCCGTCACTACCCTCACATAAAAAAAAGTCTGTATGATTGCAGGCAGGCAGAAAAATGCTGACTTTCTGAAAGGGATGAGACCTCAAGAGCATGACACAGAAGACTAGCAAGAAGTGATAAACTGCTTCCAAACACTGGGTGACAGGGTATCATAGGTCTTGTAAGACTCTGCTCTGTGTTTCAAGTCTGATGAAATGAAACTGAATTTTTGCTTAGAACCTGCTTACAAGGTTCTAAACTATTCTAGATGCAAACACTAAACACAGCAAATGGAAATCAGTAATTTGAGGAGATTTCCACTTAGGGATGGAATTCTGACAGAATTTATGACTGACACCAGCTGTAGTAAATTGGAATTGCAACTAAATAACTGAAATTATGCTTCAAGAGCACCCACCATTTCATTAGATTCCTGTGAAGGCCAAGGGAGTCATGAACTCAAACTCATCAGAAACAGGTACCTTTGATATACGGTTAAAGAGGAAAGTAGTTTTCTGTAAATGCCAAGAAAATGATTAGGCAACACGCAATGTCAGAAAGAATATAGAGACTTGAAATATCATTGCATTAATAATATTTGCTATCAAAATGGCCTATTCCCACCACAGAGCAAATGTAAGACAATGTAAAGGCAGATCTACGTAATGAGGCAGTTCTGGTTGCGCTCCAGGTCAGCTGCATGCGAGCCAGTTCCATGCAGTTGCAACAGCTTGGTATCAGGGCCACGCAGCGGAAGTTCATCTAGGATTTCCAGATTGGCGTTTGCTTATTGGGCACTGGGGAGAGCGCACACTGGGCTGCCTGCACTTGGTCATTTTGACACATTCCGAGAGGACCAGCAAACAGATTCCCACGTGTACCCCACTCTGGAAAACGCCCAATTACAGCCCATTTCTGTGAAGGTAACAAACCTTAAGATGAGAATCCCTGACTTCAGAGAAGAAGAAAGGGCAGACTTACAGACAGCATCGAAAAACGAACCAACACAAGTGCCGGGCCTCCAGATACGATTGCCACCTCCTGATATCACAAAACAGATTGAAAATCAATTAGCATAAATAAATCCAAATTAGCAGGAGATTAATTTTGTGCCATTGCCTTACTACCTAAAATCTCAGAACTACTTGGATGATACCAATTTCCTGAAAAGGTTTGTGCACACTTCTGCTATTTATTATTGCTATTTATTATTTATTATCTGCTATTTATTATTTATTATATGCTATTATTATTCTGCTATTTCCACCTGAACATGAGGAGGAACTTCCTTACTGTGAGGGTGACAGAGCACTGGCACAGGCTGCCCAGGGAGGTTGTGGAGTCTCCTTCTCTGGAGAGATTCAAAACCCGCCTGGATGCATTCCTGTGCAACCTGCTCTAGGCTAACCTGCTTTAGCAGGGGGGTTGGACTAGATGATCTCCAGAGGTCCCTTCCAACCCCTACCATTCTATGATTCTATGATTCTATGATTTCTTGCCAGGGCCAATAATCTGTTTGGAAGTTATTCTGTCTGTAAAGCAAGAAAGCACTACTATGTGATAGCTTTTGGTTTGGTGACCCCCTTGAGTTTAACACCATGCTTGGAACAATAGCACATGATACAAGAAGTGAATAGATTGTCTTTTTCCTTGGCACAGAAAGCTCACGATACCCAAGGGCTAATGGTCACTGTAAAGCAGAACCCCTTTGCTATAAACCCCATAAATCTCATTTCTGTAGAAGGAAATCACTGCATGACACACTCTTTGGAGGATGTATAAGAGGAACAGCGAGAAGATTCACAAACAAATCAGAAAGCCAGGGGGGAAAAAAGCTTAAGAATTTGGATGAAACAGGATGGAAGCCCAATTGATGAGAAACATTACTTCCATTCCTGTCAGCTTAAAGAAATTTGCTGAAGCACAAAGTACATATAGTTGGCAAAGGAAGCATGGGGTTAACTGCCTGATGAGAACAGGAGGCAGAGCATTCATCCTTTCTTCTGTTAGCCACTAGTTAGCAGTGGTGAGACTTATTTAATCTTGTGTATTCCCTGAGAGCAGGTAAAATAGAATGGAATTATACTCTGTGCTGCTACCCTGCACTTGAGGAGCAGCACTGATAGGGTACTGTCACTGCTTGGGGCAGCCAACTTTGCACTCGTGCTGGAAGGCCAGTCTCTCTAGCTCCTTATGGTTTTCCAGCGAGCAGGAGAGAGACAAAAAATTGCTCTGAAGTGGCATGCGTTCAGTTTTTCCAACGCAAGATAGCTATATAAAGCAGACCATGCACATTCTTCTCTAAATATCAACCTTCCCCCAACCATTTCCATTCCCGCCCTCTTTCTCTGAATTGCATCAGAGTGCTATGAGCATATCCTTTTTTGTGTCACATAAAAACAAAACATTGTGTTAAAACATTTTCATTACCAACAGCCTCTTAAAAGATTACTTTGGAAATCCATTTTGATTTTCCAATACTTTGTCCCTTTCTAATTCTGCCATATCCTCCTTTCCCTACCACAGCTTTATAAGTGCTCACACTCACTTCTAACTCTTTGTCTTGCAGCCAGTGTTTGTCCGTGATGCAGAAGATAAGGGATTATTCACCAGAACACAGTGGCCCCCACCTGTATTGTTTAGAGCAGATTAAGAAAGATGTTAAGAAACTGCTCTGCTTAACACATGGTGAGTGAAAAATAAAAACTGTCTATAAAATGAAAGAACCATTTAGAAAAATGTAATATAGAAGGCTGGCTGGAAAACAGGTTTTCTTGTTTGCAGGCTTTATTTACTTCTTTGTTTATTTTAACTCAGCTAGGGATGAAACTCGTATACACGTGAGGAGTTCCTCACACTGAGGGAAGCTCAGCAAAGCAGACGCTAGCGTCAGTTGTATGACTGCTGACAGCAGCAGAAAGGAGGCATGCCTGTTTCCCAGTCCAAGCAGTACACCCAGAACCTAACTGATGGCTCTGCCATGAACCTGTGTGCCTCCAGCCTGGAGGCATGAGCATGTTGGGCTGCGGAGCTTGAAGAGTGCTGTGGAGCTGGGGATCTGGGTATGCCTCAAAGGCAGGCAATCCTCATTTGGGGCACACCGACCCACCATCAGTGAAAACCGCGCGGAGGAGCCTTCAATAAGATGGGGAGCGCTGAAGGCTTGAGTCATCTTCCTTCTGCCCCCATCTTACCCCTAAATATATCTGAGAATAGGCAAGAATCGATTTTCCTTCACCAAGATACTGTCCAACGGGACGAATCTGTGCCTCCCCTTTTCTCTGCTTTGTATGTCTAGAGCAGTCCTCTGGGTGTTTCACCTGGTGGAATACCTGACCATGCTGCCAATATTTGAGTACGTTCATCAATCATAAAAAATAAACCTGGTTACAAACTCAGCGACATGTGACAATAATGCCAAACTAATTAGATTCCTGATAGAAATTTGTCATATTCTACCACTTCGCTTTGCTTCCAATACCAGATTCTGATCTTACGCCAGTTTTGTGCTTGCACAACTAGTTTGACTTCAGTGGAGCTAACGCTGATTTGTAGCAGCAGGCAATCAGGATAAGGCTCTTATTTTTCCTTGGCAATATGTCCCCAGGGAAAGCTTGTCCATCTCCAGCAGCTGTTGCTTTGCTACATCTGTCTAACTTTCCTTTTTAATGTCCATTTTTTTCAAGGGTTTTTTTATGTCAATCAGTGTGAGATAACATCATTCAGTTTTCCCTCTTGCAATCAAGTTTTAGCCATCACAGCCAGATGTTGTTTTCATTACAACCCCAACCCCTTTTCAATAAAGTTTCAATGCTTAACTGTCAAAGGCACTCTTTACTTTCCTTTCAGTTGCCAGATCTTAATGCTTTCATAATCTATTTCACCCTGACATCTTGTCTGTCTACAAATATGGCACGTTTGATCACCCCTGAATGTTTGCCTTTGTGTTCTTTTCACTTTCTTTTCCTGTTTCTTCTGCAGAGTGTACTTTATCCTCAAACCAGGTCAGTCCAAAATACTACAATGCATTTCTCTAAAGATATTTAGAGATCATTACATAGCAGGTGGGGGAGGGCAGATGGAGACAGATGAACATTTATCGATTTCAGGATCTCAACTTTAAAGAACTGCTTTATCCTTTTCTTTCAAAATTCTGCACATATTGAGGAGAGATATAGTTGATATATTCAGTATTACACTCTGTGTCTGTAGGGGGATAAGTTCCTTCACAACCCAACCGGCATTTGATTTTTGTGTTATAAAATTCAGACAGTTTGGCATCTAAGGAAATGTTTCTATAAGGGATGAAAAAATAAAATACTTTAAACAAAATCACCACCTCCACATTGTACGTTGCTCAGTGGCTCTTATGTGGCTACATAGTTGTGCTAACAAGAGGATATAATTTTACTCATGGAAGAAAGCAAGAACAGAAGGTCAAATTCCTCTCTGCAGAATGAGGGGTTTCACATGCACAGCCAAGGTGTGAGGAATTTGAGTAAGCCTAGAGCAGGCATGGTGAATGAGTAAGCAGAATAAAATTTATCTGAATGATTCCATGAACTACGCAATCATTTCTGTCTTGAGTGCAGTCCAGGTTTACTCTCATCAGTTTTGAAGCAAGAAAAGAAGGGGCCAGGGCCAAGCCTTTACCACTGTCTATTTGCCAACTCGTAGCAACTGAATAATGACTACACTTCCCTGGAGGAGCCGCCTGGCTTTTAGAAATGTAGGTTAGCATAAAGTGTGCCAGAGGTTTCAGAGCTAGTCCTGCATTCAATTTGATTACAAGATTAATTTCCAAATGGTCCTACATACAAACAGACCTTCATCATATGATATTTCCTCTCTGCAGAATACAGGGGTTCTTGTTCAGGCTCCAATCTTGCAATCTAATCAACAGTGGCCATTCTTGTACCCAAGAGGATAGGCACCTAGTTCCAATGAAGTAATGATACAGTCTACATCCAGATAGATGAGATGCAAAGGCTGGACTTATTCCGAAGGAGATTTATATTTCTTAAAAATAAACTTGAAAAAGATCGAGAATTAAACTCTAATCATCACTGGGTTTTTACTCTGCAGTGGTTTGAAGAACCTGGCATATGAAATCAATAGAACACGAGACAGTGAAGGTAGTTGTCATCACACACCTCAGCATTACCCGCACTGTGCCAACTGCCAAACAGAATGGAGGGCGGTGTAACAGCTGCTAAAGAAGGAACAGGCAACTGTAGAATTACCTGGGTTGCATCAAAGATTTCTCATAACCTTTTACTGCAGAAAGAAAACCCAACAGGTTAAATTAAAACACAGCTCATGAGTACATCAGTGAACATGACTGAACAGCCAAGTAAATGACTCAACTCTCCTTTTCAAAATTCCATTTCAACTTCTGCAGTTTCTTTGCTAAGAGCAATGACATTTAACAGGATTCTTTAGATCACTTCTGCAATGCAATGTCCTAATTACAGTAAATGCTCTCTGTACTTTACCAGTAGCTTGACAAAATTGATTTGATTTTTCTTTTCATTAGCAAAGGAAACAAAAAATGAAAGCCATGGTTACAGACAGGTTGGAAAACAGAGTTGCATTATGCTTGCTATGAAGAGAAAAATAGAAGAGAAAGAGAGGCCTAAAGAAATCAAGAATTTGTTGTTAGCATAACCGAAACAAAGGTATAACCCGCTTAGAATGCATTTTGGGTATGTACTCATATACATTGGAGCTTTCAGTAGAAAAATTATAAAGTGCCTAACTACAGTTCTTTGCTGCTGACTACTCACATTTCTTACATGCAAAAGACACAATATAAAAACACAGGCTGTATGGGCAAATACTCTCAGCCCTCTGGGACACAATGAGAAACTCTAGCTGGTGATCCATCTCCCATGGTGGATTGTTTAGAACGGTAACACAAAGGCTGTTGGCCAGATTATTTGCTTTGAAAGATAAAAGAAGCTCAGTAACAATTTCAATAGCATGCAGAACAGATTCCCCTCACGCTGTTTGATTTCTGCAGATGTGTCCTTGGGTGCAATGCATACATCAGCATTTTGGCTAAGAATGACTGGGACATGCACCTGGGTTCTGTGCACTTGCACACACCTGGGACAAGATGCCTCACTCCCTCGTGCTTATGATGATGGTTGCTAAACCACCATGTAAAGTTTCTGATGTACAGCCTAACTAAGGCACGTTTTTAATGTAACGGGTAGACTAAAAAACGTTAGAAGAAAAATACTGGCCGACAGGTGCTGCTGGGAGGGAAGAAAGAGCACGAGCTAGATCTCTCTTGCCTTAGCTCCTGTTCACTACTTGATTATAATACCAAACCTGGTTAAACTGGGGTGTTCCTAGTTTCAACCTGAGCCTCAAAGGCCAGATATTTTACAGTCCCATTTGCCCATACTGTCACCAGGCTCATTATTCACCTTTTATAGTAATGGTGATGAGCTGGCGGCTTTGTGGTTTCACATCCCCGATGGCCTGTCATAGCTTTCCCCACCATACAGACAGGAAAGGAAAGATCCTCCTGGCATTTATGAAAATCACAGCCCCTTTCTAGACAAGGGAAGGAAAGACTGGCTTCTCAGCAACACATAGCTCAGAAAAATAAGCAAGGTACTTCATTTCCTCTCACTCCCTCTTCGCCACCTATTTACCAGCGTTGAAAACTTCTCAGCTCGGGGTGCTGCTATTGTGAAAATAAAGTCAATTTATGCTTATGAAGCATTCAGTCACTGCAGCGATGATGGCCATATCTTAGGTAAGTGTTTTCTGTGAGAAAGTGGGTTTTTAAATTGTGGAGCCCAAACAACTATTGAGTTAGGAACAAAGAAACAGGATAAGATAATTTCTCCACTATCACATCTTTGAGTGTTACAGTAAAGAGGAAAAAAAAATTCACTCAACTCTAAAATATCTGACAGATATGTATTACCCAATTATCTCTGTAAACATTTTCCCTTCCACTATTTGCTTTCCCTTCTAAGGTCCAAAGTTGCAAACTTTTCTCAAGCACAGCTTGCTCTACAGGATAACCGTGTTTTGTTGGGGAAATGATTTCAGGTCCTGGGCACTATGGTCATATGAGCGAGGAGTAAAGTGGGAACTATGGTTATATCAAAGAGTTCAAAGTAAGAAATAGAACAAGTCATTTTCCATTCCAGCTTACAATTTGCTATTCACTTAAGCAGGATCAGATCAAGAGAGCTATTTAAAGATTATATTAATTTCTCATGCAGAAAGATGATCCTAAGGTGGAAATGAAGAAAATAAGTTACAAAAGTTGTTTTTTAACTCCTATTTCTGTATTATTGTGTTATTTAGATTGATTGGTAAGTAAGAACTAGCATCAATTTCGTTCATGTATCCAAAGATGTCTGGAATTGTCACAAGTTTACCTGGTGTCTATGTCCCCAAGTGATACATTGCATACTTTTATTTCTGATGACATTGAAGATGCAGCCAGAAAAGTCCTATTGGTCAAACACCTGCGGAGAGGCAGGAGAGTAAGTTATCCCAGCTAAGTCCAGAAATAATTTATGAAGTCTAGTTTTGTTAGTTGTGTATTGTTGCTGTTGGAGTGCGGCAAATGAGCTGGCTGCTGAAAGCTCCCTAAAGACAAAAAGAAATCTCAGTGCTGGGGCAATCCACACCAGAGATGCGGGGCACAAAACTTGACCAAGGCAACATCAGTGCCACCGGAGTAGCAAGCCTCTGTAAGAAGAGCAATGTGTTGCATGATGTAAAGCACTGAAATACTGTCTGTGCTCATCCGCCACAGCAGAGCTCCCTTCCCAGCCCACCCTCCTGGAGCTGGTGCATGGACTGCAGCACTGGGATCTGCGGTGAGCCTCCACTCCTAAAAATGAAGGAAGGAGTGAGCTTTTGCCCGTTATTCAGGAAGAACACTCTTCCTTCCCCCACTTTTTGCCCCCAGCAATACTGCAGCAAGTAAGCCTGCAAGCAGACAGGGCATCTCAAAGGGCTTTTGCCCACTCCATCCTGTGCAGAAACATAAGCATAAGGCAAGGCAACAGGGATTCAGGGATACAGCTTTTTAAGATGAAAACCTTTGGAGACTGCTGCTGTACTTTCTCTGGAGCTCTTTTCCTCTCGCTATTGAGAGAAGATAAATATGAGCTCATTTCCTATTGAAGCACACAAAATGTAAAATAAAATATTGCCATATATGCAGAGGATTTCATTTCCTGTAACAGCATCCAAACACCCTTACCAATGTTTACCTCACTACACCAACTCAATTTTATTCTTGAGTAATGGAGTCAGGTCATCAATTTTACAGGATATTCTCTCAATGAGCTGTCAGATACATGCCAGGATATTTCAGGTGGTGTTACTGAGCTATTTGCTGGCCTGCCTAAGCTGCAGCGCATGAAACACAAGCTTAGGATAACTAGTTCAGCATGGTGCTTCCTATGCAAATATAGACTGCAGTGAACCAAAAGTATTGGGGTATGTGATTAAATATCACATTTCCACGAGCTGTTTTATCTGCTACTGATGATCGTGAGACAAAGATCATCACTGTAACTTTAGCCTACATTCTCATCCTGCACACACACAGCCCCAGTTTTACCCTGCGCATTTGGCAGGACTTGGTATCTCTTGGCTTGTTTCACGGTCTGGAGGGCTCTGCCTGGCCTCCCTCACCTCCCCTCCAAAGGCACAGGACCGAAGCTGCCCCGCAGGGTTTTGAGGGAACAGGACCTGCTGCTTGTGCAATTAAAGGCTGCAAGAGAAATTGGCTGCTTGGTATCCTTACCCCTAGCTCTGCTCCCTAGTTCCTGTTAAAAGATCAAAGGTAAGGGAGCGAGAAGAGGCTTTTGCTGGATCTTTAGATGAAATGGCAGGCCGCAGACCTGAACCACTGCTGCTCTTATCTTCTGCAATCATTCGGCTGCTTTGCACCTGCCCTGCCTCTCTGTAAAAGCAAGGAATGTAAAGGAGTGCATTTGGCCCTAAGCTATTACTTTGCTTTAATTCTTTTCCCAAAGAAAATTTACTTCAACAGTTTGATATTACTTTTTTTTTTAAAGAATAGATGATATTAGCTGCCTCCTGCAGATAAGACTTCTGAGTTTTAAAGCTCCCTGTTTTCATTCCAATACTTTGATTAAAGGTTTCAAGAGATTCATTTTGGTCATTTTAATTTCTTTTCTCTGGAAAGTGGTAAAGGCTACAATGAAAAAAAAAAAAAAAGCAGCAGCAAAAGAGTCCTGAAACAGGACTTCCATTCCACTTCTCTGTGTTACATATAGTAAAAATTCAGCCTCCAGAAAAAGTTGGGATGGTAGCACACTAAGCAACTCGCATTCATCCTGTTTGAGTCTTGATACACAGCCTGAGCATGGGAAGATACAGGTCAGCTGAAATCGCTGGAGCTGCACTGGTTCAAATCAGGAATGGTCAAGAAGTGGTGGACCCATGTGGAAGCTTTTGTCAGACTTGAACTGGTGGTAGGACAACAACAACAACAACAAACCCCTCAAAAACCAGAAAAAGGAGCTATCACTCCGTGGGGGAATAAATTCAGCGCCTTGTCAGGGTCGGGAGAGGAAATACGAGGTTGCTGGGTCAGGTGCTGGGATGTGCAAAGACAGCGCAGTGTGTCCATCCCCATGTTACCTGCATGGGAACAAAAGATAACTCAAAGCGTGCAAAAAAATTGGCCATCCTTGCCGTAAACCTACAGAGAGTTCGACTGACAGTGTTTCACATGTGTGTTACTTTTTTGATTCTGTTTGCAGGCTTAAGGGTTGGGTGGCACCTCCCAGTTTCATCTTCTATAGCTGCCCTGATTTCTGTGCTGTGAGACTTATTTCTGATAGTAATTGCTTAGGTTTTGCACGTGTGTGAGTACACGCATGAAAGCTTGTCCTTTAACAATGCTGTTTTTAGCAAAGTCTGCCTTCCCACCCCAACATAAAAGCAGAACTTAGGGAAAAATTGCTTTAGAGGAAAAAAGCAGCACATTGGAATGAAATTATTTTTAAAATGTCTCTTGGAAATATTTTGCTTAAAGTAACGTAAATTGATCTATAAGCGTTATTTCACAGCTTGCCAATAATAGCAAATATAACATGCTCCCCTCCTAGTGTTGCATTAAGACATAAGAGTTGAAATATTTTTGTTTGTTTGGATTGGATTTAGAGAGTCAATAACAGCAGCCACTACTTAGATCTAACGCAGATGTGGTTTTCCTTTCCTTGATCACAATGTCTGCTCCTTGCAACGAAAACCAGCTCATCACTTAGTTTCACGTCAGGTAAATATATAAATAACCCCTGGCCCCCAAGTGAGAATCCGCTGTGAAACTTCAACATTTTGATGCATTTTTTAAATTTGATACCAAAAGTATTTCAGACCTGATATTTTAAAGAAATTGCTTTTTTGCCACGTTCAAATGCCACTGCTACACAAAACAAAAATTACTTTTGAGATGCCTATTGTATATAATTTGTTCTATAACTTCTATCAGTACCTTTTTCTTTAATTCTTACTTACCTCGTGAGGTGCATTTGACAACTTAAAAGGGTTCAAAACTTGTTTCCTTCCGCAGCAAACAAGTTTGCTGTCTAATGGATGGTAAGATACCTACTACAAATTCGTATCCACCGTCGTAGACAGGAACCTGGAGTACTTGCATTTAACCTGAAAATCCTCTTTAATAACTGCCATTCAAATAGTACCTGAAAACGTGTCCCTTCATCTGGGAACTGAGAAACACATGTACATTACTTTTCTGGCTCAGCTGCTGTGAGTTGCTATTCCCACACATGACAATCATGGTTCCTTTGGCCCAGAGCGTCTCCTGCATTAATATGGTACTTTTCTCTTTGAGGAAAGCAGTCACAATACTACAGTAATAACTGCAGTCTGCGGGGCTGCTGAGGACGACTGCTTCCTTCCAAACACAAAGTTAAGGCAAAAATAAGGATGAAGGCAAAAGGAAAATTAAAAACTAAGAATGAATGAGACAAGAGAAACAGAATTAGGTTGGGGAAAGTTTCCATTTAAGCTAGTATGGTACGTATCAGCCACTTTCTTTCCATCTCTCCCCACCCCTGCCTACCTCCCTTTCAAAATGTTTTCATTTCAGGTCCTGTTGTTTGTAAGTTTATATCATTTGCATGATATTAAAACTGAACCTTTCATTATATTCTGACTTTGCTACTGTCACCAGCAGCTACATTACTCACTGTTTGCTTCATATGAGTAATCAACTTTTTCAACTCTCTGGTTGCTTTTTTCCTCCTGATTCACTATAAGAGACTTAGGGCAGCAGGGGTAGCAAAATCCATCAAAGCAGAAGGAAGAGGTTACAGGTATTAGGCAAAGCTGCCACCTGAATCTTGAAGAATTGTAGTTGTTGTCCATTGATGACATGGCTAACTTTCCTTTGTTAGTGTAACAGTGGTTTTAATGTTCAGCTGAGTCTTTAAATTAGCTTAGCAATAAATACTCCTCATTTACATTTTTATGATGCAAAAGCTATAAGATCATCAGAAGGTTTTGATTTTTATCCTGGTAACTTCATAAGGGATTTTTTTTTTTCCTCCTTTAAATGCTCTCTCTTCGCATTCACTTAACACTTTCATTGCTAAAATTTTCCTGGATGTTTTGTTTTAAACAGGTATTTCATATGTTAAGCCTTAAGATCTATTTATTTGATTGTTTCCTCTTATGTTGAACACTGGTTCCAAACTAGATTCAGATGTTCCAAGGCCTGCATATTTCAGTTTTAGGGCAGAGATATGAACACCTTTTCATTTTGTTTGTTTTGGTTTTTTATAACTATGTTAGGACGTAGTTTTTTCCTGGTGGTTTTGTTGGTTGTTTTGGGGTTTTTTTCAGGTTTTTTGGTTTTGTTTTGTTTTTTTCTTAAATCACAGCAGACCATAAAACTATACTCTAGATACATGGTACAGAGCTTTGGAAAACAGATTATTCTCTTTTGAACCCTGTATCACAACAAATAAAAAGCTCACAGTCCCCAAACATACTCATATACCTCAAATTTTCCTTGTGGGCAAGGGACTGCAGGACTTTGGTTATCTTCCTTGCCCTCACCTTCAAACAAGTCTGTCTCGTATTTTTCCTTGTTTATTTTTCCCCAGCCGTCTCTGGAAGTAGCTGACTGTCCACAGCATGTCTGGGCTGGCCACCACGATCAGGGGCAGCAGAGGCTTGCAAGAACAGTGTGGGTGCTGCGGGATGCCTTCCCCACACAGCAGCCTAACACTGAAGCAGGCAACGGGGGCCTGGAGCTCCAGAGCCTTCCAGACAAATGCAGAAGGGCACAGCTACAGGATGAAAGCAGCAGTCAGGCTTGGAGTTGCCTTTTGCCGAGGAGGCAACAACTAGAACTACCGCCCAGGTGCGTTGCAGGCTGGTGCTGAACCACTGTGTATCAGTACGCCCGCCCTCATCGCTCCCTTCTCAGTAACGTGCTGTTGGGACGGACCCCACTGCTTGGACTCATAGATCTCACACGTACCTAAGCTCACAGATGTTATTTGCTACAGTTCAAGCCACTGTTCTTAGTGAAGACCTCAAAAACTGCTACCACTGATGACCTGGCAAAATAGTTGCTCCGATCTGCACACCCATGCCCTCCCTGCACTTCTTTTTTCCCCCACTAGTTCTCTACAAGTCTCTCGTGATTTTGCTCTTCACTCATAAAAAGAGCATAGTTTGTTTCTCAGATTGGAGTTTGGCTAGAAGTCTGCCAAAGGATATTCATCCACTGATGTTCTCCAAGAAAACTGACAGCATTTTTATTCCCATCAGAACTGGTCACTTAGTTGGTTATGCTACATAATGAGTGATAGACTGAGCCACACATTATAACTCTCATTCCCCAGTGACTCAACATCAAGCCTTTCAGTCCCTTTTTAAAGCTTATAGAAAAAACAACCCTAAAAGCTTCACTCCATCATCAAGGGTCCCTTTAGGCCAAGATGAAAAGCAGATTCACATTTATCAATCCTTGAACAAGAAAACTATCAATCACTGAAAATACTTCATGCAAAACAGTGCAGAATGTTTGCTACAGGCAAACAGTGCTGAGCACGGAGTTACTCAGGAATACAGGGTAAAGTCAAATACTGATTGTCTCTGCAGATACGCACAACCTATACATGACACAAAGGCACACTGCCCTTTGCCTAAACAAATCAAGATCTATAAATCATGCTGACACTTACCACAGTTTAACTCTCTCACCTGAGAAATTACATCATTCTTGCTGTTTATGACTTGCAGGGGTACAGTGGAATAGAGTTTGTCCTTGTGAAATTTAACTGTTTCTAGGGTATTTTCAGAGGTCTGGTAATATCAGCGAGCCTTACCGTGTTGCTGTAAGTAAGGAGTGATGACATATTGTTGCATGGTATGCAGCGTAATTGTTATTGCTGGAACAGAGTACTTGCAATTTTTGCCTTGCCTGCCAGCAAAGGCAGATCTAAGACTGCCTGTTTACACGGAGCAACATATTTCTCTAGAAGAGTTTGCCATATGAACTCTCACTAGCCAATTTTAATGAGACCAATTTGTACTGAAAAATGAATTAATGCTATAAGGCAATTACTTAGCACAGCATGTGTGCAAGTAAAACAACTTTTTCAGGAAGGGAATAGAGTCACTCACCTCTAATAAGGCCTGTGCACATAACCTAATCTCGTTTGTTCTGTGGGGTTCCTAAGATGTCTATTATAATGATACCCAATTTAGGATTTCAGTTATTTCCTACATTCAAAGAAACCAGCCTTTTATTGACTACACTGATCTCCTGGAACAGGAAACACAATATATTGCTAAAACTAAGGTCCACAATTAACATGAGCTACATTTACTCAGTAAGTCACGCACTTCAGTCTCTGCAGTGCCGTGGAAGTCTTTGAAATGTGTCCTAAGCGACTACAACAGTGTTTCAAAGATCCCCTCAAATTCCCATAAGTCTAGGCATAATGACACCGAGCAATTGACAATCTCCAAGAGACATTTTGTAAAAAACAACTTTTGGACAACTAAATTATCACAGGAAAAAGATCAGAAAGGGTAGTATTATGAAACCAATTTATTCAGCCCCAAGGAACGCTAGTGGGGTAACAGACTGATTTCTTTAAGATTGGTGTGTTGCAATTGAAAAAATTGATTGACTTCAATACCTGGGAAGGTATACGCAAACTTTGCTTGTAGCTGTTCCTACTTTTCTGTGACTTCCCCTGGTACCTTGCAAGCGGCCTGACAGCTTTTCGTCTAGTTGGTGAAACATGAAAGCTTGATGATCTCTGCCTTCAATCATTCCATTAAATTTGGTCAAAATGGGCTAACAGTTATTTGGTACAGAACAACAAAAAACCCAGACAAACCTGTTTGTATGAGTCTAAAACTGATCCAAATACCACTGCAATTTTTGAAAGAATTCCAAAGGTTAGATTCACAAAATGTTAACGTATACGTGAACGGTGACATACCCAGGATTGTTTGCAAGCTATCAATCAGGAACATTCTCAACAAATCATGGAAGTACAACAATTTTTCCTTCATACTCAGATGCTCTCTGACTAGGCAGAAGAGCTCGCGCTCAGCCCTTTACGGTTTAGATCAATCCATCTCAGCAGATTGGGTTGGAGCAGTCTAGCATACAGATGGGGCTGTTCTGAGATACGCCAACTAGCTCTAATGTGAATGTACGGCCAGCTAGCTGAGGACCATAACTACCTCTGATTCTGATTGCATTCCTATCATGGCTTGAAATGGAAGAGAAGGGAGGTGCTGGTGTAGAGACAAGAGATGTGAGGCCCTTGTCTGCTGGGAAACTAGAACAACTCTCTTATCACCACTTGCGGCAGGAACAGTATAAACAGAACTGAACAAGAAAACCATTGGCACATAAAGTTGATTTTTGGGTATGTGCCCACCAACATTTATGTTGATTTTTCTCCTGCATATGAATCATACACACACAGGCACAAAGGCAAAGCACAGGTCTCATTCTAGTACTGCATTTTGGGGCCAGCTCTCAACTACAATTTATTCATTCCAAACGAGCTATGAGCATAACTCAAATGCAGCCACATGGCAGCACAGTTTAAAAAGAGAAGCCTATAGTAGTCAGAATGTGGGGAATTAGCTTAGTAAAGTGAGAGCAGCTGCATTCTTTGGTCTAAATCTGAAAGCAAGGTGAATGTACATTACAATTATTTGGGAAACATTAAGATACCTATTTGTTTTCTCTCCGATTTGGGCATACTGTCTAGCAGTAGTACTACAAGAATAGCTTTCGTAGTAGAACTTTCAACCAAGTCCAAATGGGGAAATGCTGAAACTCTCCTGAGAAATACCTACTTGTGACACTTCCTGCCTAGAGAAGAGAAGAGACTGAAGAGGCATCTAGAATGACTAAAACTAAATATTTGATGATTTGTGTAAATATAGAGAAGCAGAGAGAGAAAACTGCCACACAGTGGTCATTTGAATCACTTTACTTTTTTCTCATTATTTGCTCCCAACTAGGCCAACAAAACTGCCAAAGGGAATGCCTAGCAGAAGTGTTTGAAACGTCAGCTCCCTGGTGACCTATATATCCTTATGTGGTTATATACTCATGTCAATCACTGCAGCTTCTTCAAAATCAGCGCTGCTATGTTCAGCATCTGTCTCAAGGATTTCAGATTTTTTTCTTTTGAGCAGAGCCAGGAGCACCCATTTCTTTCATTATGGTGTGGCAGCAGCTTCAGGTGAGCAAGAGCTACAGTGACAATCACCTGCCATGACCAAAGCTGCTTACAGCATCAGCATTGTGCAAATACGAGTGGGATCCAGGGTATATCAAAGTAAACAAAGAGATTCATCTTAGGCTTCAGCGCTGTATCATAAAACAGCTTCATTTGCTAAAGCTGTGCAGTGAAAGGGTAAAGTCAATACAGGGAGAGAACGCAGAAAACAAGTTTACAGACCCTGAGGCTACTGAAAAGGAGAGGGCAGGCACACAACCACCTTGTTCAAATGACTCATTTAAAAACACAGATTTGGTTTGTCTTATGTTTGATAAGGTGTAGAAGGAGAAAATTTTAATCTCTCAAAAGTACCTGGCCTTCAAGCTGAGAGATAAGGAAATGTCAGCAGGAGGAACAGCAAAAACCTTCATGCTTTTGAACATGATCATTATTAGGTGCTCTGTAATCGCCATTGCTCTTTGCTGAAACTGTACTTTTGCCTAGTTTATCAATCATAGAAGAAATAATCAAGGGGAATCTCTGACAAATATTGCATTTCGTGATGCTAACACTCTGTTCTCATTGCATTTCCTCGGGGTGTTGCTAGCGACCCCCTTGCTCTGCTTACACATTACATGGCTACCTCTGCTCTGATGACTGCCAGGCTTCCCCCCGCAGGGCTCCACTGTGCACCTCCTTGGTTCACACACCTCAAGTCTAAGCTCTTAGTAAAATATTTGAATCTAGATTAATTTCTATAACTGCGTTACGAAATAATTGAAACTTGTGCATATATATTATTGAAACATGATAAGCACCTCATGTAAGCATCATATTTGCCTTCAAATTGTCACTTTATGCAATGTAGGAATTGATCACAAAGGAGAGTTCATTACAGCAGACCGGCTCTGCCAGTCACTTCATACAATGGATCGTGAAGATACGTGGGTGGTTGGACAGAACAGCACTAGAGAAGAAGAACATGGCTGTAGATGACATGGCTGCTTACGGCTGACTTCAATTGTTGCCTTGATAGTAACTGCACAGAAATGCCTCATTGCTCTTAGTTTCCTCTTCAACCCAGGCTAAGGTCCAAAAAACCCATAGAGAGAAGCAGTCCAGAATCTACTGCTTTTACTCCCTAGAAAGGCCCTGCAGACATAACTTCCCCTGCCTGCCTCCCTGCTATCCTTGTCTGCAGCAGCACAGTCTCCAGCTGGGCTTCTTCTTGGAAGCCCTGCACTCCAAATGAAACGGCGCTTCGTAGAGAGGTGCTAAGCTTGCCTCACCAAGAGCTCTCAGTAGGAATTTCCATGGTTCCATATCAAGGCTCTTGATTGCAACACTTTAGACAAAGGCTATCATTATCTCATGCATAATGTTCATAAGGCTTTGAGAACATTTCAGGTGCCAGGTTTGTTTTAAATGGTAGCTACGTGTTCTTTGCTGCTCCTCTGTTGTCTCTGTTTCACTGCAAGGGATTAAGTAATCTAAGCAATATATACTAGCACTACCCATTCATCAGCAATACAATCAAAACTTGTAGACTTACAAGTACATTTTTCTCTAGGAAGCTAAAGAGTTACCAGAAAGCGGTTCTTCCTTACAGCTCTGATGGTCTGGGAATGAGGAGAGTCTCCCACCCATACCTTCTGCATTTACATCTCTGAGGCATGTAAAAAAATATCTAGCACTTTTTTTGTCTTCTTCCCCTGCTAGCTCATTTATAACCTTTTTTTTTTTCAACTTCGTGAAATCTTAATTTCTGGCAGTTTTCACAAGCTGCATGTTGGAGTTGTTCCATCCACGTAGTGACTTTATCTCAGAACAGCCAAGAGAAACAATTCCAGCCATTCCATAACATTTCACGTATCTCTTGATAATTTCCAGATTTTCCTATATTTCTTATGAATCTGGTAACATAGTATCATGCATTTTAGTGATCTGCTGTTGGTTCACTCAACAGCTGCAATGACGTGTTCTCCAATTTAGATTTTTCTAATTTATATTAAAGCTGCAAAGCCTCTGATTATACAGGACTAAAAGCACTCCTGAATTGGCAAAATTTAAGATCAACTCCAACCCTCGCTTAGTGTAAAGAAAAAGCCTTCAAGTAATATCATTTATTGAATCATCAATTACTATTCTACTTCACTGACCTTTTCAGAATGTCTAAGACCCATGGAAATAAATAGAGGCTTCTTGAAAAATGAAAGACTAAAACATCCACTTTAGTTACACAGCAATGGCATAATACTCCCTCATATATTAATGTATGTATTGAAAGAGAAACAGGACAATTCTGTTACATAAAGCTGGAACAAACAGATAAGTTCTGACAATAATGTCAGCAACACTAAATATTTTTTCAAGTGTCAAAGGTCAGTATTTTCAGATGATGGGAATTACCCTAAACCAAATACTTGAAAGAAATAAAGCCATTGATTTAGTCTTCTAGCATTAGGATTTAGGGGTCTGAGTTTAGGGTCCATTTTGGAAAAAAGAGGGGGAAAAAAAAAAATCGAGCTAAAAACGATGTTCTGTTACATAGTTCATCCTCTGAAAGTCTCTGAGACTTTGATAAGTTTGAGAACAGATGCTATGACCCAAGTAGGACAAAAAACCCCCAACTGATACTGAGTAATTTATGCATTCATAAAACTGATAGACACATTTCTAACAATCTTTAAAGTAGAAGTAATAACGGAGCTAGTCAGCTACTTACCACTAGCAATTAATCATTCTCACAGTATTCACAACATTCAGTTTTGTTCTTGTAATTCGAGGAAGTAATGATTAATTGATAAAAGTTTAGCAAGTGCACTAATAGCAGGTGCTCCTAATTGCAAACTCAGGGATAATTTGGTCTGAGGTACTTTATGCTAATTTGTACAGCATTAGTCACAACAGCCTGTAATTTTACTTTGAAAACAACTTTTTCCTATAGTCACTATAATCTAATTAAGAATTTTAACTAGTTATTTGTATGGAGAACACTGCTGAATTGTAAATGTGAGACCCTGATTACCATAAAAGATTAAAGAAGAGGTCCTTAAAAATATGTCCCCACCAATTAAGAGCCCTTGCTAATTGGTTTCAGAGATAGCTCTGTTTTAATGATGCTAACGATTTACTTTTAATGGTAACATTTACCCTAATACATAGTTTGAAACCCAATCCCATTGTTTGTATCCCCCATCTTTTCTAAACTGAAGTTTCCTTTTAACAGCAAGTACTTCTCTCAGAGGCTGAAGAAAATCAGTGGGAAAAGCTGTGTTCAGCTACCTGTTAACCATTTCTGCAGTTGCATTGCGCCCAGAAGGCTCATTGAGGTAAATGAACTCAAGCTACCAGGCAAACAACTGTTAGCAAATAAATAGACAAACAAGCGCTTACTTACAACAGCCAAAGAATTGAAAAACTGAATTTTTTATTCAGTTGATCTTTGGACAAATCAGCCATATTTGCTCTTGTTCTTTAAAAAAAAGTCTTTACTCCCAAACTATTGCAGAAACCATTTAATGTTGTATTTTTCAAGCAAACTGTGGTACATGCCAGGAATTGCTATGTTTTCATACGTACCATTTGAGAGGTAACTGAAACCATGCTCCAATAGCACTGGGATTCGTATTCACGTATAGCAAATATGATGCGAATTCCCCTCAGCTCCTCCCTCCCTCTCTAAACCGTCTTCCATTCCCTAGTCACCTCCCTGCCTTGGATGCCTCCTTGTTGCTGGTGTTCAGCAGGCAAAGATCTGGTTAGGTACACAGTGCTTAAAGAAAGGAGTTAGGTTATACCAAACACAATTTGCATACAGCAACACTAGCAAACGGCAGAAGGATGGTCATAACTGCTGACAGCATCAGCCAGCACAGCAAAAGCTTCACATGGCCATGAGTCAAACTACGCAGATAGATCTGAGAGCCATGTGCACGCAGAGCTAAGAGGAACCACGGCGCTCCGCAATCCTGTGGCTCCGCGGGATCTGAACATGACTTGTGGCTGAGGCCCAGCGACATCAGCTTCAGCACCCTGCTTGCTCCTGCCCTGCATAGCCAGCAGCCCCCCACGGCAGCACAATCCTGATGGAAGCAGTGGGAGATGCTCTTGCCTGGACTGCCTAGAAGCTGTTACGACATGTGGTCTGGGAAATCCCTTGATCATGTGGTAAGAACTTGCAGATTTGGTAACAAGTCAAAATCAAAATACTTGCAGCAACAAGTCCTTTTTTCAATGCCATTTTACAGAGATAGCTCTTCTTACAAAGAATAAACAGAATAGCAACACACACTGTATCATTCTATATGGAGCAGGCAGATTTTTCACAGGGCATTTGAAGACCTGCTTCAATGTTTATTGAACTTGAGAAACGCTCAGGTCTTTTCCACAATACTACATGAGGTCTTATCTCCTCAAAACATGAAAATGAATGGTCAGTTCAAACACATTTGGAAATACTTTCTGCATATACTCAATTTTCTTATAGGATTTCACATTGTGGATTATCTGACAGCTAAAACGCCAAGCTCGGTGAGTGCTCTCCACGTTACTGGTTGTCCTGTTGGTGTGTAAGCTGATCACACAACAGAACTGGAAGCAAGCCACAGATAACTCCTGTCATCTCCAGTTCTTAGTCATAGTGGGGAGGTAGGATGTGGTATTCGATTTGAAACCAGAAGCAGCTGCCAAACAGATGTTCTTGCCGAGGCACGCAAAAGTTTGTGCTGTATGTCTTTGTCATGGTCTAACCTGGCAGGCCACTAAATACCATGCAGCAGCTTGCTCACCCTTCCCCCCTGCCCAGGAGATGGGGAAGAGAATTGGAGGAGTAGGGGTAGGGGATTCACAGGTTGAGATAAAACAATTTCATAATTGAAATAAAATAATAATGATAAATTAAATAATAGTAATAACTATAATGATAACAATAGTAAGAATATCAATGAGGGAAGCACAATGCAATCGCTCACCACCCAACGAACACTGCCCAGCTCGTTCCTGGCTAGCAATTCCAGAGGAGACAGAGATCCCAAAAACCACAATCCAGGAACAAAGAGAGCGAACTTCCCACCCAACTCTCATCTATATACCGAGCGTGGCGTTGTATGATACGNTCTTATCTCCTCAAAACATGAAAATGAATGGTCAGTTCAAACACATTTGGAAATACTTTCTGCATATACTCAATTTTCTTATAGGATTTCACATTGTGGATTATCTGACAGCTAAAACGCCAAGCTCGGTGAGTGCTCTCCACGTTACTGGTTGTCCTGTTGGTGTGTAAGCTGATCACACAACAGAACTGGAAGCAAGCCACAGATAACTCCTGTCATCTCCAGTTCTTAGTCATAGTGGGGAGGTAGGATGTGGTATTCGATTTGAAACCAGAAGCAGCTGCCAAACAGATGTTCTTGCCGAGGCACGCAAAAGTTTGTGCTGTATGTCTTTGTCATGGTCTAACCTGGCAGGCCACTAAATACCATGCAGCAGCTTGCTCACCCTTCCCCCCTGCCCAGGAGATGGGGAAGAGAATTGGAGGAGTAGGGGTAGGGGATTCACAGGTTGAGATAAAACAATTTCATAATTGAAATAAAATAATAATGATAAATTAAATAATAGTAATAACTATAATGATAACAATAGTAAGAATATCAATGAGGGAAGCACAATGCAATCGCTCACCACCCAACGAACACTGCCCAGCTCGTTCCTGGCTAGCAATTCCAGAGGAGACAGAGATCCCAAAAACCACAATCCAGGAACAAAGAGAGCGAACTTCCCACCCAACTCTCATCTATATACCGAGCGTGGCGTTGTATGATACGGAATACTCTGTTGGCCAATTTGGATCTGTTGTTCTGGTTATACTCTCTCCCAGCTTTTTGTGCATCTGTACACTAGCAAAACATGGGGTCCTTGATCTCTTAGCAACAACTAAAGCCATCAGTGTGTTATCAACATTCTTCTCATACAGAATCTCATACTAAAGCAAAGACATAGCGCTATTCTAGGTACTAGGAAGAAAATTAGCTCTATCCCAGCAGAAACCAGGAGAGTCTTCAACCAAAATGACAGGCCAAATCTGCTAGCTAGTAGCTAATCCATCCTCTTTTGCAAGGCTTTGGGAAAGAGGGATGTGGTACAGACTGGGTTGTTTATGGCTGAACCTTGTGACAAGGATGGGATCTTCCCTTTGGGATGCTAAGGAACTTGCCTGTGTTTACATTTACCCAGTCTACAATAAAATAAAGTGACAACCTAGGCATCGGCTGATGATTGTAAGAATAGGTGAAAATTACAGGCCCTAAGCTCCTCTCTGACAAGGGTCATGCCACTTGCGCAATATCTAGAATTTAATATCTGATGCCAGTGTTTAAGCTAGGAGCCCAGATTTGGCTTTTGTAGAACAGCTCAATAAATACCCTAGAGAAGAAGCACTTCAACTTAATGCTTTTTTCCCCCTGCATTATGGTTATCAAAATAGATACATGCACAATAGAGGTCCATTAGCATCTTTATCAGCACTGCAAGTGGGCCAGAGAAGAACATTAGAGACTTGCTTCCCTCAGTAGCTCTTTGAATTTTCTCTCCCCCTTCACACACATGCATTTCTCATACTTTACCATTAAGGACGGGATTTCAAATTCCCTTGAACATAAATCATCTATTACTAACGCACTGATCTCAGGCAGAAAAACAACTTATTTTCCTGCCTGAGATCTGCCCTTCACATGGCTTGAAAATAATTGCCAGCTCAGTGGCTAAAAAACTGAAAGCCAGTGATTAACTTTAAATACAAACGTAAGCTCCAGTTGCATTATTTTAAAACTTCTTATGCCGTAAACATCTTCATAGCACCCAAGTGCCTTCTAGTACTGTATGAAGCAACCATGACTAACATCTGTCATGTGTCATTAGTATTCTCGTCCCTCAAGGGGAAAAGCATTTGCAGTGAAGTGCTTTGTTTTCGTAGGAAATTAAAAGAAAAAACTGCACGCAGTTACATGTTTATCTTAGAGGAGCCAAGATCAAAGAGAGGTATTTTGCAGTTGGAGCAGGATATAGGATACCTGTGAGGGTCCCTAGCTCTTGGGGAATATTGTAACACGGTCTTAGACTGCCCCCTTTGGAAAGTCTTTCTGGCACAGGCCTGTATCTTGATCATAAGAATGTTCCATTAGGTCTGAAGAAAAAGTTGTCAAACACAGAGCTGTCAGCTGCCATTTAGCAGGCCTGAGCCTAAGCTGCTGCTCTCTGAATAGAAGAGCTGAAGAGTTGAACTTGGTTCAGTGCCAAATAGTAAGTTGACATGGTGGAGAAGACAGGCTTGATGTGCTCAGCGAGCTCATGGTGGTGAGGAGATTCCTGTGCTCTTCGGAGCTTCTGAGACTCACAAGGCTCTATGGTGAGGTACCACTGAACTTCCCTACAGAAGTGTCTCATCACAAGGGCATCTACACATGCTCTTGACAGCTAACTGGACTCATTGCCACCTTGCTTAAGTTTAGCTTCTTCCACCTATTCTTCAACAATAACCTAACTAAACTATGTCATGTTGCAGTGGCATGGCGTGGTATTGGAACAGCATGTTTGGTCCTCTGTAGGAAAAGACATAGGATGCGTGTCACCTTCAAAGCATGGCCCAGTCCAGTCCTCTGCAGGCAGCAGCTGAACAAGGGTTGGAATGGAAAGAGTTCACTGTAGTTGGAGGTGCAGCCTCTCACCAGTATCCACCAAGGCAGCCTCAGCCTAGCTGACTTGGTTAAGCTTGGAGGGTGCTTGTCAAAGCCCAGGGTGAGTCCCTCCCCGATAGGATCATCCCCACAGTTTTACTAAAGTGTGTTCAGTTTCACCTCTTGGCCCAAATCCAGATTGTTCTAGAACTGCAATATGAAGCCTCAATTACATTATCTTAAACTTGGCTAGCAGTATTTCATTTATACGGAAATGTTTGAAAATTGGTCTTTGGTTTAGAAATGCAGGCTCCACCTGTAATTTCACAGTAACTGATCACTTTGTTACATGTCATGTTGGTTTACAGGACTGTCCTTGGAAAACTGGGGTGACACAGTGTCGGTGACAAACAGTAAAGCCACACCCAGATGCTTTTTTTTCTCCTTTTGCCCCAGACAGCTGGAGCGATTTCCTGGTCTACATCTCATCAAGAGCCAGAAGATAGTTTTGATTCATCAACCTATTTTTAGTCTGATGTTCAGCTTCCTTCCTCAGTAGCTTCAGACCAGCATAGAACAATGCATTAAACCACTTTCCATCCAGCAGACACCATCATGATGTCGCAATGGTTCATCTGCCAAAGCTTTACAGTGCACCTGCCTTTCCTATGCTGGCAGCTTTGCTCGTGCAGACATTGTGTCTAGAACAGGTCCCTGAGCAACATCCATCTACCAGCTCTGCCAGCCTGCTGCAAGAGCTCAAAGCTGCTTACATGCAAATGTAAGAAAATACAAGAGAGATCAAAACTTCACTAAAACCTTCCCCTTGGAGGCTGATGCAAGAAATTGAACAAATGAACTCAGTCATTTATTTTCAAGTCCCTGCAAGCTTGTCAGGGACACAGACCCTATATTTTAAAGGATGTTTCTTTTCTATACAATAAATACCTGGCAAAAGAAAGATGCATAAGGGTTTTTGTGTTATTATTAGATATTGCAGTTGCCAGTTTTTCAAGGCTAAGTATTTTGACTTACAATGATATTTTCCATATTCCATGAAACGTCCCTTACTTATATATGCTTTACTGTGACATTTCTCTTACCAGTTTTATTAGTGTATGATACACGGATAATGGTGACTAAATATCTTATTCTTAAAATGAAGAAGATTCTCCTTTTGGAATGTGATATTCATGCAAGTTAAGAGGTAAATGGCATCAAGAGTAAGTGTGGGCATAACCTCCTCCCTCCTCACTAACTTCTGGTAGTGACAGATTGAAGAGGTCAGGTACACTACTGAAAGAAACATTTTTAAAAGCTGGTAATATAAAGCTATTCATATTACTGAGAAGGAAGATGGAAAAGGATGAGTTTGAGGGCCTGCATGAACCTGCAGTATCAGCTGTTAGCAAAAAAAAAAAAAAAAAAACAAAAAACAACAAACCCAGAACTCTAAAACCAAAAAACCCCAACCGCCAAACCACCAACAAACACCAACCCCCGCCCCAGCTGATTTTGTAAAACATCTCTGCTACCACTGAATCAGTAATCCTATGACCTCTCTATTTCCTTTTTGTAGCTGCCTCAAAATACAAAAGTATGAGCCAGAGATTCCAGATTATGAGATACCAACTCTACCTAGCCTATTCTTTTTTCTTTATTTTACTCGACTCTTTGATTGTAACCTGTTTATCTACAGCACAATGCAGCTCTGGTTTCAGTTCCCAAATGCCTCATTCTTTAAATGTTCAGTTTTGTAACCTGGTTCAGAAGGACTTCAGCAGAGCTTGCCAAGAATGGGTGGACAGCTCATCCACATCCTCCAGAGTGTGTAGTATGTCCCTTCAGGGTACTGCACGATGTACTGCATTTATTGCTAGATATATTAACTCATGCTTCACTACTGACATAATCCTAAACAATGCTGCCCTCTTTCACCCCCTGCTACATTTGTAAATCTGCCCTTCAACATCTCCAATACAGTTTCAATTCTGCCTTATCTGAAATCTCAGTCGTGTCTTGCCTTTCTGGTTCCTTGCCAGGCTCGTGAACTGATTGTTACTACAAGTTTAAGAATGCATATCCAACCACTACACTGGAAGATTCTTGAACTTGCAGCAGCAGTCAGCACAAGTCATTTCAGAGTCTAGCTCTTGCTGTCCAGGCTCACTTCTTCCTTTACAGATGTATCTTTCAGAGTATCTCAAGTTGTGTCTGTTTTGGTGCTCCTAATGTAGCTATGACTGACCTCTCATTACACACTAACACCACCTAATTTCTACTCTGGTACAACAACTTTCTCCTCTGACTTCTCCAAGTCTGTAGCAACAGCCAGGAAGTTTATTCAACTTTGCATCTTGTTTCAAATCACAGTCCTTTTAATCTTTTGAATGGGTGATCTGCAGTAAAACAGCTTGGGATAGTTTCATTAAACATACTGTACAGAATAAGATGGTGTCACAAGAAAGCTATTCATGTATAATGACAAAACATGAGAATCATAAGTGAGAAGTACCAGTGTAGTCCTCCTCATACTGTCTTATTAATGTAATAAACAAGTTCATAAATAATAATTGCAACAATGAATAATAATAAAAATCCCTATCTCTTTTTTTTTTTTGTGGAGCCTTCTCCTTACTAGAAATGTATTATATTTGGAAACTATCCATTTCATTTGTGCATGACAGTTCACAGACTCGTAGGTAATTATTGCCATCAAACACGCGTAAGACAGTTAAGAGAAAAAACACCTGTCAAGCCATAAAGATGAGTTAATCAGTTAAATATATATAGAAAGTTTATGCAGAAACTGGGGCAGTCCAAAACAACTGTACCATCCATCTATACTGCCACATCAGTATCTCAGAACGCGGACATCATTTACATGTATTACGTTTCCTCAAAGCATGCCAAATTACAATTTACAAATCATATGCTCATGCATCATTCACTCTGTCATACTAGTGCTTCAGTTTTGGCATATCGAATTCAGTTTCCAGTCCCGTAGCACCAGTAGCTCACTTTGTTCCATAATCCTGTGTATCTACCACAGCTGGGTAAGCATTACCTACCTGACTTCTACAACAGTCACGGCAATTCAGGGTCACAGAAGGCAACATCACTTGCTACAAAGACCAGGAGCCAGATCGTCCCCACACATTCTGGGAATTTAAAGAATAAAGGCTTTCCTGAATCTCAGAGCTGCAAAGTTGTCTCCTGCCAGAGTTAGACGAACTTTAAGAAAAGCCCAAGATTTCACAATATACTCAAAAAAAGTACTAAATACTTCCTGACTCACCACAGGAACGAAAGAATTGGCAAGTGTCTTCATCTCAGAGTACTGTAAATCAGGACCCTGGGCTTCTGGGCATTTTGGGCTGCATTTCAAACTAACGTACCTTGCCATATGATTTATACTACTCTGTGCAATAAACGTAGTTCTGGGCAGCTCGATCAGGACTCCATCGTCCTTGTTCACCTCTCTCTTTTGGTTCCTACTCCCACCAAATCACCACACTCCTGATAAAAAGCCTCCCACATACCAAAAACACACACACAAAACACACAGACTAGCTGTAGTTAGTAAAGCAAGGTTCTTCTGATGTAACTGGTAGGAAATTAAAAGAAAAAACTGCACACAGTTACATGTTTATGTTAGAGGAACCAAGATCAAAGAGAGGTATTTTGCATTTGGAGCAGGATATATGGTATCTGTGAGGGTCCCCGGCTCTGAAATTCAGAAACACTGAATGAGTAGATCCCCATCAAACTTCCAGAACAGGGACTCCACAGCTCCTAGTCAACAGAGGTACTGGAGAGTATTAATCAGCCAAGATGTTTCAAAGAGCAACAAGACTGTCGTCACCCATTGAAACTGTTAACAGAAGCTGGCATAACTGAAATACTCCAGTAGAAACTCTTGGATGAAGTAGCTAATTTTTGCTCTTAAAAAAAAAAAGCCTAGTGAGACTTTTATTGGTTTTGTCCTCTGACTGTTATTTAGTATGGTAAATACTCTGGCGTACTCCTAAACTTTTCTCTGAATAAATTTGAGGGTCAAGCTGCCCTAAACACATGCCAGACCTATCGCAACAGACCGTTCCTTCTGTCTTGTCATTTGGATCTGTACTGTTGATACTAGGTCATACCAAACATGGAAAAGTCAGCAGATAATTACAAAACTCAGTCTAAAAAATCTCTCATTATTTCTTGTCAGATGCTGAAAATTCTCCTGTCAAGTAAGATTTTGCTATTTCAAATGCAGTTTTATCATACTCAGCAAATTAATGAGAACGAGTAGCCATTCACTGAGATCATTAGTTGTTTGGTTTAGTTTGTTTTGGTTTGATTTTTTTTTTTAAACTGGCTTTTCCACATGTGACTTTTCCCATCAGCAGTACTCAGAATTGACATCTGACTTCAAGGCAGTTTAAAGACCATTAGGAACATACTGTGACATTGCTGAGTCTAAACTCCAGAAGATATTTGTACGTGCCTATTACACCATATAAGCTCTCTTTATTCAAGTCTCTCAAGTCATTATGTATACCAGGACCAGCACAGACAGATGTCTCAAATAAAGGACAAGGGAAGTATAGTCAATGGGATAAAGCACTCAAGAGGAGGCAACAGATGACATTATAAACAAGCTGGCATTGTTAGCCGTACAGTGGGGGTGACGAGAAACAATGTTCACTCATTTTTTTTATGTTGTCAGACAACTCAACAATATTGTTTTACTCAATAAAAGAAAAAAGGTGAAAATCTCTATGGCTGTCAGATAGGTATTAATAACTTATGGGTAAACATCATAGAAAAAATTCTGGCACTCAGCCTCTCCTTTTGCCAGGAAAGAAAATTATTGAGCAGATGGTTTGTCAGAAACCGCAGCCGTTGGGAAGAAGCTTGTTTGTAAAATTGAATTTATTTTGCAACCAACAAAGATGTGGAAATTTTTGTCCTTAGAAAGTTCTCCCTGATAACAAGAGGACAGGAAAGTCAGTACAGTACTCTGGTTCAAAAAGAGTATCACTAATCATACCACTATTTTTTGGTTTTTAACTTAGTAGGCCTGTGGCAGTCAAATGCAACAGAACAACATAATTAAGCATCTTGACAGCTTTATGGAAGCCTTGCTCTCAGACAAAGACCCATGTCATTATATTTCTACTGCAGTGATGATGAATATGATTAGCAGATTGTGACTGAGGGTTTTTTTTTTTTGTGGAGGGGAGAGTCTCCTTTACACGCTCCCCCTCCCCTTGTCTGCACTCATGCAATTATTTCCCAATCTGCCAACCTGTATTTTGTGTTAGAGCCCAGTCTTTCAGTCCTTTCCCACACAAAGACTAAAAAGCCATCGTAACAAATTAGCTTGTAGGAATATTAAGGAGTTTTGTACGCAGCTTCAGTACTATTTCTTCATTAAATCCTGAAAGCATCAGGGGACAGACAAAATATATACAAAAATACATACACGTATACACACACATATGCAGATCATCACTGGGCCCCAATATTCCCAAGGAGGAAAGTGGCTTATTCTGACCATAGTCAAGTACCGTTGTTTAACTTTTCTGTGTGATGACAGCAAAGGCCTACGCACAGCCTTCATATCACGGAAAACAGAAAAAAAGACTATCAACAAAGACACTATTCATCAGGCACAGATGTGCAGAGAAGCCAGTGTCTTTCAATGACCCCCCCCCAATGAGATACAGCCTGACTTTGTGAGAGGCTTGACTTCCCATGCACTCAGTACTAACATTACAGGTTTGGGGGTTTTATATATTCAACACTTTGCCAACTGATTAAACTCTTTTACTTATGCTTTCAGTTTATCAGAGGCATGTGACTGTAATTACTAAGACACCATGCCCAAAGAAATCAAGCTGTAGTGAGACACTGGTTGCATTAGTTTGGCCTCGCACCCATTAGCTTAGATTCTGCGCCACAATAATTACTGTCACAGAAATCCCCGTGAGTTCAGATCGTGGAGGAAAAACTTAATTGTAAGATACTATGCAGAGGTATCCACAGAGTAAACAAAAGCAGTGCCATTAGCTTTTAGCTTACAAGCTTACCTTGACAACTGTCTTACAAAGCCTGAAATATTTTGCCTGCATGCCTAGTGCTCCATCGGTGAGAGGAGCTAACCTTTTCACTAGCACCAACTGCACCAGCAGCCTGTGCCCAGCCACCATTTCATTGTGCCCCAAACATGAACATTTTTCCTGTGGGGCGATCATGTGATTCTTACACTAGAAAACCGGAGGTAGAAAGACTAGAAAGACCATTGATAGGATTCTTAGCCAAAAAATGGAAACTTTTCCTCTTTGCTGCGGATGAATGCTATAGTTTTTCAGTATTTGTAACTTTAGCTATCCCACTTCAGCCACGGTTGAAACAGTGCCTGCAGAATAACGTTACTTCAGTGCTGCAGAACTCCTGTGTGTTCTCAGAAATAGAGCCCAGACTGGAGGAGGAATTACATCCTAATAAGACACCTGAAACTCTTTTTTCCCCTCTCCCAGTTCTTTAAGAAAAAACGGTCCTTCCAGAAGGCTTCTTTCTGAACTATATAACCAACAGAAAAGATGTATGGACTGGAGAGAGAGAGGGGAAAACATACCCCCCTCCACCATACTTTGGAGCTGCAGAAGCTTTGATGTCCGTGGAGCTCTGCCAGCTCGCACCATCTGACATGGTGACAAGGCCCACTAACAACTGACAATGCCATGTACTAAGTGCTTTCACCTTCCTTTCTCAAAGGCTGTACACTCAATGCATTAGAATACTTAGAACTGCAGTTTGTGCCAAGCTAAGTCTCCTGAATCAAAGCTACATCTTGCAAGGCAGTGGCGCACAACAGATGGTAGCGATCCAGAATAGCCAACGATTTGATGGGCCCTATCCTCCAGGAAAGAGGTATAGAGGAGGAGAGAAATGAATACAAGCACAAAAAGGGAAGGAGTGAAAATTAGGTCCAGGTTATAGAGGCGAAAGAGAGAAAATGAGAACAGGTTGGCCATTGGAAGCCTTTTGCTCTCTTCCTTTGTACAGTGCAGTTTTGCACCTTGGATTATAAACTTTTACAAGTATTTTTTGATACTGGATTCTGCAGTTGGTGGTGTGGGTACAGGGTTGGACTTAGACCGTGTCTTGTGGCTCTTCTTACAAACTTAGCGGCAAATAGAAAGGTGCCCGAAAATACCTGGGGCTGGATTTTCAGATGGGAGTGTTCTTTTACATGCCTCTGTTGCTCTGAAAAGAGGCAGGATGGCTTGCTAGATTGGAGACTGAGGAAAGGTTTAGGGTTTTTTTTTTCTAAAAAAAGGGGAGGGGGTGGGCAGAAGCAGGCTTAGAAGAAGAGACGGGATTTGTAATGTTCATGAAGCCAAAAGCTAGGAAATTAGACGAAAGAAAACTATCAAGAGGTATATTCTTGTGATTACTGCAACTGAGACTGCAAAGTTCCTTTTAAGTGAATTATGATTTACTGAATAACAGATATAGAAAGATTTCACCACCACCACCTGTAAAACTGCATTGGTTTTTATCAAGTAGCTCCTGTTGAGCCCATCTAGTTGATGAACATTCTTATCAACTAGCAAATATAAATGACTTATGGGGATCATATTTCAATATATAATGACATTGCTATATCTCAGATTCTTGTAAGATCTGGGTTATTAAATATTAAATATCAAAGCTGTAAATTATTGTAGCAGCTTTATACAACTAAATTAAATTCAAACAAAACCTAATTTCCTTAATCATTGACTGTAATCTTCCAGGAACATATGCTATTAACTCAGCTACAAATGGCACAGAAATTGCATGACTTAAGTTATTTTATATCAAATTCTAATCCAGGGCAGAGTCCTCAGTAAATCTCCTGCAGGGATTTTAATGCTTCTGCAATCATATTTGCTCTTTACTGGAGAGCTAATGTTTTTATACTCTATTTTTTCACTCCTTTATCCATTTCCTTCACACCCTTACTGAGCTATAGCTAGTACCTTCTATCACATACCATGTTTTGAAAGATTTGGCTTTCTCCTCTTGCATTTGATCGGCAAGAGTCAGGCTTTCACTTATGCCAGAATCAGTTGTTTCACATGTAAAACTGAATCATTCCGATTCATTTCAACGTGTATGTTAATTGCCACTTCTTGTGATCTCTCCATAAGGCTGTCATAATTACTCAGTTTGCACTGAAGCATTCAGAAAACAGAACGATTTCCTCCTCTTTAAGAACCCTATTGGAAGTAAAATTAAGTGGATTTAATTTAAGCACAAAACTTCCTCAGAGACTCACAATAATGATCACATAATAAAGATATAAACCTTAGAGTCCATGGAGGTAAGACTTGGAGACACCTCCAGAGCTCTTCTAGTCAGCCCTCTGCCCCACAGTATGATCACCTAAACTGCTGTCATTCTTGACAGATGTTTCCCTAATCTGTGCTTAAAAGCTTGCGACAATGGAGATTTGACTTCTCTGCGCAATCTATTACAATGCTTCGCTGTCTTTCCCAGCAAGATACATCTCCAGGCATCCAATTGCAATCTTTCTTGCTGTTTAAGACTTTTACTTCCTTCTCTATGCTTTGGGACTGGGAAATGGGCTATTTGTGGCCTCGCTGCAACAGGTTCCTGGACACTTCGCCACTTCCATCTCGCCTCGGTTTTCTCTTCTCTAGACTGGATCACAGCACCCCCTTTTCAGTTCACCACCACCAGTTTGATCTTGGAAATGCATCACCTGAATTAGGGTAGTTTAGCTGAGGTCTTTCCCAGCATCAAGGAAGGCAGAAGTAATAACTCAAATCTGGCATGTTACAGGTCTGTTTATACATCCCAGTGTGCCTCCTTCATAGCAGAGCAACACTGCTGACTCACACTGAATTTATGGCCCATTCTCATCCCCAATCTCTTTCAGCTACTTGCTTAATACCCTATAATTATTTCTTTATGAATATTGTAAATAAAATCTTCAAATTCTCTTGAACTGAAGATGGCAAATAGCCACTACCTCCAGGTTCCACTGCTAAAACATTCCAGTTTGTAGGTAAGCAATAGAAGTAAATTCTAAGACAATCTCAGCACTCCCACTCAAAAAAAAAACCCCACTGCATGTGATCACCAAAACCCCCAGAACTTCTGTGCTGGAATTCCTCCGCACAAGATTTCCAACCCCTGCACTTCTGTCCAAACTGGAGTCTTCCAAGTGCTTGAACAGAGGTCTTTTGATTCCATAAGCACAGCAGCCTTATTCCAAATTTCTGACAGTTACGGGGTCTGTACCTCAGCCTAAAAGCAGAAATCAGAGAAGTGCACGTGCAAAGATTCTGTGGCACAGCTTTTTGAAGTTTCAGATTTCCTATTGCTGCAGAAGGTCACTGGTGCTGGGGACACAGTAAGGTTTAACATTTCTCAAATGCATCAGACGTGCTGCAGTTGGCTATTATATGGATGAGACACACAGTAGGCCCTGCCAAGGCAGCGATTTTCATGAAAAATTAAAATCACACACACCATGATGTGTTCACATCATCATGTCCAGGATTCGACAGAGTACAGCAGCTCATGTGGAAGAATCTAACTCTCAAAGGTTCCCAGACACAGACAATTCTCAGCACCCTCACAGACAAAGCTTCTGGACAAAAAAGGATAGGGTGTATCATTAGCAGAGCACTCCATACAGACTTGAGTCTTGCTTTGAGCTTGGATCCAACCAACACTACCAACCTGCCATATGCATAAACCGTCCTGCTCTTCCTCCGGGTCAAGGTCTTTAAAGACTGGAAAGTCTCGTCTCTATTAGTGTAGCCATTTGGGGTCAGAGCAAAGGTCCATCTATTCCACTGTCCGTCTCCGACAGTGGATCTAACTCCATGCTCAGGGAAAGAGTACAAGAACACGGTGAACACAAAGTTTCTCTCCCAAGTACTACCCAGCCTGTGATCAATTAGCCTGACAACTGTAAGTTGCAAATAGTAGAAACTATGAAAAGAACAGAATTAGTGGAACACTAGTACATATAACACCATGAGGGAAAAAACATTAATTCTGTAAGCTTTTGTGCAGGAATCGGTGCTGTCCCATGCTACAGCATACATCTGTATCCATGCTGAGACTACAAAGAGTTCAACGGCTCCTCCTGCACGGCCTTATCACCCCCTGAGGGTTTCTGTGCCACCTGAACATCCACTGACCCAGCAACTCCCTGGCAGATTTCCTGTTCACGATGTATTTGAACAGATAAGAGACATTTTAGTAGTTATTCTAGTAGTATTATTTAGTAGTTTAGTAGTTACGCTTTTTGCCAATTGTCCCTCATACTCATTCAGCCAGCCTTATCACATTTGTACATTTAACTTGCCAGAGTTTATAACCTTTTCACTCTTCTTCATCTGGACAACATTTCACCTTTTTGAAGGATGCCTTCTTGCTCCTGCAGTCTCGCTTACCTTGCCAATGCTGGCGTCTTTTCAGTCTCTCAAGTTTTTCTTGATACACAGTTATTTTCTCTGCACTTCCCATGTGATTTACAGAAGCAATATCCATACTCCCTACAAAAAGTTAGGTCTCCCATCTGACTTCATTTCAACAAACTTCCTGATCTGTGCCTAGTTTTCATTTTTGAAGCTGAGCACAGCAATGGTAGAGAACTCTGGCTCATCTTACTCCTGCGAATGTGCCGAGCCTAAGCACATAAAGGCCCCCATTTCAGAGGAGCTCTTCAGCTGTTAGTCTCTACATTATATCCTGTAACCTGCTCAGGATTAAAGTTAAGCATTGTCCTCACGGGCTTCTGAACAAGCTGCACCACAAAACAGCCACCGAGGCATCTCAAATGTACTCTGTCAAGCCTGGATGCAATTTTTGTCTCTTCTAGACTGAAGAACTGGAGTTATCCATACCTACCTACTTCCTCCCTCTACTCAGCCTGTTACGTTGCCATCACAGTCCACTGGTCAGCTAGGCAGAGTCAATATTCTATATTCTTCCTACTTCAGGTTGGGACTTTCACCAACGTGGTCTGGATTGTTCAGTGATGAGATTACCTTGTTAAGCAGTTCAGCTCCCAAGTGTCTTTAATATGCAGAAACACTAGCTCAGCAAAGCTCAGCGCATCCTTCTGAATACACAGTGTCATGGAATGTCCCACTGATCATCAGCTTTCCAAGCTTATGACATCTGTGCTGTTAGGATCTCCACGAACAATTAGACATTCCAGGTCCCCCACGTCATTTCTTAGACACCAAGCACTCCCACAGAGGAGTATCTTGTTTAAACAATCGCTCGGTTCTGTCTGTTCCCCGTTTCCTTTTCAACTGGGTTTGACCTTAACACCAACGGAAGGGCTGTGAACCAACAGCACTCAAGGCACGATACGGCAGGGTGGCTGTTGGCATGGGATTATCAGGAGTAGGCCCTTGACTTGAATTAATTTTCCTCTGAGCGTGAGGAACTTGATTTTGTTGCTTCAAAACGGCACACTGCACAGCCCATTTATTTACTCAGGCATTTCCTGAGTGAGTGTTCTATGCAGTGGAATGGCCTTTTTCTTTTTTTCTGGGCAGGGTTATTTTTTAAGTAGTCTTTTCTCCCTTCCCCAAGGATATCAGCTGGCCAGCACCAGCTTCAGTGCTTCATAGAGAATCTCAGCAATTGAGGAAAAATATGTTCTTACAAAGGTCACAACTCTTAGAAGAATACCTCCTTGTGTTTAAAGTAGAACAGGGTGTTTAAAATGAAATCAGCTAAGTAGTTAGGACCTTTGGAGTGCCATAGCACGTTACATAGGCTTGATTCTCCATTTGTATTTTACAATGCCGTATCTCAATTTAAGTGCTTTGGCAGTAAATTAACACAAAACTGAAGCAACACAGTGACAATTTTGATCAAGAAGAAATTTCTCTTTAGTTACCTAAGTGTAAATTCAAATAAAATTTATAGTCACTATGAGAAATGTCAAATCAATTTTTAAACATACTCTGTACTTTATAAATTGTTCCTACAGAAGATACTAAAGGTCAGTCTAGAGGTAACCTACCTAACAGTCAAACGTCTGTGTGTTTTTTTGTATATGTCCCTATTGGCCTATTTGTAACATAAGCGTTAGCCCAGACTTCGGCCTGATTTCTCGAGTTCCTCCCTGCTGCTTAGTCCTGAAACAGGGTGTAGATTATACAATACAGTAGTTTGACTAGATTTCAGTATTTCGGCTTTTCTAACTCCTGTTGCTTTTTAACCCTGTTGCACACAGGGATTGCAGTAATTGAACTAAGTACACAGTTTCTGCTTTCCATATTGCGATGTTAAATGAAAATTTTTAAAAGCTCCCAAATATTAATTACATCTTCCAGGGGGAGGGAAGAGGAAAGAGTGTTTAGCAGTCTAGGTAACACAGCAGAGCTTTTAGTAAGGAAGATTCAAATTAATACTGCTTCTTACATTTTTTCTCTTTGCTAGAAATCTCCAAGATGAGAGCAGCAAGCAGGGCTAGCAGCTAGAGATGGTAACTGCGTGAGATAGATAGAAACCTCCCTGCCGCTTAGTCCTTGAGCAGATGATGGAGAGGGGACAGAAAGAAACCCTTTATGTCTCTTGTCTTAGCGTGGTCAGAGCTGTACAGAGCGCTACAAACCACTGTAGCCTGGAAGCGTAAGCTTTTTTTTTTTCTTCCCTTTAAAAAGTTTTCAGGAAGTCTGGGGGAGGGGCAATGCTGTTTCTTTTTTTGTTATAACGGGCCCCTTTGTGGAGATGGAAGAAGAGACGAGATCCGTGTGCCTGTGGTGCGCATGTTTCCCAGTGATTCCCAGGGTAACTTCCCAGGGCTCCTAAAAAGCGCTGGGCCCCTGCGGTGCAGGGAAGAGGGGAGGGGGGCTGATCCAGGATGGAGCTGATGGTGCTGCTCAATGCTCTGGTTACTCGCCTGCTCTTTGTCTTGCACTCTCTCATCGGGGTCTGGAGAGTGACCGCAGTGAAGAAAGAACCCAAGTACTGGCTGCTGGCACTGCTCAATCTTCTCCTGTGCCTGGAAACAGGGCTCACCCTCAAATTTAAGCAAGGCAGAGGCTACAAATGGTGAGCATATCCCGCCGGGTCCGACAGAGCCCCTCTTGTTTCTTTGCATGTACTTTCTGCAGATGCGAGGCTGCCTTCTGCGGCTGCTGCCCTAGCTTTGCTGCTGCCAAGCTTTTAGGGGATTTCATTTTCTTCTCTGCTGCACCTGGGGGTGAGGGGTGGAAAACTGGTGAAGCCCTGGCTAGCCCACTGCCAAATCCAGAGGGCTTTCAGGAGGGGCAGTTTTGCAGCAGACTACTTGGGAGCCACTCTCTGTAGAGATCTCTGTGTGTATCCATACTAACAGCTGAAAAATGTAGTAAAAGTAGCTGCAGGCAAGAGGTACATGCTCTAGAGCTGCCGATCCAGTGGGCTGGGGAAGCAGGGGGCACGCACTCCCTCGTGGTGTTGCTGCGCACCTCCTAAGCAACAACGTCTCATGAACTACACATGGGAGGCGCAGAAGAGTGCTGGGGGGCCTGCAAAGCCTATTCTGCGCAGGTGCCCTGCATCTCTCAGCCCGTCTTGCTATGCCCTGGTCTGCACCTCCTTCCGGAGGACTGCATTCCCTGACCCTGCTACTTGTGACACTGCTAACGCCACACTAGTGCATGAATCAAAACTCAGGGACTTATAAATAAAACGTAAGCGGCAACTACACTTGCAATAGAGCAAGACTGGCTTAAACATTTAGATTTGAATTTGAGAGGCTATGCCAGAAGAGAAGTTCCATGCACGAAAGGCTGCCTGAGAAATCAACAAAAAAAGTTAGTCATAGCACAGCTTGGCCAAGCACATGGGTTTTTGCATGCATCTGAAGAATTACTGCAGTCATCTACAGCTCATCGGCGCTTAGTCAGCCAAAACAAATGCTCTGTAAAAACGAAGTGGTCACGTAACTAATTGTCAAGATTTCATTAGGACCTTTTATTCTTAAAAACTCTGCAGGCAGGCCCTGAAACAAATCCAGGACAAAAAAAGTGTTTGAATGATCTTAAATTCCTGCCCATTGCAACCTGTAAAACTCATTATAACAGAAGCAGTGTTGTGTGACAATTTACACAAGTGTTCCATGCTCGAAATTTGAATGTAATAAAAGCAGCGATTAAAGTCTGGGACAGAGGAAAATTTAACAGCAGCAGAACTCCAAATGCAGCTATGAGACAGCATCAGAGTGAGCAGACCCAATTCGCTGGGGAGAGGAGGCAACAGTAGAGACTTCATCAAGAAACACTTGCTATGGCAGCTTTTGGAAAATCCAAATAAAGATGAATACAGAAAGCAGATCCATTTTAGATGAATACATGTGCTAGAAGAGTGGGCTAAATTTAGCTAGGAGGAAATTTTGAAAATGGATGTGGTCCGGCACTTCAAGCAAGCACAGTTAAGTACGTTTATAGGTAAGAACAGCAGACAAATGTCCAGCATCTATTTGCGTCAGGGTAACTTTCTGCTCTGGTGGAAAACACGCATGTTCAGAACAGGCAGCATCATCTGCATTTATAGAAATGCCTCCATAGACACTCACTGATCCAGGCAATGGGCAGTCTGTGCCACAGAACTCTCCTGCCTCTGAGAGTTTCATATTCTCTCCATTCATTATTGACAGAAGACTGTTACTTACTACACCAGCACAAGATATTAAATGCCATATGTGGAGAAAAAGTATTATTGTGGGCCTGGCCATGTAGTATTTCCTCTGGATTGCTCCTTCTGAAAGAAAGGCAAGGTTAAAGTCGCTGAAGCCTCCTGGCCCTGATCTGGTATCATTAGCTCAGTATTGCTAACCTGCCAGCTGGATGGATTTTTTCATGTGCTCAAGTCCTATAGGAAATACTGTAAAATATGTTAGTTCTCCCATTCAAATGAGAGGCGTGTTCTCTCCCAAAATATCCAGGCTGAAACCCCACAGAATCACTAACTGTTTTAAAAAAAAGCAAACAAGAAAAAACACCACCACCAGAACAAACATCACCCCCCCCCCCTCAAAACACCAAAAAACCCCAAACCCACAAAAAAAACCCCCAACAAACATAAAGACCCAGGACTATATTATTTAGAGGGGATTGATTGAAACATCTCCTAACAACTCAGCAACTCAGTCATTCTCCTGAGCGGCAGGGTTTTTTCTTTTCCTTAATACTTAATCTCCACCAGAAAAGTCATGATTACAAAAATAAAGGTACATCCCAGATAGGAACAACCAAAAATAAATGCAAAAACTTCTGACCAAAATGTTGCTGCAGTTACATACTTGCAAGCAATTTAAATTCACTGCAGAATGTGCCAATGACAGGATAGAAGGAATCACGCAAGTATCCTGAGTTTGACTCCACTGCTCTGTCCTGGGCCAGTACATACGTGCGATGCAAAGGTTGTGATGCGTCTCAGCAGCATTGCACTGATGCTCACTCTGTACTATGGCACAGCTAGATGCAACATTAGTAGCATTAGACCTCATTCCTACTCCAAAAGGATAAGTATTACCCAAAAAATACCCCCCCAAAAAAGCCCACTGTCATATGCTTAATAAGAAAACATCAGCAACCCTCGCAAGAATCAGTGCCTGCAGGAGGAGTAATGAAACCTCTCCAGTACTTCTGAATAAACTCAGCTGAAGAAGCTAAAGTTTCACCACCATAAGTTATATAGAAGACTGGCAGGGAGACAAGCACTAGAGACAGAAATCCTAAAGAATTACACAATTGCCAGCACGAATGGGGAAACAAGACCAGGACCCATTTTCATAGAATCATTTAGGTTGGAAAAGACCCTTAAGATCATCAAGTCCAACTGTTAAGCTAACACTGCCAGGTCCACCACTAAACCATGTCCCATAAACCATTTTAGCCTGTACTGAAAAACCTCCTCCTGAAGGATGCTTTTCTTCAGAAGTAGCAAACTGATGCTAGTTTTCTACCTTTCTTGTGTCAATACACAGGATTCTGATCAACAGCCTTTATCGCAACATCATTCAGTGAAATGACTCAATGTATTAACTCACCCTTCATGAAATGAGAAAGAGCATGTTAGAGGCTTTTTTTTTATTATTTTAAGTACAGAGAATGCTGTGATGGAAATATAAACAGCAAAGTGCCTTTGGTTAGTTCTTAAAAAGATATTTTATATGTGTTTCCACATACGATCTCAGACGGATGTACAAATAAACCTATGATTCATAATACTGACAGCATGAGAAATTCAGCAAGAATAGCAACTCTTACTTGCAGTTACCCTATTTCTTAATATCCCATATGGTAGGAGGCACAAGATACTCTTCAATGCAGATAATGACAGGATATATGGTATTTATGACGTTATATAATATTAAGTTATCTTTTCTTTTCCTTCACAGGTTTTCACCGGCAATATTTTTATATTTGATTTGCACAGTACCATCACTATGGCTACTAGAAATTCATCATGGGACTCAGGTATTTATTACGAGACAAGATGGACTTGTTTGAAATTGATGCATTATTTGATGGGTTGGATTCGGGCATACAGACAGAAATCTGCCAAGTCTTGTTCCAGTCTTCTATTTTATACTGGTGGGTCTCCCAATCCAGCTACAGCTATACCATGACTACTGTGCATTTCCTAAATACCAAATAATCAGCCTCATTCCTAGACTATTTATTTGTATTTGTCTGGGGAACTGAGGACTAGAAGTTTGAAAAATAGCCTTTGACCCTGGGTTAGCAACTTGAATCTTGCTCAGGATGCTGAAGAATTTCATTGCTTTAGAGGCCTTTGTGAAATAAAGTATGAGTTTCACAGCACTTACAGGCAGATATCGACTCCAAGCAAGCCAAAATTGAGACAGGTATCAGTAAAAGGAGTCTTAAACTCAAATTACCTCATGTTTGCTGCAACCTAGGAGAATACTCACAGATTGCTACCACAGATAGCTGACACAATGATCTGTCTGTCAGCGTTTATATCCTTTCTTTGTTTGTCCTGTATAGTAATCTAGGACAGGGCCGTCTGGATTCCAATTCAGGACTAAAACACATGGTAAAATTTTTAACAGCAATTGTTCTTTTGGCAGATGGGGTCGGTTAGGGCCAGGACAGAGCCACGTAGCCCAGCAGCTCACATTGAGTGAGCCACCTCGTTGTGCGGGCTGCTTTCAGGTCCCCAATAGCACTTCCACATAGCAAAAAAGGGATTTTGTCCCAGCATTGGCACATAGGCAGTGCCTTACATCCACATCAGATAAGGGCCCGATAGGAACAAGAGCAAAAAGTAACGGAAGAAAATACAGAAATTAGACTAAGAAGACATAGTGCCTCATTTTCTCCTTTGAAACACTGTTAGAGACCACAGAAGCGTAATCAAATATTCAAAATTGTGTTTACACTGAAAATGCCTGAGGCTTTTTCTAAATACAGCAGCAGGAATTTATTGTTTTCTTGTTTTGCCAAATCTCCTTAAACAGTCACAGACAGGTAATGTGGATATTGAGAACATTCGTCATAGTTAAATCTGGTCCAAGAAACAGGCTAATTCCGTAGTCAAAGGCAGCAGTTTATTTCCCCAAATGATGTTAGAACATGGCATACTTTGTTCTTATTGATATACTGCTACTGTGAATTAAAGAGGAAGTATATCAAGTTAACAGCTTAGTTTATACCTGGAGAGACAGGATAGAGAGTTCTGGAAACACACGATCTAACATCTTCAAGAACAACACCTCCAGAAGGGGAGCAGCCCTCCTAACGATTAATCTCAAAACACAGCACCCAGACTAGTCCTACTCCTCATACTGAAGTATTGCTGAGATTTTTCTTGTTAAAATACCAACAGAATGGGTAATTATGCTGTTGCTAGATCCACACATTTAATATATACACCACGAAAACAGTTTGTGGTTTTTAAGGGGGTAGAACTTTGATCTCACGTTGAATCTTTAATGGGAAATATCAACTGCTTGTGTCACTGCTGTTATTTAAGGCACGTGCTAATATGCAGTCTCTCTTCCTGAAGATGGGCGATTCTGCCTCTCTGAGTACTGCAGGACTGGACATAAGTAATACCATTCATATATCAACAGTGAAATACTGACTGCATAGGAACTACTGCTTTGCGGTAAAGTATTTGGGGATGAAATATTCAAGAGTCAATTTACCATCTCGGTGCTGGACCCATCGCAAAAAGTTTTAGCTAACCTTGTTTTTATTTGGGAATAACAGTTTGTGAATAACACGCACATAGGAACTTGCTGAATTGGTTCAGTGTTTCAGGAGTTCCCCATGCACTGACAGAGAGCTCTCTGCAGGCCACACAATAGGGCAACACCATGGCGTGCAACACAGTTTCTGTTTTGATTAGCTGCTTTATAAATTAGAGGAATGTAAGCTTCATCTCAGAAGAAACAAAGGAAGTAAACAAAGCTAGAATTTTTGCAAAATGCCTACAATTTCTTGCACTACCAAAAAAAAAAAAAACCAGGCATTTTTGTTTGGCTAGGAGTAACTGCGCTCTAGCAGTTAAGTGGTAAACCATGTTTATTGACTGACTGTGAAACTTAGTATTCGCTTTTTCCTTGTCATATTCCCATTAAGTCACTGCACATACGTAATTGGCTAGGCAAATATGCCTGGCACCAGCAGTCCTATTTGCATGCGTGCATGCATACATGATGAAAATAAAGACTCTTCTTGAAACTTCAAGTGAATCGCCACCACAATCATCACTTAATAAATATTCAGAGAGAAAGAAACCAAAACAAGTTATGAAACTACTTAAATTAAAAATCAGGAGGCTACCTAATGACTGGCTTTGCAGATGCAGTTGAGAAGAGATATGGGCCCAGCCCTGAGGAGCGCCATTTAGTCAGAGTTCGTGGAGCCTTGCACTGAAATAGTAACCCCCCATTCAGATGGCAGCAGTTGCAAAAGTTACATATAAGGAACCTACAAAAGACACTGATAAACTAAATTATTTTTCTTAAAGAAGTATTTTCTGCACCTTTGTGCCACTAAAAAAGAAAAAAAAAGATTCCCCTTGCAAGCCACATGGAAGCCGTGGCGTGCTTTCCTCCACCTCCCTCCAGCAGTGCAAGTTGCTGACTCGTGCAGCTCCTCTGCCCTGTGTGCAGGTTAAGCGGACCAGCCGCTCTGGAGCTGAGAGCTATCTGCTCTATGTCGTTGGCGTGGGGAGAGCCACAGCATCTGCCGACAGGCACCTCTAACACCTTCCTACCTTCCATTTCCCTGCTGTCCTTCAGCCACCTGATTTACTTGCTGGGAGTTCTCACAGTGTTTGGGAAGGGATTTCCATCATCCTTACACATACAGCAAATGCAGCAGGCTGCCCTACATGGGTCCTGCCTCAAACTCTGCAAATTCCTCTCTGAGCACCAGGGCCTTAAAAAAAAAAAAAAAAAAAAAAAAAAATCCCAAACTTTGACGTGGGGTTTAATGCAAGTTCACGGCTCCTTTCCTCTTGCCCCTGCCAGACTGGGCAAGGAGGCAGAGGGGTGGGCTCAAATGCAGATTTAATGACAAACCAAAGGCTGTCCAGGAGAATTAACCTTCCTTCTCCAGCACAAGTTAGTAATCCCTTTGTCCTACCCAGGCTACTAGTTACAAGGTAGATACGCCTTAATATTCTGAGGTGGCTACCCCAGTTGTGCAATATTTTTAGGTCACGGTCTCCTCAGCTCACTGCGTCACACTGCCCGTGGGGGTTACTCAGAAAGCCTGACTCTGACCTTGGGGGCCGGTCTCTATAGGCTTTAGACATTTTCTACAATCAAAAGATAAAAAGGCTTCTCCGGAGCACCGCTTAAATTTCATTTCTGAAATACCCTCTGAACAAGCTGTTCTCCCTCCCTCCTTCAGCTGAGGGGCTAACCCAAGGAGATTAGCCCCACAAGGCTGTAGCCGGCAGAGTACCAGCCCCTCCATCTCACTGCTTCCATGCCCAGAAGTTCAGACTTCCCTCCTCCAACTGGAAATATCACATTCCCCACATCCGTGTGTCAATCTTTCAGTGCTCTCACACCCACTGTCCAAACAAGGCAAGCATTCAGTTTAAGAGCCTTTACCACCAGCTATAAAAGCAACAAACACTGACTTTTTTTTCCAGATTTTTCAGACCACGGGATGTTGCACCATTTATCTACGACAAGGTCAGACAAGAGGCAGCATTTACACAGATACTGAGCAACGCTGTCAGACACCAAGTAAAGTATCAAAGTAGAATCTGAAATTTTCTAGAATGTGACATTTGCTGGGAAATGTTGCCTTTATATTGGCAGGCGTTATGTTGAACACAGCTACTCAGTATGCACTAGACCACATTCCAATTGTTGCAGAAAATCACTCCCTGTGAAATAAAATGGTGGGGGCCCAGTGCAGAAATGCAAATCATCTGGTGTTCTCTGGCACAAATACGACAGGATAAAAGTCTTTAGAAAAATCAAACCACGCTGTTATTAATAATCCCTTTTTTATTATAATGAAGAGAGATGTTATGGGATTGTTACGAAGACAGGTATATTTTAGAACCATATCCCAGTTGCTCTGGAGCCAGCCTTGGGGGTGAAGGTAGAAGGGCAGTGCAGTGCTGCAGACCTCGGATGGGACACAGTCCCACCACTGATTTACGGCAGGTGAAGTAACAGTATGTTTTAGCCAACATTCCATTTCCCAGAACACTGGGTACTTGGAGAAAGTAAAAATACCTGTTTTTCTACTCTGCAGGGGTAGGCAACAACACAGGCCCGTTTCTCGTTTCTCTTAATTATTCCTGAATCTCACCTCTCGCATTATGAATTTCCTTGCAGAAGGCGGCACAGCTGGGGGAAGCGGGGGGCAGAGAATACAACCCAAACATTGTAACTGATTAATTTCAGCCTTGAGGGAAGTCATACAGAAGAATGAAACGATGGCATTTTTAGAGAACTCTTTCTGGATAGTAGAGATGAGACGTAGATACTTTGAGAAAAAGTTTGAATATAGAGGCTGATCATGAGCATAAACCAGCAGATTGACATGAGCAATTTTTACTCTGTTTTACTGTTTTAGCCAGAGAAAGACTATGTAGAAAACCCATCCATCTGTTCAGGAGAGCTGCACGCAGACCACATTCAAAGAGTGCGATCTTAACAGCACAAAGGTGTCACTGCTCCATCAGCCTTTGACTTTACATCCTCTTTGACAATACAGTCCTACGCTTTCTCAGGGACCTACCAACACATCACTCCTCATGAGAGGAATTCCTCCCTTTGGAACAAGAGGGGAATTTGATTCCTAGTGAGGATGTACCTTTATAAACATTAACTGACTTGCACAAATGAACCCTCTGCAGTTCAGCAGAACAGGACTCTGTCAGCCAGAGCGCATCTGCTCCTTGTGTGGGATGTTTATGCACATGTAATGTTTTTGTTCACAACAGTACTGCGGTAATGAGCCCGGAATAGTTCAGGTGAATGTCAGCAACCAAGACTTCAATCAATCTGGAGACAGCAGTCATGGAAGTGAGGGAATAGATCACCACATCATTCAGACGGTGGGACACCTTTTCCTATTCCTAGTAGAGATCTTATGATATTAGAAGAGCGAGAGAGGACTGTTGTGTCTATTTGGGCAAGCTCCTCGCACAGTGATTAAAACTAAAAAAAAGAAGTTAAAAAATAGTTTCAGAAAATCATATTGTGAAAGCGGCCTACAGCACGCTGCGCAGTAACTGCTGTTGGTAGGAAAAGTCTCTGTGTGAAGAGGAGACTCTCCTACCTTTCTCTTTCAAATCTCAGTGACAATTTAGAAAGTGTTTGGGTGATGATTCTGAAAAATGAGAACGTGAGGTGTACACAGAGAAAAGCTTCCTATTAATTACCCGACGTTTGTATTAACGTGCTCTTTTCAAATTACGCCTGCCACAGAGAAATGATCTGCTCAGATACTCTGTGAGGGGGAACAAAAGCAGGCTCAAAGATGAATACAGTCTCTGAAGGTACCTACAATATCAGTCTCCTGAAGTTACAGTAAGTTATTGTTGTTGGTTTTTAAACAGGCTAAAGTCTTTGTGAATCAGCTGTCCACAATCTGTGAGACTGTATGGACACTGGCCCTCCACCAGACCTTTCTGCTGCTACTAGTAGTTGGGAGATGGCTTCTCCCCATCGGGGTTGAAATCACCCGGGATCAATTGTCTCAGCTGCTGCTCATGTTTGTGGGAACAGCAGCAGATATACTTGAATTTGCTAGTGAAACTTTGGACATCGAAGATGTTCGGTAAGGACTATTTGCTGACATACGTAATTTGCATAGTGCAAGCTATTTGTTTTGTTTGAAGATTTGTTTGTGCGATCTGCAGTGTTCAGAGTAGCAAAACTTATTTCCCACAGATAACAGAAGGCTACATTCAAGGGCTCTGTTTTCCCACTCTCATCTTTCCCTCTGTAAAAGACCTAACAGTCCTATGAGCTTTGTTAGGGATTACTCATCTGTTGCCAGCAGAGAAGCGTGTTGCATCCCTCACAATAAAGGGGTACAAAGAGCCAAACAACTAGCCTAACTGCAATGCAGCGTCAGTTCTTACAGCTACAGGAGCTGAAACACTGGATACGCAGCAAGCCTCTTGCAGGTTAATGAATTGTTTTACGCTAGCAAGGAAGCAACTAGAGTTTGCTTGTGTGATTCATTACCCAAGTTGCCTCTTTGGTTATCTCCTATGTACTTTCTTCGTGGTAAAATGACAAAGTGATCAAAGATAAGAAGAAAGGGAATGGCATAGTCTGGTGTGAGTTTTCAACATTGTGATCTCTCCTGGAGAAAGCAAGCCCATCTGCCCCTCATAGCACAGAGATGAGCTGTGAACGTCCACCATAAAGAAAAAGAATCACAGAAGAGGTTCGTCCTCTCTTACAGACATACTAATTTTTTTTCCTGTTTAAATATCAAAGAAAAAGTTTTGCAGCAGGAAAGGAGGTCCTTCCGCTTGGCAGAGAAGCTTCAGGCTTGCAAGGGATGTGTAATCACTACAACGGTAAAGGTATCTCCTCTTTGATACACAGAGTCTATTTCCATATGCTTATCATTATAATGTTAGCATCAGATATTTAGTGTAATTACACAGCTGGAACACGTGGCCTGAACTGCAAAAATTCTATACCAAATGGTGCCTCGGTTTTCCTTAGTCTTACGTCTCAAGAGCATGCATTAATCAATCACTGTTTCACTCAACTGCCCTTTAAATGACATTCGAAATGCTACAGGAAACATTTTTGTTGTAGCGTAAAGAAACTGCGTCTTCACTGTTATCATTTTTTTCCCCTACCACAGGAATAATTATGCTCTCATAAATGCCATTCTTGCTGTATGGACCTGGAGTATGTTACAGTTTCCACTTGATCTTGCAGGTTAGTACTTGCACATAGACAAGAAAAAAGAACAAGTTTTTGCTGGCACGTCCTGTGGCTCTGCACACACTACAGGCTATACCAAGGGCTTCTGGCGGAAAGCAATTCATATGACAATGATGGTTTTTAAGGAAAGCCCATTGTGGTTTCTTTTGAGGAAACACACATTTCTGGCTAACCTCTGATCTCCCTGATAAAATTACTTCCAGAACAAAATGGAATTGCAATATTGTGTTACAGCATCTGCTCCAGTTGCCTGGTACTGTATTAAACTTCACTACATGAGCTCTCAAGTTATAATCCAAGAGCAGATCTATTATGGCTCCAATCTGGGTAAGTTACTAGACCCTGTGGAGAGATAAGCTATCGTTAACCACAGGGAACATCACAACCAAGAGCACAGAAAAGGTTATCACAGGAGAAATTACCTATTCACAGGGAACCTAAAGGACCATGTAATGCTGGGGCTTTACACCCTTATCTTAAACTAAAAGGCCCAACATTCAGCCAGCTCAGGCTGGTGTTTGTCCCTAGGCAGAAAAGGCTTCTCTATGTCCAAGAAGAATAATGAAAGCCACTTTGATCATCATCTGTTCCAACCGTTTTGGTCTCCAATTGCTACAAGTTTGCAACTCAACTATACCAGTCCAAAAATAAGTTATCCTCACTAGTATCTTATATAAAAATTGATGACTAGGTTGACACACCGACTAAAATAATAAATAAATAAAGTAATAATGAAAAATTATTCCGGGAAATTTTTATTAGCCTTTTTCTTCATTGACAGCACTAGGCTGTTTTCAACACTGAAATTATGAAAATATTTCAGCATTTCACTACAGCAGCTCACCTCCTGAAAAAATGATGCAACTTCATTTGAGATTTATCACAGCTAAAATTCCTGTTACTGGTAAAATATATTCTGTTAAACATGCACAACACTCAGTTGTTTTGTTTTGTTTTTTTTTTTTAAAAAAAAAAAACACACCACCACCACCCCAACACCCTACACATCACCACCACACACATAAATTCAAGCAGTGCTTAAACGATCATAACATTAATTTAAGTGAAGTAACCTCTCGTACTGTGTATTTTTTCCTCTGGCTATTGTTTTTCTCCTTATTTAATTACATTTACCAGTTAAAAATTAAGTTATGGAACACACATTGTCCTGAAATTTACTATGGGTACAGTTTATTTTAGGTAGTTCTATACAGTTGCACAGAGAGTACTTTTTGTTCAAGCACCAGAACGTTTACTCGCAGAAACATGACACAAAATAGAAAATTTTAGGCACTTGTTATTGGACTACAGCAATGCAGTTATGACTATTAAACAGCAATGGCACAAACACATATTAAAAAATTAGCTGCTGCTGAAGCTTTGCCTAATGGATTTGCAATTTTCTATGTTTAACGACTCATTTTCCACTCGAGTCTCATCTTTTCTTTTTTCCCCCCAGTGCTGACTCAAACAATAGAACTCTTTTGGTAAGCTGAAATGTTTGGTCGTTGTTAGTGCATTGCAGTAGCTATGTTTTTTAAACTAATGAAATCCCACTGCCTGAGAGACAGGTTAGTTGAGCTACATGCATTTTCATAAGCAGCAGCTGTATTTACCACACGCAAACCCTTCTGATCATCCTTCTCTAGACAGCATGCCACAAAGAGCATTCTAGCCCACCACCACTTTTGTAGCCAAGGGGAACACATCCATGCAAGTTCCAACAGTTGTATGCAACTTCATACTCAGAAGGCCAAGAATGAGTAACTGTGGCTCAAGTCTTGCATGGCAAGCAGCGACTAGAGTTTCTTCCTATCCATAATGCTTGATACTGTCCTGCACTGAGATTACTTACTGTTACTGTGAGACATGAAAATGGCAATGGCTATCTATCTGGTGAATCTTTTAACAGCAAGGTCCTAGACAGCCTGGAACAAATTGAAGTGCTACAGCTCAGGCTGTTCCCATTCAGGAAGGTAGGAGTTTTTTTCTTAAAGATATCTATTAGCCTAGCATGTCAATTTAACAGAAAAGTGTCTGGGGAAGTTGTTACAGAAAGATTAGGTGATCAACTTCTCCTTCTTGTTTTAAAAGTCTATAAATACTGATAGCTTTGTGGGATAGAAAGAGGGAAACAGTTTTTGGTCCCGTTTGGCAGACCACGTAAGTGCCTGTTTAACATGAGGTTAGTGTGTTTTGCTGAAACAGCTCCTAGAAATTGGATATGCTTTATGTTGAATTTTTCCACAGTTGAATGCGTATTTATCCAGGGTACCCTGGATTATAACTGCCCTTTAGGCCAAGCCTGGCTCAACTTTAGAATGTTGTTTTAACATAACTGTGTTTTATTTCCAGTACAGCATATTGGTTGCAAACCAACTGCATCAACTAGGCGGATCCCTAGCCTGCTGCTGTGCAGGTACAGTGCGGAACTGTGGAACATTGGGGTCAGCCTTTTCATACAGGATGGTCCCTTCTTCATCGTGCGTTCAATCCTGATGGGCCACTTCAGAATATTCAATCAGATGCTGGTGTTTTTTACAGCTAAAAATATCTTAGTTGTGACTCTACAATTGTATCGTTTGGCAGTGATAACATTAGACTTTCGTGCTACCATTCTGCAGAAGAGCAGGAAAGGAGAAGTCAGTTGTTGCCCATGTGAGCCTTATGAAGCTAGTACTCATGCCAACGCTGACCAAGATACTGAAATGAAAGAGTTTGTTGCTTTTCCTCCAAAAGAGGAATCCCAAGCTCCATCAGAAGACCAGTGAGCACAGTTACTGACTTGAAAGAGGTTGCATTTCCCACAGCTTCTTCAGCAAGGCTGAGCCTATTTTGATGATCAAACACACCTTGAGTGCCTAAGTCATCTCTTCCACCAAGAGATCAATAATTTCTTCTAAAATGTAGAGGAAATTTCTGAAACAAATTCATAGAAATGGGACTTTTTTTTTATCCATTTGTATGATGGGTTTTGACTCGTTCCCTATTATATTATCCACAGGGATTTTGTAACCATAGTTTGTAGTAGCAAGAAAGGTTTGTCACACTAATAAAGTTGGTTATCATCTTTGGTGGCGCTGTGCCAACGTATGTACTCACATGCATTCAAATAGAAGGACAAGCCTATCCATTATGGAAAGTACAGAAGCATTTAGCTCTGCTTGAATGGTCAGGCTATAACTAGAGTGTGATGAACAGTATGCGCACCGTGTATGGGAGCAATTCCAGCAGCGACAACTGTGTGGACGTGCAAGTGAAGTGAGATGATAAATTTCTACTGTTACTGTGACATCTAAACATTGTTCATTTAAGAAATGTAAAATCTTCAAATGTTACCTCATCCTTGGCTGAATTCAGTTTAAAACTATGCAACACCATGAAACTGCATACACAAGCAGCCCCACAGATCATTAGAAGACAACTGCATTTCTCACAGGCTTGCCTTTCTATTTCTACCAGTTAGAACACAAAAAAACCAACCCCAAAATAGTCATAAAGACTTCCTCCACCCCCACCCCCTGCCAGTTTCACTGTGCTTGCAGTTGAGACAAGTTTTTAAAATGTCTCCATTTTATATGATTTTGAAGAGTGGCCTGACTTAGGCATGCAATCTAACTAGAAATAAAATGGCACTGCTCAAGTTTGACAAGACAATCTAGACAAAAGGATTCATGCTTTTTGAAGCCTTTTATAAAGCACCACAAGGTCCCATGAAATAACCTGAGATTGTCTGGTCTTTCGAGTGTCAAGATCCATTTTTACGAAATGGCTAATAATTATTCCTTTACTACTCTGACGTTTGGAGTGAACAACATAGAGTCTGATTAATTTCTCCCAAGAACGCACTTTATATCAGTATAAGACCACTGACTTTGCTAGGCTTAGCTTACAGAAACTGAAATCAAGATAAGCAATTTTTGAAAATCTGCCTAGAAGTTATCATCTCACAGAAAATGGCAGGTGTTTTTGCAGATTTCTGCATCCATTCTAAAAGAGTGCAGAAAAACATATGAAAACCACCTAGCAAATATAAATTGATGTAGTTAAGGTAATGTCCATTATTAAAAATTCACAATTAAACCTTATTTTCTAAAGCCTCCACTATCTAAAGACAGAATCTGGTCTGGAAAATGCATTAAAGTGTTTATATTACCACTGCAGCAATCATATGCTTAGTTATGTACAGCCTGATAAGCCATGACATGGTTGTTCTTTGAAAGATTAACCTATTTAAAAATTCCAACCCCCAAACACGTGAACCTGTGTTTATATTTGTGAGCTGTTAACGTTCTATGCAGGATAAGGCGATTCCATTATGACAGAAGAAAATGCACAGCCTTAAATAAGGAAGGAAGGCAGGCTCATATACTTCATAGCCCTTTCTAAGATTTCTGCTTTAGTAATAATGTGCAACACGTGCTGGTCTTCTTATTTTGGACTTTTTCCCAACAGAAATTAGAAAAAGCCAATAATCATTTGCCATGCCGTGGTGACGTGGACATATGGAGAGTGGAATGCAACTTCATTTGGGATTTTAATTCAAGTCTAGAGGTAAAAAAGCTAAAGTGCTGCTGCTGACCAGCTGTGCTGTCTAAAATGTTTCACATTACGGTGAATTTAGAATCATCTGGTAGAACTGCAACACATCTCTTCCTTGTTGATGAAAGCCAGGACTACTCACATTCATTTCGAGTTTATCACTTGCTGATACAGTAATTATCCTGTTAAAAGGATCCTTGCTAATTAATTTGGAGTGTACTGACCTTGCTAGAACATCATTCTAAATTCATCAGCACAAAAATTGCAGGACATACCTTTTTAAACTTGCTGTCTATTTAAAGGGCTTAGTTCAGCAACAAACTGCCTACCAGGTTTGGCCTGCAGCAAACGCAAGATCCCCTGGGGCCTGCAATACAGAGACTAGTTACAGCAGGAATATTTTACAGAGAACTATATTTTCTGGTCTTCAGGCTGTTTCATTTGAAATAGCATTAAAGCTTCTAATCAGATTTACTGTGAGAAGAACTCACTCCAACACAAGGTTTTTACTACTAGATCCCATCCCTATTTACTCACAGACAAAATAGGCTAGATCCTCCCCCTCAATGCTCAGGATAAAATAGATTTGGACTTCCCTGTTTCTCCCCATTATCAGGGTGACTACAAACAGATCGCTTAAAAACAGAAGAAAACTCACACAGAAAACAAAGCACTTAAATGTTGGGTAGTCTACCTCCCCATCTGTCTGCAGAGGGGAAATCACATATGCCAGGTAGTAGTAGGAATGACACGAGGTTCCCTCTACCTCATTGAGAACCCTGGAAATGGCAAGTAAGTCTAGTAGCTCGTACATACAGTCACAGCAGCAAACCCCAGTTGCAAGCCCTCTTCACCTTCCTCCTCCAATTTTTTTTTTATTTTTATTTTTTTGGAGAGGGAGGTCTAGAGCACTGTGTTTCCAGCAGGCTGAGTCAGCTGAATCAGAGGCTGGGTGTGGGGAGCCCTCGTGTCATCCTGCAGCCTTCCAGAGCTTTGCACTGGGCAAGTGGTAGAACACATTTTCTTGAAGATCTGCCAGCATCTGTGGCGTATATAAACAACTGATGTCATGCTTGCTATTCAGGAAAAGCTGCAGTAAACTTCCAGACGGGGGAAATTCAAGCTTTCAAAATGGAAGGATTTGAGAACATTTATCTTAACCATTATTTACTCAAGTCAGGAGAATTGCATTACTAAATCTCTTCTGCAAATAGATATCTAGCCATTTACTGTTATTTATTCTGTTATTTATTCTGGTTGTTCCTGCCTTGTCTTTTTAGATTATTCCGTATTAAACTTCACTAAAATGTTTTACCACTTGTCTTTTCCCGAGCTAAAATGTATTCCTCCTTTCCTTTGGACATTGGCTCAAATAAGATCATAGCCCTGAACAACTGTGAGTTTATTGCATTTCTGTTGGTATTTGTACTGTACCATGTTCTCTGGGACCATGTGGAAATGGAAGAAAACGTGCAATTACTTTTTAAAAATTCCAACAGTATTTCGCAAATAAAAGGCAGTTACCTCAGGCATAGCTGCCAATTTATTATGTGAGAGCTGACTGTTATATGTTCCCATTAATTACATCTTCCACATGCTGCTTTTCCTTTCCGTCCTTCGTAAGTTAATTATTTGGGCCAGATTCTGACTGCAGCCATTGCTTTGAAAACTCACAGATACTGCAGTAAATTCCCCTCTATTCTGAACAGGTTCTGCTTTATTCAGAATATTTGCCTCCAAGTATGCAAGTCACAGTGTAACCCCAGAGAGGACAAATTTAATATCCGCACACAGGATGCATTTTACAGATGCACACAAATACATATATGCATTTACATACCCACACACACCTGGCAATGCCTATGCATACAGTTTTTATTTGTTGTAGTGTGTGAGATTCTTAAGGAAAACATTCTGCAGGTGTCTGTAAAACACTTGGAGAATTACCTAAAGATTACAAATATCTTAAAGTTTAGGGCTATAAATATTATGCTTTCTGAACAATATACTGATTTTAAAAAAAATGAAAAAAGAAAGAGTTTTGTAGCTTCCTTGGAATATATTTTTCCATGCAGGTTTCCCTCAGTAGAATGAAACTACCCAATCATTATTTCCCCCTCAAAAATAAAGTTTTTGAAAAGAGCATTAGAAGAGAACACTAGCATCTAAAACTGCACAAAGCTGTTTCTCTGGTTCTGTGTTGATAGAAAATAGGCAAGTCTTCAAATCACCAGGTTGGAGAGTCCTTGGCCCTCTGTCTTTGGGTTCAATTCTCCATCTTTTTCCACGCTGTTGTATGAGGAAGGAACCCTTTCCTTCCTTGTGAGAGGAAGGAAAATAGATTATTCCTAATCTGTAATGGAGAGGCAATAAAAAGGGGTCACAGTGGCAGAAGTAGCAGAGACGTTTGCCCAAGATTGCTTGTTGCATGAGCAGGGAAATGCTGTGATACAGACTCCTAATGGAAAAGATGTTAATGACTGAGGAAAAAAACACACATGAGTTTCGTTCTGAAAACCTTCCCTGGCCCTTCAGAGCCGGCACTGGAAGAGTTCTTTTCAGCCAGCTCCACTCCAATGATGTCCAGCAAACTGCTAATACAGGAACACCAGTGGTCCTGAGTCTCTCTTGCAGGTGACCTTAAAAAGCTCTATGCAAACTTTTCCTAATGAGGGCTCATTTAGGTCCTGTCTTTTCCCTTCAGATTGGGTTAAAGGGGTGGGAGGGAAAGTGAAGTAACAATATAAAAAACTTGATTTACCAACCTAAACTCTTACCTCATCCTCTACATACTGCTGTTCTTTCTCTGTCTGAATTTCCGGCTGCTTTCTGGGCCCATCATCCAGACCTCAATACTCAGACAAAACACACTAAACACTGAGCTTCCCACTGCTGTGTGTGAAAGTCTTCACAAAAACACACAAGAATTCAGGCCAAAGATTAAGATGAGCCAAGCCTACTTCTTCCTGTTAAAGACAGAAAGTATCTACAGCTGCCAAAGAGTTTCCTCCATTTGTTTGTAGCCTACTACAGAAAGAATGTTTTCTTGAGCCGTCTTTCTGTGCAGGACTAGCGTATTGAAACAGCAGCATCATTTCCTGGAACCCTATGGATTAATACTTCCTTCAAACAATCTTAAGGTCATACAAAGTTTGGAATGAGGCTGTCAGACTGTAGGTAAAAAATAAGGGAGCTGAAGGGTGGTACAATGCAAAAAGTGATGCCCTAACTCAGCATTTTTAATTTTGGGAGGTGGGAAAGACCTCCAAGCCAAGTAAAGCAGGCCTGTGTGGGTATCACCTGTGATAGCTACTTGCAAGATCTGAACTGAAAAATTGTTCCAAAATCTTCAGTCTCCTATACATCTAGCTAATAGCATCCTGAGATAACCATATAGAATAGAGAGAATTACAGCCAACACCTAGGCCTCACAGAAGACTCCAGCATAGCATTAGAACAGATTTACAGAGCAAAAAACTTGTTGAGTGTTGCTGTTCTTCCATTTTATATTATTACGAATAAAGTGCTGCCTCACATTTGAAGAATTTGTTGGGCTTAATTTTATCCAGCATGCTGCCTAAGTGCTTCATAATGTCAGCCTCCTGATAGAATTCACAAAAATCTTGTCTTTCACAACAAACTTGGTAGAAGCCTTGTTGGAGCATCTTTCAGGATTGCAAGAGACAACAGCATGTTCAGCAACTGCAGTACATGAACCAAGACAGCTGTCAGACACTATAAGCCACTGCAGGCCTAATCCTGCTTTCAATATGTGCTGGTTTTGCCTGGGGTAGGGTTCATTTTCTTCATAGTAGCTTGTATGGGGCTAGGTTTTGGATTTGTGCTAAAAACACAAACATGTTGATAATACAGGAATGTCTTAATTATCACTGAGCAGTGCTTATACAAGAGTCAAGGCCTTTTCTGTTCCTTACCCCACCCCACCAGCGAGGAGGCTGAGGGTGCACAAGAAGCTGGGAGGGTACACGGCCAGGACAGCTGACCCCAACCGACCACAGGGATATCCTGCACCATACGACGCCATGCTCAGCATATAAAGCTGGGGGAAGAAGGAAGGAAGGGGGGATGTTCAGAGTGATGGTGTTTGTCTTTCCCAAGTCACCATCATGCGTGACGGAGCCCTGCTTTCCTGGAGATGGCTGAACATTCGCCTGCCGATGAGAAGCAGTGAATGAATGCCTTGTTTTGCTTTGCTTGTGCGCGCAGGTTTTGCTTTCCCCATTAAACTGTCTTCATCGCAACCCATGAGTTTTCTTCTTTTACCCTTCTGGTTCTCTCCCCCATGCCCCCAGGGCGGAGTGAGCGAGTGGCTGTGTGGGACCACGTTGCTGGCTGGGGTTAAACCATGACATTCGCAATGCCACTGCTGAAGATCATTACTATGTCTATATTACTACTAAAGAAACATAAAACCAGGACTCATTTTCTCATGCAACCAATTCTAGCGTTTTAAGCGGCACCTTCCAAAGAGATTTACCACAACTGCCAAAATAGAATACTCTTTTACTCATTAGAGATCCAGCTCTGCAAAGTGGTTAGCCTTGTCCCTGAGAGAGGGGGAAGGGGAGAGCTCTTTCTTCTTTCCTTCCCCTTTATCCTCCCAGATTTCATGTTGAGGTGAAATCTCATTTTCTTGATCCAATAACAAACCAAATTGAGTTCATATTATGTTTTGTGAGCTGCATATCAAGTTTAACTTAAATTTTAAGCTCCATTGTGGCAGAAAAGGCTATTTTGTGGGCTAATCCAAGGAATACTAATTCATTAGAAAACCCTCTTACAAGCAGAAAAAGGAGAGAATGCATAAGTAAGAGCTGCCACAGGGGTAGCCTGAAGCCACATGCCAGCAAGTTACTCTGCTTGTACATTATGAGAATTTTCATCCATCTAATCAATAAGAAATGAGTAGTTACTATGGCAATTTCTACAGTACAAGGTACTTGTGCTGCAGTAGAGTATGTTCTAGAAGGACAAATATACTTACCACTGTTATGTAAATTTTTGCACCTTTTACAGCGTTGCAGTGCAATGCGTAGGCTTAAGACAGGTGAGAAGAATAAACTGAGTCAAAAGATAGCGGTGGTTATTAAGGAATTGCTTGGGAATTCTTAAGTTACTAATAGATGCCAGGTTAGAGCAATCCACAAACCTTCGAACAAATCAAGCAGTGATTTTGCAGATCTGTAGCTTGAAATCAGATATAACGAAACTAACATTTCATTACCGTATTTCCCTTTGATTGTATTCCTCAAAGTTTAAACTGATGGTACTAGATTCTAGTCTCTCTTACACCACCATCAATTCATACTAATATTGATTTCAAAGAATAACAATACACTCTGCAGCAGCCAGGGCTGATTACAACAGTTATATTCCCTTACAGCACAATGCTCCAATAACTCCGTAGGGACCGCTGACACTCACACATACAGAATAAGGATAAAACTTCACTCTCAAGATACAGACTACTACAGTAAAAGTGCAAGGTTCTTTTAAAGGTTTGAAAATAATTGATCATAATCATCTTCATGAAATACACAGAGAAAGTACATATGCCTCCTACAAAGCCTTTATCCCATCTTTATTCCATCCCATTATATTTTGTAGTATTTTTTCCCCCCCTCCCCACACCTCTTCTCAAATTATGATCATTTTCCAGGTATTTGAACAAATGGCAAGGAACAAATGCTGAGGAGAAACCTAAGTGCTACAGAGGCAGGCAGTTGCCTTAGAGATGTCTGACAAGGCAGAGATATCATGGCTGCATGCAGAGACAAATTAAGACTCACCACAGCCACTGAAGATGGACCAATGAATGTAGCAGAAACATGTCAAATAGATGGTCAGGAGAGAAGCCTATGTAAATTAGCATTTGGGCAACTTTAGATGAGATAAACAAGGGGCCTAAGGACACTTTAAAACCTCCATTAACATCTCCCAGAATCCATATATGAATAACGTGGCAAAGTCACAAGTGTGTCCTCTTTTGACATATATGCACCTAACTGAGGTTCAGATTTTGATACCCTTATTCAAATGATCAGTGCTGAGAACTGAAAGCTAATATGATTAAAGTTACTGGCTTCTTTTCCACAGGATTCAGATACAATTGTATTTTTACTCATAAAATACTGAGTCTAAAGTTACATTATAAAGAAATACTAATTCCTACATAGGAAGGCTCTGAGCTTCACTGTAGTACCAAAGACATCACCCCCAAGCCCTCACAGGTAGAAAGTAATTAAAAGAAGAAATAAGTATAATCCGAAATACGTACACGGGTTCGAGATCTTTGAAGTAGGACAATCCCTTTCAAATCTGAGAAGAATGAAAGAAAGAGACCTTATATTAAAAGACAATAAACTTAAGCAAATCTTTTAAAGGCTGGGAAGTTAAACGATAGTTGTATATCACAGTCCAAGCAAAGGCTGAGATAATGTGTAAACATGCAAACAGAAATCCAAAGCTCTAACACTACACGAAGAACAAATTGTGAAAACAGAAGGGCTGTCTAGCAAGCTTTTCCTACACACACCATTACGAAGGAGCAGACTGAGATGCCGGGCTGCTCCTGGAGAAGACACTCAACCTTCGCACTCTGCCTACAGCCTACACACCACAGCAGCCAACCTTTAGCCACTTGAAATTAAGATTGAGTCTGCCTGGATACAATTTTCTAGGACTCTCAAAAAGACTCACAATTGGACAAGAAGAGAGTTTAAACAGACTGTTTTCTCCCCAGTGTGTTAGCTCAACAGTGCCCCTATTGGATAGTTTCAAGTCCATTTCCCTATTAAAAAAGACCAGCTACATCAATTTTTCCACTGCAGGAAGAAGGAATGAAACACAAGACGTGGGCTGGCCCAGAGACAGTCAACATCATAAAACTAGATTTTGAAAAGGCTTTATTCTCACCTCTTGGAGATTTTTGGGGGTCTTTAATGCCACAGAGCAATTCCTCAGAAAATAATATGTAACACAGTTACCAATAACATAGTTCAGAAGTTAAGAGTCTTTCCCTTCACTTCATCAGCTGGATATAAGAAAGAATATCCTTTTAATCAAGAACATGGAAAATTTTTACAGCACTGTTTCCTTAACAGAACTATTTCTCCCAGAAAAGCTTTAAGTACAGTACACTTGTGTTTTAAAGGTCTATTTCCATAGATGGGATAGCTTATATAAAGCCTCTTAGTCTGAATCAAGTGAGCTGAGCAAGTCTGATGATACCTCCTTTAGGAAATCTTCAGCTAATCACACTTTAGTGTGCACAAAGTGTTTCTGTGCCTACCTCCATACAACTCATCCTGGACAGAACCTTCTTTATAGTAAGTTGCCCTTTTAGCTAGCTCTGCAGTCAAGGTTCTCTTTAAAGCATTGAAAGTGGAAGAAAACGTCGCCCGTATGGAAACACAACAAGAATTGATGATTCATCCAAGCTAGTTCTCAAAGCAGCTTTTCTATGGAAGTATTTCCAATAATGAACTTCAACAAATTTCCATTTTGCAATTTAAAGAGCCTGTAACTGTGGTTTCAACAGATGTGCAATAGCACCAACTATTCACATAACACAAAACCCAAACATCTTTAGAAGAGCAACATACTTCATTGTGCTGCATCAAGAGAACTGGTGCCTACTAGGAACTAGAAATTACCCTGGAAATAGAAAAAAAAAATCATCATTTGTCCTTTTCATCTTTTGACCTCAAAAAAGGTCTGGAGCCTGTCAGCCACTCTTGGATTTCCAAGACAGCATATTGAGGACAGAGCATAAGACATGTCCTGCAAGTTATGAAACACCACTTTCAGTATTTTACACTCCCTAGCCTCCCATTATTTGGTTTCTATTGTCTCACATCCTATTTATAGACTTGAGGCTCTGCTGGTTAATGTCATCAGTAACAATTGTTTGTTGCTTGCACTACTTCCTTACCTCAAATTTATAGCGCACTTCCACTCTCAAGAAAAAAAAAACAAACAACAGAAACAATCCAACCCCACAACACACACTCCACACTTCCATAGCGTGGTAGAGGATTTAGCCAAACAGCTATTATAAGCACCTTTGCAAGATCATAGATCTAAGCAGCAGCAAAGACAATACTAAACATAATACTCGAATTAGAGCATGAATGGATTTATTCTAGAATTAGTCACTGCTAAACAGTGTACTGGAAAAAAGGATCTTACCCTCTAGAATTATTTAAAAAAAGGGAAAAAAAAGGAGGAAAAAAAGAGAAAGTGTCCTTTACTGAGTGATAGTGGCAGCCAGAGAAGTTAATCCTCTTCATTCTGCTTTCCTGCTATGTTCCTGAGAGGTTACTCCTATCCCCTTGCTCCTATACAGCCTTGTTCCAAGGAGCATCACGGACAAGGATCCCTTATTACTTACAGTCATTTCTGAAAGGTAGACCTCAAGCTACACAAACACTGGAAAGAAAAGTGAGTAGAGCCCAAGCATCACTGCCCTCCTGCTGTATCTCACAGCGGTTAGGAACACCGGGTAAAGAGAACAACAGAAAATGCTGCACAGGTACTCTTGTCCTGGTGGAAGCCAGTTTTACTGCTAATGGAGATACTGCTTTGCCAGGAGAAGCAAAGACTTATGTGGGATGGGGGAGAAGGGGCAACACCACAGGGAGGTTTGACTCAGCTATGTACAAGAACATACAGCCAAGCCCTCTACCTGTACATTTCAAGGACACGGTGAGGAACCAGGTCTTTTTCAAATGCTTAGTGACATCTCAGATAATACTAGATGTTGTTTGGAAGCACTTTGCTTTTACACACACAACTATTAGAACAAGGCCACAGGCACTGGGAGGAAAGCAGGGATAAAAAGAAAGGCACGCAGTTAGAAACAGGGCGTGCATTTGCACCCTACTCTGAGGCAGGCAGAAGGCTTGGTTAACTCTGGGGTTACCGTAGTTTAATACTTCCTATAACAACTTCAACGCAATTTTGCACAACCACATAGTAACATACACCTCTTCACACCATGCACCTTCAATGTTGCGAAAGACAGGTAGGATCCACCAGCTCTGCTTATCACACTCTTGCAACTATCCTGTGAATGGGAAATCTGCAAATAATCCTTCAGGACATACTCAAGCAGGACAAAGTCCCATTAGAAGAGGATGCTTTTCTCTCTACTGCATTCAAGATACGAACAAACCCTCCCGAAGTAGCCAACTTAGCAGAGGGTGAACTGCTTCTTTATCTCCCCTTTCTCCTTGCTATGGGACTGTATGTGTTATGAATAACATCTCCATCCCCTCTGTTTCTCAGTCTGCCCTGCCTAAGGATGTAGAAAAACTTTACAAAACAACTACCTTCTGAATTCACAGCTTCATTATCAACACAGGAGAACAGAAAATGTTCTTACCATGTCAAGGCAGTCCACTTCACATCGAACATCTGCAAGACCAAGAATACAGACACACAAGCATTTGAACTAATCTAATTCCCTGCTTGCAACAGCAAGAGTTTTCACCATCCCAACCACCTATTCACTAAGCTCTCCCTTCCATTCTTGCTGCTCCTGGGGCTCACCTGATTGCAGTTAGCCGCTCCTTCATTCAATTTACTAATTCACTAGAAAACTAAGCAGCAGAGAAAACAGAGCCACAGCGTGTTGTTGCAGTAACTCAGCTGTGTTGCCTAACTGCCTGATGAATGACAAGTCACATAACCTAATTGGAAAGAGCCAGATCACAAAACTGTTTCTATACTTAACTGTTGAACAATTAGGCTTGCATTTAGTGGAACATTACTGACTTGAAGCCCTCTTTTCTCTGTGGCTGACTCCCACAGTATGACAGGAGGATTATCCAAGGATTTCTCTGTTGAGCATAGAACAAAACAGCAGAAAGCTCTTGAGATGTGCCTGCACTTGGAAAGTTTCCCAGGAAGGACAAACTGCAGTGGCAGGATCTCGTTCTGTTTCAAGTGAAACAAGTCTATCCAAAATAGCTGCTTGCAACTGGAACAAGAGACTATGAGACACTGATGAGAAACCGGAGTGGAGGACTGACCCAAGGGAGATGGACCCTTTCCCCAAGCAGAAAACAGAACAGGGCAGCTCTGCCAGTTTTCCACTGCTTTCCCCACTTCTCTGTGTTCCCTTAATAACAAACAGGATTGGGATCCCAGACAGTAATGACAGACCAGACCTCTTTGTCCTCATCCACTTTGGATTCTCAATGCATTCAAACACAGCAGGAAAAAGGATGATTAACTAGCACTGTCAGGTTGGCTTGTGGGAAGAAGAAGAATAAAATTGCATTAAATCACTGTTTTAGAGACAAGTCTGAGACTTGGGAGAATATTTTTAAAGTGATTTAAAAAGTGACTTAAGGCCCCTATTTCCCTTTGGCAGTTTTTACAAGACATAAACTTCTTTAGTGCTCCATAGCTTGCCTGAATACCAGGGGATTCAGCAAGTTTTCCATTTGTCTATATTCATATTTTCAGGCACAGTGAGAGGGAGACAACAGAGGCCAGATATGAAGAGCACAAACACACCTATGCAGTCAGGCTCTTCTAGAATCATCCCAGTCTGTCAGGCAATCGTTCCAGACTAGTCAATTGTGGCCAGTTTCCTATTCATGCGGCCCTACAGCTACAACAGCACATCGAGCAGCCGCTTACATTCAGGTAAACATGAGTCTGCTTGCAGATCGATGATAAATTCCTTTCTGACAGTAATTAATTATATAAAGGAAAGGGTGTTGTGCCTCTTAGCCTCCAACTTCTCAGCGTTTGACAAGCGTTTGATCTTATAATTATCTTCCTATCTAGCATCACTCATGCTGTGCTTCGCACTGGATCTTCCAGCTTGCTAACAGTGAACGAGAGGGTCCATGAGACCCACGTGTTTGGCTGCAGGGCTCTCCCCCATGTTCCCTCCCTTTTGTCACCTGGGTCCGCAGATCAAGTTCTATCCACCAGTACGGAGAAGATGCTGCTATCACTGTGTACAGCACTTTGACAAGATTTATGCTGACATGCTTGTAACAGATTGGTAGTTTTCTTGCATAATGCTCAGGGGAAGGAACAACTTTTTTTTAATTTTTTTTTTTCACTTGTAGTTTACTCAACAGTAATTTACTGGGAGCCTAGCCCTAGACTTGTACTTCTATAACAATAGCACCAGCTGTCACACTGTAGACTGGGGATGCTAGACCAAGTGCTAAATCTTGATTCAGTATATTGCAAGACAAAGGGATTTTGTTAGATTAAGTTCGGTAAGTGACAGATCCATTTCTTGAAAGTCACATGCACGAAGAAACTGAGCAAAGAATCTGCAGCCTCAAATGAATAGTGGCCTCTGCAGAGATGAAACAACTTCAGAGGTTTCCAGAGTTCTGGTACTGGAGAATGACAGACTGTTACGGCTCACACACAATAGTATTGGTTACACCTTCCTTGAATTCTTTATGGTAAGAAAATGGCAACCCCTCAGGTTAGTTGACAACCATGGGGATCTCCATCTATCATTCCACATATCATTCCTTAATTGCTAAATCTCACTGTCAAAGATTCATGCAATATCTATGGTGACTCAATAATTTCTTTTCAAAGGCTTCTAACATTAACTGTCTGAGAAAAAGGACCTGTGAACAATCTTCACCTAAGTGAACTGAAATAAAAAGCAATGTAGCTATTAGTAAAAGGAGTAAAGTGTCATAAGACATACCTCATTTAGAACATGAGATTACATCAACTGCCATGCCATTTGCACCTAAAAACCATGCAACATAATGCAGCTCAATTCAGCACACACATAAATCTACACGTGGCTAATAACACTAGCCTGTCCACACAAAATGAAATGACCTGTGACTAATACTAACACAGATGAAACGGAAGAAATTTATTTGTAGTGCAATATAAGCATCTATTTGGGCTTCACTCAGTTCTAGTTGGTTAGCAAGTGAGGACCACGAGGAAAATAGGACCCTTTCTTATGCTCAGCAAGGTTGAAAGGTCAGCAAGCTTTGCACACACAGTAAGAAATTATTTTGCCAGAAGAAAAATCATTCAGTATTTTGCAAATTTTATTTCGCTCCCTGAAGGACAGTTATTTGGTTTGATATATTCCCATGATCTCCAGGGAACCACACAGAAACAAAGGTGCAGATAAAGGCAGACAGAACAATAATGAAGTGAGATGTCCTGGGGTACTGGTCATGTGCTTTCAGGTCACAAAGTAACTACATCGAATGGCGCTTTACTTAGCAGAGATATACACAGCTCGGAAGTAGAAAATTGGAGATGTCTGTGCAAAGGCCAAAAAAGCTGTAGTAGTGTATACCATCTGAAGGTGTGGCCTAATATACAACCATGTCCTCGTTAAAGACGTCAGGCAAAGGCTGCCAGATGCATTTCCCAGAGGTAGATAGTTCAGGCAGAGGAAGAGACATCGACGGCTCTAAAGGCCTAATGCTTACTGAACACACATCAGCATCAACGCGGGACACTGCTGTATACGGAATCAGTATCCCTAGCTAGGGATGTGCTTTGGTGCTGGGGATATTAGTGATGACCTGAGGCTCTGTGATTAAACAATTATGCTTTTTCTACTGGTAGGGATTAAGCAAGAAAGAAGGTTTCCAGTCTCCTCATGATAACACACAGAAAGTATAATTTGATGCCACATACGTTAATCACATAAGGAAGCCTTAGGAAGCAGCCACAGATCCCATGAAAAATCCTTGTTATGCCAGAGACAAGGCCTAGTTCAGCAGGTTTTTGCAAGTCAGAGCTGTAGTGAACAAAAGGACCTTGCCAAAGTGTCTGCAGAACAGTGAGCTCACACCTCTTCAAGATGCATATTCAAAAGTGTAGATGCAAAGAGTGATGACTAAGATGGGTTGAGTTTTGCACCAACATCAAAATTTGTTCAAGCAGGAACCAGCAATCAGGATGGATGACTGCCGCTCTGCAAGACGTCTTCTTTCTAAGGTCAGGAACAGAAAGAAATGTCTTAGAGCATCTGAGCTGGATAAGCCATTCTCCAGTACTCTTCTGAATAAAATACAGTGAAATGGACTGACTTTCTAGAGAAACTCAGCATGTAGGTTTTGTACCAGCCAATAGTATAAGTTTACAAGCAACAGCCTGATTCAGCCAAAGAATTCTTTTTAGATATTTTTGTAGTTTAAATGAGGAAGAGAGAAGCTACTGGCAGCCTGCCATTGTAATGTGATATCTTGGCAGGAAAACGTTTTGTGTTATATCACAAACATATGGTGGTAGAAAAGATTTTTTTTCCTATTAAGTTCCTGTTATAGTCCATTCCTGTTTTTAACATAGCCTTTCTGTATAAGAAGAATATGTTTGCTTCTCAGTTCTATCACAAGACTTGTTAGTATATGACTACACTTTCATACCTAATAACGGCAAACATTAAAAACATTACAGTTTCAGAGGTACAATTACCTCTTCCATTGTGAAAAGGTAAATGAGCACACCGATGGAATGTAGCTTCTTTGAAGAGTTACCCCTGGTTTCCCATAGGAAGGCATTCCTTCTTTTTTTTCCAATGGATGAGAATATTGTCCAAATCAGCTACAATCAAAGGAGGTCTCACATTTTTGGGGGGAACAGCGAGAAGAGGAAGATGCGTGGGAAGCTGTTGCTTGCATTTCTGTCTTCACCAGCTCATCTCCGTTCCAGGAACGACAACAACAAATAGATTCCCTCAGACATCTTCCTATTGCTAGCAGAAACCCAAAGCAAGTAGATGCTATAGGAAACTGAGTTTTTCACACATTCTTAGGACAGGCTCCTACTCTGGTCCAGCTGACTTTCTCCCTCTATATGTCTAGGAATCAGCAGGTACCAACATCAGTGAATTCTAATCTTTTAGATTTGGAAGCCTGCAGGCTTTGACTTTCCTGTTGGGGATAAGTCTGTTACCAGTATGAGGCTACGGATGAGTTTTTGGCATATGCACACTCCCCAGAACCCACTACCAAGCATGTTACTATGCTGCTTGTGTTTCCAACTTTTGCGGTCTTCTATCTTTGCAACACAAAAATGAATAAAAGTACACAGAATTTCTTTTCCACTAACAGCAATTCAAACAGCACCACAACCATCTCTGCAATCACCTTTTTTGCCAAGGAAGCTGAAATACAAGATAAGACACAGAGGTACTTATCTAACAACGCTTACTCCAGCACAGCAAATAAATTTCCATTGAGGGTTCCTGAGGCTGATCTATGCAGGATCCTAGTTCAGAACACGTGATAGCCCTGCAGCTTGCTTTTGCCCCGACAGCTCTCCTTGTACTCCCAGGAGTGTATAAAGCAGTGGATGGGTAGCTGGATTCTACTTCTTCACCGAAGTTCTTTGGCCTGTTATGGCTACGCTGAAGTGCAATAATAAATTAAATAATGCCCCTGAACACTTCTAGACACTTGAATGTGAACACCTATGTATATAAACAGATAGGATGGTTCCTGGTATGTTTCTGTCCCAGGCAAAACAGTATTCACCCCTACAAGCCCAAGGTGTGTCTGAGAGTCATGAGGTTCCGTGAGCCTTCCCCAACCAGCAGTACTTACACATGTGGAGGGCCAGATAGTTTCCAAGCGTAATCACATGCTGTTCTGTACCAGCAAACCTCAAGGCCTTAATACTTTCGTAATTTCTAACAGGTTTAATTTAGCAGGAAATATGTAAGCTGAGAAATTCCCATTGATTTCGGCTATGGACTGATGTCAAGATCTAGTTGCGTTCCATGAGTGAAAGGAACAGAGTCTGGCCTACAGTTGAATTTGCCTCAAGTCCTTCATGATATTGTTATGATCTGGATGCCCACAAAAACTGGATAACAACGGAAGTGCTGAACTCTGGAATGAAAACCCATAGGGAGGAGTTTGTGAGAAAATGACTGAAAATTCAACTACTTTGACTTGTGTGATGGCAGCACTGAAGTTTCTGCACTCAATCCCTGAGCAGAAGCATTATCAGGGCAGGTACAAATATGATACTATTTCAGCCAACGGTCCATACCTTGCCTACATGTTAGAATTCAATTCTCTCTGCTTTCATATACCTTTATTGCACTTCCCAGAACAAAACCACCTAAGAAGTTTCTCTTTACAGCATGGGGCATATGAATGTTATAAAAGAGTATTTACAGCAAAGTATCCTCAAGAATTATTTACATTACTGTCAGCTATTTTGAGACACTTAGACTCTGTGTCTCTGTCTTTAGGGATTTTCCTTTTTAAAAATGTCACTGTCCCATCATAAAGCCCTTCACACTTTAGCCAGAGAAACCACATTTTGCTCATATGATGTATTTCTGACTGACAACATAGTTTGCAGCCTTTAAAAATATTCACATGCAGTAGTCAAAACATAGCATACTTGCAGCCCCTTGGAATCTTAATTCCAAGTCTGTCTAACTTCCTGTCAAAACTTACATAGTAAGCAGTAATCAGAAAGATCTACTTTGAGAAAAAGTTTTGCAGGATCTAGTGAGACAAAAGAAAAGGCTTTTATCTTCTGATTTTCCAGAGCAGAATTCCAAAACAATGATTCAGCCTCAAAGCAACAAATCTGAATTGGTCACAGTATAGCTCAATGGAGAATAAATACACTCTCAAAAGAAAATGAGTGATGAAAGAAAGACTTGACTGTAATTTACATTTGTTAATATGGAAATTATGAAAATAAGTAAATGCCTATACAAAGACATTAATAGTATTCACCCAGATTTACAGTTTGAATTTGATTCTGTCATTCCTTCTCATACATAATCCAACCGAGCTCAAGCTGCCTAAAAAGCACCATTATCACAGTAATACAGAAGTCTGCTATGCTGAGTCATGAATCTTAACTCTGCCAGTAAATGGTATACCAACAGTAAACGGGCCAAGAACACAGATTTCCTCTACCTTAACTTTTAACCATACCTTCAAGCAAGTACCCCTTGAGTAAAGCTTTGTTGTCTGCAGGCATTATTACCAACTCTTTCCAAACCTCTGCTTGCAAGTCAGCTATAAACGACATTGAGAGTTTGCAACTGTTCCCCTTGAGATCAGTGGTGAAATTTGCTTAAACTTTGCTGCCTCCAGGAATGCAGCGGTATGTGGGAGCACTCCAAAACAGCTAGAATAATATAGCAGCTTTTGACTCCCACTATAGACCTCTGGAGAAGTAAACTGCAGTCTCTGATCAGGACCCAGGTATAAAGTGAAACCCAAACCCACCTCATTCCAGAGATCACCAAATCAAGACACAGTCACTTAAAATGTTCCTGTGCACACAGGCACAGAGAGGTGAGCAGGCCTGGAGACAGCGAAGCCACAGGTCAGCATACCTGCCTTGACAAGAGACTGGACAGATTTCTTCAGAACCAACTTGTACCATGCCTAAGAGCAACTAATTCTCTCCTCGTGTTCATTACATTCTCTCTCCTCTTTATGTGAAAATGATCATTCTGACCTGCAGAAAAATGTTTAATTATTACTCAGTTTCATGGTCACAGCATTAAGTTTTTTCAAAGACGTCTTACAAACTGAGAACAAAAAAAAAAAAAAAAAGAAGAAAAAGTCCTGTTACCTAAGAGCCTATTGAAATTCTTTAAGTCTCTGGGCATGCATTATGTGTTCACCAAGTTTGCTGCTGGTGATGTAAGTTAGAAATTCTCCTGCTGGTTTTGATTACAGCTGCAGAGTCACAGATTTGAACAGCAGTAGACAATCATTTTCCTGAGCTGGCACATAAATATAAAACGTTTCCTTTTTCCTTATCACATAAACCTTCCACTATGATTACTTCAAAATGAATTCCTGTTTTCTTCAGATTTTCTCCACTTATCGTTTTGCAATTAACAAAATGTATTCCATCCAACAAAGCTCTGTTATTTGCATATTCAAAGGTCACCATACAGGTTAAAGTTATTTAACTATGAAAGAGATGATAATTTCAAAATCTTTTTACATGCAGATAAAATACAAAATTACCTCTGGGTTTTTAATTTGCACATTTACAGACACATGATAAAGAGTTTTACGATAATGGCATAAGCAGCATAACGAACTTTCAATTAGGCTGTGACAGCTCTTCCCTCTAGTCTTTGCATTGTCATTTTATTATTTAAGCCACTGTCATTTCTTTAAGGGAGCAACAAAGAATTTTACTTACTATGCTCATGCTCTGGAACCAAAATGGCAGCTTCTCCCAAGAGTGCTGCTGCAGCACGTCTGCTTGCACGCATCCACTGCTTGGCATGCAAGTGCTCCTTGCCAACCAGGGCAGGAAAGAGGTAGAATCAGATAGAATTAGATCAACAGAACATCAGGTTTTATGGATGTCCCTAGCACTGAACGATCCAGATCATCATATTAGAGCAGTGATAAATGGCAATGAAAAGTCCTATATATTGCTAAAGCACCCTTGTGGATTTTTTTTACTTTATTTCGTATTGCCCTTGTACAAACACAACAGAAATCCTTCTGGACATGAAACCTAAATTATTCCTGGAAAAAGCAATTCTCACTGAATTTCCTATGAAACGGTAACAAAGTGAATTTCTGGCCCCCATCTAAAAAGCTCTTGGCATACCTCACAGAAAATTAGATTCCTCGGCATGACCCTTCACCCACCCCAGGTAAACCAATGCATCCGAGCTAATTATGAGTCCAATCCATTCCAAAGTTACCCTTTTCTCAGGCAGCACCATGGCCACAAACCAATCCAACCTCTTGGAACAAACAAGCAGAGGACAAACATTTCTTAATGTTATGAACTACTCCGAAGTCAGTTGCTGTGACTACTTTCTATTTGTGTTGAAAGCCAACCATATCAAAGTCTTATTTCATTTTTCATCCCCAACTGTCTGTGCTTTTAAACCAGAGAGTAATTGATTGCAACAAAGCAATTTCTGTATTTTTAGATGTCTAATCAACACCTGCTACTGCAACTTGAAAAGTCCTAGAGACATAACCACTGAAAAATATAAAGATTATGTGAATTTAATGAAAAATAAGATCCTACAAGCCTCCAGAAATTGACTTTACTTATTGAAAATCACAGGTAAATTTATGTCTCAGCTGACTGCAATAGAATGCAGCCATTTCTGGTCATATCTGATGTAACAATATTACGCACCAATGGTAAATGTTTTACAAATGGAACAATTTTGAAAGGTGTAATCAGTAGGCTGCACAAAACAACAGACCACTTACTTCTCTCTCAAGCACTGTGAACAGAAAAGAAAGGTCAGAGACATAAGTAGGCTAAGGAATGCTTTTATGAAAGTCACAGTAACATATGACTACAAAGGGTCTAGAATAGCTGTCGAGCTATTCTACTGTCAGAGGTTTTACCCTCCTTGACATGTGTCTTCCTCATCTTCATTTGCCATGAATCCCATCTGGCCTGCAACTTGGACAGTTCAACAGGTTATCAGTGAAAGCAACCTCCCTTTACCCCATACTGAGACACCTTAAAAGATCTCCACATCTTCTCAGATTCATCTCATTTTATTTTTGTCATCTCAGTTGTAGATTGCTTTATAGGGGGAGGAGAGGAGGAGGCAAAGGCAAGTCACAATATCCTAATTGTACAGATTACAGTTATATGCTGTTCCCTTCATAGTAAGTCCCCCCCTCCAAAAGAGAAGATTCAAATTAATACTATAAAACACACAATCATAGAATTAGAATGCAATTTTCCAAGACTTCTACTACAGGAAGTACAACCACATTCCTTCATGGCTGGACATGAGAACTCCAATGACAGCATTACAACAGCAAAAGCAAATGTCATGCATTTAAAAGACTATTAAGGAAGACATGAAGAATTTAAGAATCTGGAACACCTAAGACTGCATAAGAAGAAGTGACTTAAGATTAACTGAAGTGGAAGTCTTAAGATGAAGAGAAACTTTTTAGAGGTTGATAAAAGTGAGAAAACTGGTAAAGTGCATTTCTCTTCCTGATTTAATTTGGAAGTGATTGTGTGAGAAGCACTACAAAAGACTTCCATTTTTATTTCATGTCAAATAAGGCTACAAATCATGTTTTGGAGAACTGGAAGTCTTGGGGCAAGATGAAATTGCCATTCTAGTCCGAAAGAGGACTGTATATATTTTACAGGTGAGAAGCTTACTTGGACTGACCCTTTACAAAGCTTAATACAACACTGAAGTTGAAACTAACAATGTTAAAATGTCTGAATTTTAAAAAAACCTTTTCTTTCTGTCATTATTATATGTAGGACAAAATTCACAGTCCAACTAACTTCTTATGCAAGCAATATCCAGGAACTATGGAACTACCAAGCTGCTTTCAGCAATTCATCCTGAACTCCTGTCTTCAGTTAGTGCTTTACTGCAGAAAGCACCTTGAAGCCAAACTCTAGTCATTGATGCAGTGGAAGAGAAGAGTAGTGAAGAGTGGTTTGCCATCAACATACATTTTGAAGCATGAGATTTCACATAGCTTAAGGAGTTAGAAATGTTATTGGTTATAAAACTATTCAGCCCTTTTAAGCTATCCACCTTCAGTATTAATCTTGGTAACCTTCCACAACAATGAATTAAACAGACTTACCAGACACTGAATAAAAGTAGTATTTCCTTTTATTGGATCCACACTTACTGTATTTAATATCATCAGGTTGACATAGTATAAGAAAGAACAAAGGAGAATCCTGTTTTCACTGTACATTTGTGATCTTGATGTAGTTTTTTTAAATTCAACAAAATTCTTTGTCCTATTTCCTTGCCATCCTGCCCAAACATATGCCTCTCCAGATTAAATAAAATAAGAATGATTTTTTTTTTTAAATTGCAGGAGGCACAGAAGTTGACCCTTAGTCTTCCCCTAGGATACCTGCTGTCTTGGTACCCTTGTCTCCATTCTGAGATAAGAAAGGCTCTTGGAATTAAACTATAACATGAGCTGTATGCCCAGATCGTGGAATAAAAAAGATCCACTCTTCACCAAAGTTTTTACCAACATGTGCTGAGGAGTAAGCAAGGCTACTGGACGGAACTGGAAGAAAACCTTGTAAATAGTCGATTTGACAAAGAAATTGAAGTTTCAGGCCAACTCTCCAGAAATTCATGCCAAATTCAAAAACATTTTGGCTTTAGAAAAAGGAAAAAGAACACACAAGAAAGCAAGACTTGCATGATCATACTGTGCAAATGTGTGTGTGCTCGTCCATTGCTGCCACCATTTGCTCCCCCTAATAACTTGAACATCTAATTGCCAATGTTAATTAAACCTGGCACAGCAACGGCAATTGAACAGAAGAATTCCTACAAGTCTCATGAAAACAAACAGCAAGCTAAAGGAGGGAGATGCTATTAGCGCACACACTAAGGGGAAACCTCTGACAAGAACTAGTAGGTACAAACAGCTCCACATAAGCAAGAACAGTTGCATATGGTTTTATTACAACTCGCAGCATGTTCGACATCCGAGCACCAAAACCCAAAGCAATGAGTCCTATGAGTTCTGTCACTTTCAGGATGGAAATAGACACACAGAAAAAGAAAGCCTGTTCTTCCAACAGTTCCACCACCCAATGGCTAAAGTCCATGTGGGGAGGATGGAGAGTCTTGGCTCCTCACTGTCTGAAGTAGCCAGGTGGCCTGCACATCTAGGGGATGATGAAGGAAAGGCATTTTAGTCATTGCTCTAACTTAAGTCAGAAGGAAAATTCTTATCCCACCCCCATTCACGATCAGGGAAAGAGGAAAAGTGATTCAGAATCACAGAATCTCCACGGAGCCCCAGCTCATGTGTTGCACTTTGCTCAGGTCCCTGCTTCAAGCCACTGTATCACTCAACAGCTGGTCCAGATCAGGTACTACCTGAACACCAAACCACAGCACATTTTCCAGCAAAGAAAATGGACATTATATTCTTTCAATGCATAGAAGTACTTTTCTCTCTGTATCTTACAAGTAGCTCTGAATTTCAGCTATTTTCACACTTATTTTAATCCTCTGCGTTCAGGTCATTTGATGAATCTTAGGGAGATTTTGGAACAACTTTACAAACTTATTTTTTCTCTTTTAATAAAGCCACTCTTCCTTTTAATCACACCTCCACTCAAACTTTTTTATGAATACAATAAAAAGACAAAAGAACCCCATATTTAAATGCTCTATTTGTGTTACAGAACTGTACTCTCACCTTTCTGAACCCAACTGCATATCAGTGCCACAGAGCTGGATGCAGGAGAGCACAAGACACTAGCTTAGCACAGGCTCAGTTAGACCCTGAGGTCTGAGGGTATGACTGTACACAGAGACTTACACCTTGGCAAGGAACTGAAAAGCAAAAACTGCTGCTAGTTGCACTCAAAGGTGAGTTTCCCAGGAAAACATAATCCAGAATTGGAAAGAAGGTAAAAATATCTTGGCCAAAGGCAGAGTTCCTTCATTGTAGCAGGGAGAATGTGGTTGCCACTTCCTCCCATCTCTTCCCCCTTGGAACAGTGAGAGGTTTCCCATGTTCTCAGGACTTAAGTGATGGGAATATGGAGCCACTAAAATGCTCCAGAGATTAGCTATGGAAGAAGAAGCAAAAGAATACAAGGTACAGCCTTTTATTTACAACTTTTACCAGCAATATTCCTTAGGGAGAGGGAGGAGTCTTTCTTTTTTGGAGTGTGGGTGGAAAAGTAAGTGGAAGGCATTGTGAGTCAGATCAGATCAGGATACTGCCAAGCTTTTCAGAAAGCTTTCTGAAGCCATGACATTGAAATGACATTCCTCTTTGGCCTTAGTTTCCCAGCTGTAAAAAGACAACTTGTTTCATGGAAGCTGAAAGATGGCTGTTATTTAGCGTGGGCCCTTATAAATAAGCATCAAGGAGTGGGAGGTTCTGGACAAGACATCAGTCTGTGAAAAGCAGAGATTATCATGCCTCAGTGCCGAGAATGTGTTATTTCTCAAGAGCCGTGCCCACTAGTGCTTAAAACTCTCCCAAGTCTTAATTCCAGATGAGTATGAAAGTTTGACATTTCGAAGATTCCTGTGGACACAAAACATTCTTAAAAGTAACTTTTTAATGTGGAAAAAGATTCGTTCTGAATTTAGTTTTTTTAATGTGGTGGGAAAAGGGATGTGTTTGTCCATCTCCAGGGGTTCCCCATGCTGCTTTATACTAGGAGCAACTCAGGACATTTGGACATAAGGAAATTTTTAGCTCCTTTCCCAAGCTGTGGTAAGAATAGCCTAGAAATCTTCAGAGTCCTCACTGAGCTGAGGCTCTTGGAGTATTCATTACGAAGACAAGATCATGATCCCTGGTTCTGAGGGTCCTTGGAGCAAGGACATCAGACCACCAGAAGGTTTCCAGTAGCACAAGCAAGCCAGCTGGTACACAGCATTTTGTCCAGAAACCTGGCATTTTGGTTCAAGTTTCCTGAAACCCAAATAATTTCCATAAAACATTTATCTGTGAGTAAATTTACAGAGGCTGATGAAATCCATTTAACTGAGAAAGGGCTTGCTATTGATTCCCATTCATCCCTTTGTGGAGAAGGGAATGGACCATAAAAATGTCTGTGCTAGGATTACAGCAGAAGGCTCAGGTGAAAAAAGTGGGGATGCGGGGTGGGAACTGATGGAACAATCTTTACTCTTGGGGTTAGGAGAAGACCCATGCTCCCCAGGTGGAAATATTTCTAAGTATACCTTACATAAATCCATCTGCTTTGTCTCTCCTACATCTCATGTTGTATCTGCAAAAGAAGACAGGCTGGCGAAAGGAGCCAAAATGCCATTTAGGACAAACAATGGTGTTACCACAGGCTTTGAAAGGAAGTTGTTTCATGAAAGCCACCATAAACTTAACGTCCTACCCAGCTCGGTAGCTACTAAAATGTGATTGTCAGCAAATAGCCTAAAGTGAATGGAACAAATAAGCAGAATTTAGAATTGAAAGGAGTTAGTTTACTAATTATGCACAAAACATTGACATTCCAAAAACCAAACAGACAAAATTAAGTATCAGATCTCCTGAATAATTCTGAAGGCTTCATTGCCTAAGCACAGTTATAGGCTCTAAGATGTGTATTGAGTTTCAGACTTTGGCAGTATTTTCCAAGGCTCTTGGGAAATACACTTACCGTGTTCTAATCCACACGCTGTTGATTGGTACTGCTGTTTTATATGGTACAGATTAAATAAACTGACAACAGATCAACACTAACAGGAAAGGCTGATTTTGAAACTGCAGCAAGTCATCTTCTAAATGTAAAATCCTTATGTCTAACATTAATCCATTAGCATCCCTGCACATTAAACAAGAACAGAAGAAGCCGTCCTAATTTTTATTATCTTTTCATTTTTTTCAAACTATTAGCACAAATTTCAGAAGATATAAACTGTTAGAAAGTGTAAATCAAGAGAGGTTTAAACATAAAAGTAATTTGGCAGTATTGTATCACTTGATACCTGCATACACATCACTAATTGATGGAATCTTCCTTTCAACTTCTAGACAATTAATCTATTATGTTATGAAAAATATTGTAATTTTTATTGTATATAAACCAACCTTCATGTACAGTCCCTGAAAAAAGCTTTAATTATCCACAGAGCTTTCAGGGATAACACAAATTGGAAAGTCCTACCTCTTTTTTGAATTCTTATGTATTTCCCACCATGCCATAGGTCACCCTTGGATATACACACTTGAATTTTTCTTTAAGCAAAAGCATCTCTTTAAGGGATGCCGCAGGACCAAATTGTCAGAAAAGCATACTGATGACTAGCAATCATTGTGTGCTATCATTTTTCCCACAAAAATAAGTAGGAGCAAAGGTTGTTTCTTGTATTTGAAGCTGATAATATCTAATGAACATCCTCAGCAACAGGCACCGATAATCACATCTTTGCTGCAGAATAAAATTCTGCATCAAGAGAGCCCAAGGAAAGCACATAATTTCTTTCTTCATAAGCCAGTATGTGCTAGATAAAAATAATAAAAAAGGCATTTTAAAACTTTGCTTTCAGATGCTGCATTTTGCCTTGACAATTGAGCCTTCTGAAGGGAAATTTCTGGATTGAATATGGCTGAAATTAGCCCACTGAAATGAGTACTTGAAACCTACTTGTCACTTAGGGGTTCAGATCCCATAAGTACCTGCTGTAATCACTCTGGAATGACCTCATTATTAAAGATTAAACTCTTGCTATGACAGCAGATCATCTCCCGGATTCAGTTTGGTTATTCCTTTGTAGCTGTTATGCCTTTTCTTAGGCTGAATTAATCCTCCGGTGTGGGGCAATGCTGCTTGGTAATGGTATTCAAGAACGATCTATATGTATTGGTTTTTAGCATGTGGGCTAACTCCTTTCCAACCGCAGCTTTGGTGCACAGCAGAAACACAGCAGCAATCCTTCCAGAAATTTACTCTGTGGCTCCCCTGGATGATCCTTTGGTTTCCAGTTCTACTTCATCTTTCACCATTTAGACTGACACCCAAATTGATTCTCTGATACGTGATACATAGCATTCATGTCCATGAACACCCTCAGGATTCCCAGACCCTGGAGGTAAGAGAGAAAGTTGGAGAAACAAAGACTTTCCCTTGGTGAGGAGGACTGGGTTAGAGACCACTTCAGCAAACTGGACTCCCACAAATCCATGGGCCCCGATGGGATGTACCCACAAGTGCTGAGGGAGCTGGCAGATGTTATCGCTAAGCCGCTCTTCATCATCTTTGAAAAGTCATGGAGAACAGGAGAGGTGCCTGAGGACTGGAGGAAAGACAGTGTCACTCCAATCTTCAAAAAGGGCAAGAAGGAGGACCTTGAAAACTACAGGTCAGTCAGCCTTATTTCCATCCCTGGAAAGGTGATGGAACAGCTCATCCTGAAAGTCATCTCTAAGCATGTGGAGAGGGCGGCTATCAGGAGTAGTCAGAGTGGTTTCACCAAGGGGAAATCCTGCTTGACTAATC